>CM042867.1:2405298-2670298 GCA_023658055.1 Thaleichthys pacificus
TGGGAGGAATATAAAGAAACCAGATCATTATTTCCACTGTCAAGTGACTCAGGGAACGGCATGGTTAGATTGTAAAGGCACAGCTCTGAAGGCTCTGCTTGTGCTATACTTTCATGAACAGCAGAGTTTTCTGCAATAATCGGTTGTACGCCTCGGCAGGAAGTTGGGGAGATGTAGCATGTGCTCTCCTGCAGATGGACATGAAGGCCTGCAGGCCATG
Source organism: Thaleichthys pacificus (assembly GCA_023658055.1). NCBI lineage: Eukaryota > Metazoa > Chordata > Actinopteri > Osmeriformes > Osmeridae > Thaleichthys > Thaleichthys pacificus. The sequence goes on from CM042867.1 coordinate 2,405,519, forward strand.
TGAGGGAGATGCTCAGTGTCCAAGTGGCAGCTGCAGTTGGATGTGCCAGAAGGCATGATTAACATGGGCAGTCAGCAGACCAGGGGAATTCATAACGCCCTGTAGGATATTAGCAGGCCTTGCCATGCAGACAGACAGGCAGGCAGGCAGGCAGGCATGTAGGCGGGCAGGCAGGCGTGGTTGTGGAACTCAGAGTCCAGTACAGGGTGTGGTGTGGTCAAACAGGGGGTGGTGGTGGGATGGGGTGGGGGTCAGAATCAAACCTCTGTCACTGTTAGGGGCTTTTATGTAAAACATCCCGTTTTGTCACAGCAAAGTCATGCCAAAAATGACCTCATTTGTTTTGGAACAGCTTTTCAAAGTGAAAAGTGCTCTGCTCTAAACACGATCTCATTAATAATAAGTGTTAAATGTCTCATTAAAGGCCTTATTATTAATCATGTCAAATTCCTAAAGGAAAATGCATTTTCTTCAGTTGCCTTGGAAACAACCAGAGGCTACGTGATAAAAAATATTTGTTGCACTGATGAACTATTACCCAGTCTTATCTTTGTATCAAACACATTTACTTGACGGAATAAATTTGTGATCTTTTGAGCTTTTATCATCACCAATTTCAGAGGCTTTTTAAATCAGTAGTCATGTAACCGCTCTGATTCCCGGCTATATAGTTTTGAGTCAGAAGGTGGCAGCATTCCCTCTGTCTAACTAGAGGTTGACAAGAAATGTGTATTGAACAACTCATACAAACATGAATTTAAACACGTAAATATGCATATTATGCTCCAGTATGGGCTTGATGACGAGGAAGAGATGAAGAGGAAGGAGGAGAACAAACAGTGCCTAACACAGTTGGCAGAGAGAGAGAGAACTTGGCAGACATCCAGCTCCTCAGTTCTATTAGCTAACTGTTGCATTCGGATCACGCCATAACTTCCCTACTTTATCACTACGAAATCAATTCTCATGGATTGTGGAAGAATATGTTGATCGCGTGTCAAAGGCTACTGGGTAATCATTTTCGCGTATTTGTTTTTGATCCGTTACCATGGTGACGCAGGCCCCACTCCCGGTTCGTCTCATGCGTTGGGTTTCGTCAGCAGGCAGAGATGAGGCCTGGCCGCTCAGGCTGGGGCATGCAGGGGATGAACAGCACACACATTCCTCTGGGACTGCATACCGCCAGCGGGCCACTGCAGCAGGCTGGCCCACAGAACCACCATGACAGAGAGGAACTGGCAGATAGGTCAAATATGTTTGTGAGGATACTGACATTAGTTAGTCCATGTGGAGACTTTATCTGATTCATTTGTATTTATTTGCCTCACCTGCCGCTGACATCTAACTGGTATCTTGTTGAGCATGTATGATAATCTTTGATTAGAAGAGTTCTGGATCAACTGGTTTTCTCATCGACGCTTTCATGCATACCTTCTCAGGGAAGAATCATCTCTCCCCTTTTTTTAAACGGTTGGAATGCTATTCTAGGAATTCATGAGATTCACCACACAGCCTTTTGTGTTGTGTGGAGGAAACACGTGCAACCTTTATTTTAAGATTTATGTCAGTATTTTATAGATCTGGCAGTGAAAAAGACAAAACTGTTGTGCATGTGTTGTACTGAAATGTCTCAGCTGGGAGTCACATTGCTGCCTTTTGTACAGTACACCGTGAGCTTGAAGCCATTGCAAGTATGACTTGTTCCTAACTCTCCTTGATTGAAAGATACCACTTGTTCATTAGACATTCTTTGCGATGTTGTCATGGGGATTGTTAGCTTGGCGATGGACTACCCCTGAGGAAGAGCCGGCCCTCTGACTGCCATAAGGCCTTTCAGTCCCCACTGTTGCTAGGTGATAATCCACAGAGCCCCTGATAGCAGACACACACATGCACACCTCATGTGTACACGCTGCTCAGTTTAAATGCTGACATACTCAGACAGGAAGCTGTTTGTAGCAGTCGGTATGTAGAATTCTGTCCAAGTTTGGGTATTAAAAAACGTATTTTACAGCCTAATCTGCGAGTCCTATTCTAGTCTTCGGAAACACTGGTAGACAATGAAGTGTGAAAACAAATGTAGTTTGCAGAGTTGAACACGAGCCATCGCCTCTATAAATGATTAGTGCTAGTGCCATATTTTAAAAGAGTAAGTTTAAGTTGTTTTGGCAGTTTCTAATTCAAATCATGTTGAGCCTTCACCGCAATTCCGAATACAATTCCCCAACATCGGACAAATATACACATCATTAAGTACATTAGTAAATAAGTCATCATTAAACCAAAAGTGTATGTAACGCAGAGCAGCTGAACTTCTCACATCAGATAACCATGTCTCGAATGGAATGTGAGAGCAGATAATGTCCAAGGACATGCCTGCGAAGCAGACCACGTTAGTATGACTTCACAGATTATCAATCTAAATGTAGCTACAGTTTTCTTCTCCAAAGAGCTGTTATAGAAAAGTGCTAATGTTGGATTGTTATATTTTGTTGTCTGCATCTCTGTTGGTGTCACTAAACATACATTTTTCATGTTTTACTATATGAATATTGTAGATGGGACAACTCTTGGATCAATTTGAAGAGGAGGAATGCCCTGAGAAAAGGCCTGCTTATTAGATCACCATCTGTGTAGCATTTTCTGCCAAGTCTGTTTCATGTTTCATCAGAAGTATTTGTTTGCTTTAGATGAGTCACCCTGTGCTTGTTTGTTTGTTTGTGTCTGTTGCTGCCATAATTAATTTGGGAAACACCCACATTTATTTGAATTCAAACAGGCACTTTTCCTTTCCAAGACATTAAAAAGTTTCTCCATTAGAACAGTAACCATCCTCATTGACTGTGTCCACTGACAAGTAACAATGCAAATCAACATCATTGAATTAAACATAATTAAATTATCATACTTGGAATATGACAACATTGTGTTACAATCGGCTGTTTTATGAATCGGACGCCTACTTACAAATGCAGCCTATCAAATGGCATGTTTATAACAGAAGGAATTTTTCTCAAACTTGTTTTACTTCTACATCCTGCTCTCTGTCTCATTGGTCGGTATTTTTGAAATCTAGGTCCTTGGCCAACTGGGAAATACCACAGAATTCTCATTCAGTGAGTTAATGACTGATCTCAAGGACATCGGCTGAACGCATTGTGGCTTGCATAGAATCTTCATACTCCAATTGACAGTTAAATATATGTATGCTTCTTGATAACTGCAAACGGTGGCGTTCCTTTGGAATGTGTACAGACAGCCTTGTTTTCACCTGCAGCATGGTGACGTACGTTCATGTCTCTGATAAAGGAACACACTGCTGCGGAAGTATTCTGGTTCCCTTAGTCTTGAGTTCATGTTTTCTGTGCGCAGAACTGTGACGCAGCATATCCTAGTTTTGGATTGAGACAACTCTGATCAAGCCACAACCACAGTACAAGTGAATGTAATATAAAAACCTGTTTTGTTTTGGTAGCCTTGTCTGCTAGCGGTGATGCTTAAGCCTCTTTGCTCGTGGCCTACTTGCATTGTCAGGAAGACTGAATATCTCCACACAGGTTAGATAAGTCTGTTACACAAAGAGCACAGTCAGGTACATTACTCCAGGAAGGGTTGCATTTCCTGAAGGTTTTTTTGTTGTCCTTTTCATTCAGGTCTGATGAACAGGTCAAGTGTTATTGTCAATAGCGTTTCATGCACTTCAATTGCAAAGTTGCTGGACATGGCAGGCACTCTGAATATACACAGTTGGTGACCCAATTAAAAGTCAGCGATGTAGCAATAAAATCATTTTCTTATAAAAACGCATTTCAGAAGTTATACCGCTTCTAGCTTTCTTGTGCACCTAAAAGTTTTTTTTGTGCATGTTTTATCTCCCTTGCAGCTATACAGTAGCAGGTGAGCTGCTTCTCTATGGAATACAGTAGACCTGCTCTTTCCCACGCCATTCCCCAAATCTATAATGTCTGCGCGGCCATGCTCCCTAGAAGGGGGTGGGGGTTTCAGTCGTGGAATGTTTTCGTGTGCGCGCTCCCGATCTTGTCTGATCTGGTAGCGAGCCAGGAGTGTTCGCGGGTGCGCGACGGGTCTGGAGTACAAGGAGGCAGGAAAGCTCTGGATAGGGGGGACGATGGCGCTGAACAAATGACAAGTTTGAAAGTAAACTGAACCGAATAGGCTACAGAGGATTTACCAGCGCCCGGCACAATGGAACGAGTAGGAGGTGAGATATAAAGTCGATGGCGACGTGTGATAAAGCTTTGAAATGTTTCTCTCACTTTGTGTCGGGCTACTTGAATTGCTACAGTGTGATTGTATGACTATTCTCTCGTAGACACTACAGTCATAAAGAAACTAAACTGTAACTTTGTTTCACTGAAGTCACTGCTGTCTATTGGGTTGTAGATTTGTCTGTTGTCGGTTAAGGATTTCATTTAAGGGACACAGTTTACAATCCATGTTTAAACAATACCTCCTTTGGTCAACTGATGTAGAATCTATTGGCGCTATTTGCTAGCCTGCTTTGTATTTCGCCGTAGTTATGCCGGATAAGAGAAATAGGCTACATTTAATAGTCAACCACTGAATAATTGAAATTGACGATTTTATTAGGGAAGTTGGTTTGGAGAATACAGCCCAGGTAGACTAAACGCGTTGTATGCCCAAACGATGAAAAACGGGCCCTTGTTTTGAAAACTCTATTCAACATGTTTTAATTAGATTTGTTTTGTTAAGATTTGCGTTCTTTTCCTTGTAGATAACCACAACATGCGTGCGTAGTTGAAGAAAAGCACCGGAGAATCTCAGCGGGGAACCAATGGCACTAGTCGAGTAGTCAGGAGAGGACAATAGCCTACAAGTGGGACGACAAACAAGGAAATACTCTTCAGTTAAACTTCTTCAAACTCGTTTTCTCATGATTACTACTGGTTTATAAATCAATAATCATAATGATTAAAGCCGAGGGCAAAGGAGAGAGGACTCTGAGGAGTGCTTCCCCTCATAGAAATGCCTACAAGTCGGATTTCCACGCCATTAAGTGCTCCTTTGATGGGACAAAATCAGACGTCGCTGCGAAGTCATATGCAAATGGTTCGAGCGACACCCGGGAAGATGCAAGGGGGAGGCCTTTTGGAAATCGGGTAAACAAGATAAAGAACATTTTCTTGCAGATGGACGGACAGCAACAAGAAAGTCAAGAGGTAAAGACCGTTGTAAAATCAGACGCGGCCCCGGTTTCCCCGCCAAAGCCACAGTTTGCAGTCAGCACACCCAAAACTAGCGTAGGCAATGTCACTAGCCCGGAGTTGGTTAGCCCTAGTTTAGACAAAACTCCCAAAGGTGAAGACGTCGAAATTGACAAAGTAGCTCTGGCAGAGAAATTTTCTGTGACCAGGAAACTCTTTGAGAGGGGTTTGAAAGAGCAGCCCTCCGCTGAGAAGCAGTCTACAGTTAGAGTAGTCAGCCGTGTGTCCCTGGGCAGTGTGTCGGATGAGGGCAAGGGCGCTAGGAGAGTGTCGGGGTCCACAGAGAGCAACGTAAAAACAGAGGGGGCTGTTACTTCAGTGAAGAGTCCAGATGAGAAGAGTGATGCGGAAGATGTAAAGCATGTGTCCAGGCAGTCTCTTAATGCAGGGCCCATCTCAAGGAGGCTGGATAGCTACAAAGTGGATGGTGACAACGAGGAGATAAACAAAGCCAACGCTACAGGCAGAGAGGCTAGATCATGCACTTCCACCGATCGCTCACTACCCACTTCTCCAGCAAGGGAGAGCTTTTCTAAGCCCACATCTCCTACTAACGAGGCCACTACCAAACCCACATCTCCCACTGGTAGTGCCGTCAACAAACCAACCTCAACAGTCACCACCATCACTCTCAAATCAACCTCCCCAGTTTCCAGTGCCACACACGCGCCATTGTCCCCAGTGACAGATGCCACTGCTAAACCTGTGTCACCAGACCAAGCCGCCCCAGGCAGCCACGGCTCCTACAAGCGCTCTTCCTCAACCGGGGACAGTAGACAGTCAGTAGGTTCCGAGGAAATCAAACCCACCAGTCCAAACCCAAGAGATCAAAAACAGGGTTCTTCTACTTTAGCCAATAGCTTTTACAGCTCCAGCAGGGCCAAAACGTCCGACAGTACCAAGAGCGACAGGAACGCGGTGCAGAGTCCCACCACGGACCAGCCACCAGGCCAGGCATCCCTGGAGCCCCGAGGGGTGGGCATGGTGCGGGCAGAGCTGGTGGTGGTCCAGAACGAGTCGTCGGAGAGCGAGGAGATGGAGGAGGAGAACACGGAAGAGGACGTTTTCGAGGAGCCCGACGTGCAGAGGCCTGCAGAGGCGAGAGCCGGGCCCCAGGACTCCCCCCCGGAGAGTCTGAACGGCGAGGCCGCGCGGCGGAGAGGCGAGGGCGAGGCCAAAGTCCTCGTCCCGGAGAAGGGAGACGCAAGTAGAGTTCAGGAGGCGCACCAGCCCGGCTGTAGGGAGGAGAAGAGCGAGGAGCCACGACCAGCAGTTCAGACTGGGGAGACTCGAGAGGAAGAGAGACCCGAAGAGGAGGTAGCACAAGAGGAGGAGGGCGAGCAGGAGAGACCCGTCGAGCAGGAGAGACCCGCCGAGCTGAGTCTGAAAGACTCTCCAGCGGTCTACGGGATTGAGAACGCAGCGTTTGTGGACGACAGGGACACGCACCAAGCCCTCTGTGAGGAAGAGGAGGAGGAGGAAGTGGAGGGGGACGAAGAGGAGGGACAGGGGCCACAGGAAGAGGAGGAGCCTTGTGAAGAGTATGAGGAAGACTATGAGGAGGCACCCGGGCTTTCTGACGAAGAGGAGCTCGCTCCACGGAGGAAGATCAAGTTCTCAACAGCACCCATACGGGTAAGTGGTAACACTTCAGTAAAACCTTCCGAAAATATGAAGCACCTACTTTAAACAGTTCATGTTAAATGTCCAGATGGTAACGTCGACGACAAAGTCACCCTTGGTTCCATGTAAATGTTCCTGACTTGACAGCCAGGTTATAAAGTTGGTAAAGCACACATTTAGTGGCTTTTGCGTGCTCCGTTAATGTGTTTTTTGTGCTGCTGTATCATTATAAGAGCTGTTTCATGGATTGGAAACCCAAAGCCGATGGGGTTGTTTAAGCTACCGTCAAACTGAGGCACTGCCCAGAAATGTTTTTGAGGGAGCACATCTTTAGCATATCAAGGATGCAGTGGGTCAGGCAAGGAGACGGGAGATAAGTTTGTGGGTGTTAGTTGGGAATCCTCCAGGGGGTGTTTTGAGGAATATTGTTGACATTACATAAGAGCTTTGTGAGAGCCCAGGCTGAATGAGGACAGCCGGTAGACAACTGGGGGGTCATGTGGAACTGTACTGCACTACAGTAAACAATGTCATGGCTACTACTACGGTCGGAGATGAGTTGCCGTGACGTTGTTGATTGTGCTCTTCCCGAATTCTTCATCTTCTTGTTCTTTTGACGTTCAGCCATGCACAGCTTCGAACACGTAAAGACGTCTTGGCTGTTGTGGTCATAAGGAGCGTGGGCGCTCGTTCCCCCTCGTGATCTCGGGCTCGGGCTGGGCCTCGGTCACGTCGTTAGTCAGGGGAATTGTCGGCTTTATCACTCCATCTCTAACTTTACAAGCAGGACGTAAATCCTAGGTGAGAGCAACACATTCCACCGGCGTAGGATCTCCTTACGTCTTCTGTTCATTATCAGTCAGGTCAAAATGGCTGTTGAGTGATTTAGAAACCAGAAACTACAGGACCGCTTTTCTTTGTCCGTGTCTGCCATTCCAAAAACGTAATAAAGTCATTTGGGGAGGGATTTATTTTTGCCACAGGCTCTGAACGTGTAAACACCATGAAGGAAGAAGGATGTCGGCTTATATCTCCTGTTATCACCAGGTCTAATCATCATTTTCGGCTGAACAGGGGAAAACAAATCTCTTCAGTCCAGTGCATTCCAGTGCTTGTGAACGGCTGGGTGTTTACGCAGAGCCTGACATGTGTGTGTTGTTATCTCAGGGTGTGGATCCCCCAGTTGTCGTAGCAGGGGGTCCTGGGAGAGGTGACCAGTAGCTGACCTGGAGGTGGTGGACACACACGCATATACATATATATACACATACATACACACACACACACACGCATATACATATATATATACACACACACACACATATGCAGTGTTTGTAGTGCCTAAGTTTAAGTAGTAGCAGACTAGACATTAGGCATGATTCACAGTTCACAACAAGGTTAAATAAAATCAAGTGATAGATGGGTTGTCAGTCAGCCCACTTGTTGACAGAAACAACAGTGAGAAATAGATGGCCACCACCAGAGAACAGAAGACATTCCCACTATGACACTATGTCCCACTATGACACTATGTCCCACTATGACACTATGTCCCACTATGACACACTATGTCCCACTATGACACACTATGTCCCACTTATGACACTATGTCCCACTATGACCATTGCCTTTGGAAGTGGTTTGGATCTCTTCCAGAGTGTGACACCATTGTTGAATGAGTTCACTGTTGGTCTCAGCTTGTGTTGCTGTATAGCATGCTTGTAAACCTCCTCGGCCCTGCCCTGGCATGTGCCTCTCCTTGTTGGAAGGATATAACCCTCACTGGGGCAGGACGACGGCATGTCACTACGCATTTCGTGTATCCACTGGTTTCAATTACTGTCTTCTGTTCAGAACTAAGTGCATGTCCTCCTTCTGGTCTCCATATGGTGGATGGCCCTACTTCATTTACATTTACATTTAGTCATTTAGCAGACGCTCTTATCCAGAGCGACTTACAGTAAGTACAGGGACATTCCCCCCCGAGGCAAGTAGGGTGAAGTGCCTTGCCCAAGGACACAACGTCATTTGGCACAGCCAGGAATTGAACTGGCAACCTTCTGATTACTAGCCCGATTCCCTAACCGCTTAGCCACCTGACTCCCCACTTCATACTTCATTCTATCTAAGTTCATATTGAACTGAAAGTGAGCTGCTGTACATTGCTGGAGGCGACTTCTTGGGGAAGTCTCCACCTTGAGACAAGGCCATCTCTCAACACGAGAGAGACCTCATTCTAGCACCTTCTCCTTCTATTTCCTGACACCAGTTGGAAATGTCCTTCTCACCCATCCACTACAGCAAAGTTGTACGGTGAGATCACAACAGATTGGTCTCCCTCACAGCGCTTATCAGGTCGGTCCGTAGAGGGAGCGGAGGCATGTTCGGTTACCTCATGTCTTTTCCCCTCCCTCTTTCCACCACCACACCTCCCATGTTAAATAAAGGTTAAATAAAAACAAAAAAAATCTTGCAACAAGGGGTCATTGCAGTAACAAGCTGGCTCTTGCCGGTGGAATACCAGTGCTTACTGTTGTGTGTGTGTGTGTGTGTGAGATGATCTGAGCAGTGACATTTGCATTTTAACGGTTCAATCATCTTCGCCTGAGCCTCTGGCGTGATCGCAACACGGTGATCGCAACACGGTGAAACAGCTTCGGCTGGCCCGTTCCTCTTCACCGGTAGCGCTTGGCCAGGATCTGGTGTTGACAAAAGGCCCCCACTGGTCCGGGCCCCTCCTGTTCAGCCTGCTGGTCTGGGCTGGGCACTCCGGAGTCTTGGCCTGCTATCAGAGAGGAAGGCCTTTGTACTGGAGCCTCCTACAGGATCTGGGCCCTGTGTAACCTGACACGGACCAGAGGAGGTGTCCCGGCAGGAAGAAAGCTCCTCTTTGTGAGATGCTGAAGATGGTCATCCTGGAAAACAGGGTTCATGTGGAGAGGACTCTGTGTTGCTCAGCTTTAGAGTAATCAGACACGGAGGATGCGAGGTTTTCAGTGGGTTCTGTGCAGCTTCATTAGTGGAGCACTGGCAATTTACATGACAGTGTAAAATGTAAAATAAAAATGAACATGACAAATCTAGACTGCCCTTTAACCATTACCTTGGTCACACCAGAGTATTTCTTCAAATCGAGTTTATCATGTGTTTGACTTGACTTCTTTATTCCCTGTCTAGACTAGTCTTCTCTTCTGTTCCTCGTCTTGTTTACACGTGTGCCTGTGTTGCGTCAAGAGTCTTTTTCATGTCTGCGAATGTAGGACAGGCCGCTGCAACTAAGTTGATTTACCGTGCGGTCTAAATATACTGCACTAGGCCAGTGTCCTCAGTCTATGGAATCATATACATTATTTGTCATGGGGACACATTTTCTTTTTTTACATTTTGGTTAACCCCATTCGGCTGCTGGAGCACTTTTCGTGGGGCGTTGAAATGCTGCACTCTCATTGCTGCTGTGTCAGTAGTACTGAGGTGTTCCGGAGAATTCCCTGGCTGCCGTTCCCCTCCTCCTCTGGATACCTGGAAAGAGTGAACACACAGGGTTCATTTGTTTTCATAGATGTAAGACCCTAACCCTGGGAGTCAGGTGGCTGAGCGGTTAGGGAATTGGGCTAGTAATCTGAAGGTTGCGGGTTCGATTCCCGGCCATGCAAAATGATGTTGTGTCCTTGGGCAAGGCACTTCACCCTACTTTCCTCTGGGGGGAATGTCCCTGTACTTACTGTAAGTCACTCTGGATAAGAGTGTCTGCTAAATGACTAAATGTAAATGTAATGTAACCCTGAAAGTGTCTAATATACATGTCAGCCTGTTCGTTACTTTATCCGTACATTAAACATGGTTCGACCTCACACGCAACTCTGTGACGTGTGACGAGGAAAGGGTTAACTCATCGGTGGTGAAGTCTGCATGGTTTTCCTAGGCGTGTCCTAATCGAGAGAAATTCTCAGGTGGCGTGACTAAATATGTTTAAACTTTAACCACAGGGCCTGGTGCAGCCAGCAATCTATGCCTGCTGGAATTCACGTTCACCTTTAGCTCTTTGGTATGACGACCAGCCCGAGGGTTACAGGCGAGGGTGACTGAGCAACACTCCGGCTGCCTGGAGGCCTGTTATTACCCTGCTTCAAGTAGCAGGTTGTACCTTGGCACACAGGTTGAAACAACAACGACCTGTCCAATGCCAGATCTGTCCAGAAGGTTGTGAAATCTTGTCAGCCCGTGTGTTTGTCTCTGAGTCAGAGAGGACAGTTAGCACTGGAGTGGAGCTGAGAAGGAGTTAATCATCACAGAATACGACATGGCAGGAACCAGGAGCTGCACCTGCCGCTAGGCCCCTCCCCCTTCAGGAACCAGGAGCTGAGCCTGCCACTAGGCCCCTCCCCCCTCAGGAACCAGGAGCTGCGCCTGCCGCTAGGCCCCTCCCCCCCTCAGAAACCAGGATCTGCACCTGCCGCTAGGCCCCTCCCCCCTCAGGAACCAGGAGCTGCGCCTGCCGCTAGGCCCCTCCCCCCCTCAGAAACCAGGATCTGCACCTGCCGCTAGGCCCCTCCCCCCTCAGGCTGTCACAGGAAGTCCAACCAACCGCTCTCGGTCGAGCAAACACTGCCACAGTCCCTTCCCTCTCGGTGTGGCGAAGAGCCTTTTGAAAACCCAAAGAATGGGTTGGTACTTTTGCGACTTTGACTTTTGTTTGCACCTGCGTTTCACCATTGACGAGTGCAGGGGAAGGGAATGCAGAGAAGCTAATGGAGGGGGGGAGGTGGTTCTTTTGTATGAATAGTCCACTTTCTATTCAGTTGGATCGCCCTCTGTCATTAGGACATAACTGTGTGCTGGCCTCGCTCTATGGAAAGGTTGACTGCCAGCCCAGCCATGTGTGCAGTCTCTGCAGTGCCGCAGAGGAGATCACAGTGTGTCTAAAGTGACGATTCTCTCGTCCCCCTTCTGTGCCCCTGCCCCATTTGTTGGAACCCAGAAGGCCTGAACATGAAAGGCCTGCAGCAGCGGCTGTGTGATTACTGATGTATGTTGTACAATCTGAGATGAATCCATTGTTCCCAGTCAGTCCCTGCCTCTCCCCTGCCTCTCCCCTGCCTCTCTCCTGCCTCTCCTCGCTCTGTTTCCTGTGTGTCCTGGAGGGTAGAGAGAGCCGCGCTCTGGTGTCTATCTCTCTCTTGCTAGCTCCTGCTCTCTCGCTCTCTCGCTCGCCCTCTCTCCTCTGAAGCCTGCTGTCAACAGCTCCCAACAACATCCACACGGAGAGAGCAGAGGGAACACTCATCCCCTCTGCAGCTCCTTCACCAGACAGGTCATGTCTGTCTGTCTGCACCCAAACCTGCTTATTCAGCGCTGCAGCTGGACTGGACTCGATCCTGATTATACCTGTCCCTCCCACTGTGTGTTATTCTTTCCATTTCCTATCTGTGTTTGGTGTTCTGGTGCCCAGGAATGTGACTGACACACTCCACCCTCCATCCTGCCTAGCAGACAGGCGGAGAGAGAGACACACAGGAAGGCAGACAGACACATGCAGGCAGGCAGACACATGCAGGCAGACAGACACATGCAGGCAGACAGACACATGCAGGCAGACAGGAAAGCAGACAGACAGACAGACGAACATAAAGACCCCAGCCAGGATCTGGGCTCCTTCCAGACACCTGGGCCAGCTCTGGGTGGCAGGATCGGGCCGGGGCTGCATACTAACACACCCAGATCAATGGCAGCCATTAATGGATCATCTTGGATCAAGACTCATTTAGCACAGCATCGTACTGAGTTTCATTATGGCATCACAAACACGAAACATGAATAAACACTTCTTTTTTTTTCTCTCTGCTTTTCTTTGCGGTTTTACTGAAGACGAGACTGTGTTCGAAAGTTCACCAGCTGCACCAACGCGACCCAACAGTGTGTGGTGGTGTGGGGCTGGGCACTGTTGTTAGTACACAGACTTGCCCCCCTGTCTACAGTGCTTCTGTGGAACCCAAAATGGAAGCCATGATATTCCACTCCTCTCAGACTCCATCTCACCATATGTAATATAATATGGATAGATGTGGAGAAACAGGCTGCTGTGGGTCTTGGAGGATTCTCTCTCTGTCGTTCTCATCGAATCCATGAGATGAAAATATTATTCAGGCGAAATATCATTCTGCGCTTTGTTTATTTAGGACTTGGCTGCACCCTTTCTTTCCTAATTACTGGATGATGTGCTCCAAGCCCCTGCCACTAGCCTGCCCCCTGACTCCCTCTCTCAGCATGTTTTGATTTGCTGGCTTTGTGGAGCTGCTTACATTACAGGCTCCCACAATCTGGCACTCGGCGCTCGCTTTGGTGCCTTGGTGCAGTGGGAGCTCTCTGCTCGGCACTCGCTTTGGTGCCCTGGTGCAGTGTGAGCTCTCTGCTCGGCACTCGCTTTGGTGCCCTGGTGCAGTGGGAGCTCTCTGCTCGGCACTCGCTTTGGTGCCCTGGTGCAGTGTGAGCTCTCTGCTCGGCACTCGCTTTGGTGCCCTGGTGCAGTGGGAGCTCTCTGCTCGGCACTTGCTTTGGTGCCCTGGTGCAGTGGGAGCTCTCTGCTCGGCACTCGCTTTGGTGCCCTGGTGCAGTGTGAGCTCTCTGCTCGGCGCTCACTTTGGTGCCCTGGTGCAGTGTGAGCTCTCTGCTCGGCGCTCGCTTTGGTGCCCTGGTGCAGTGTGAGTTCTCTGCTCGGCGCTCGCTTTGGTGCCCTGGTGCAGTGTGAGTTCTCTGCTTGGCGCTCGCTTTGGTGCCCTGGTGCAGTGTGAGCTCTCTGCTCGGCGCTCGCTTTGGTGCCCTGGTGCAGTGTGAGCTCTCCGCTCGGCGCTCGCTTTGGTGCCCTGGTGCAGTGGGAGCTCTCTGCTCGGCGCTCGCTTTGGTGCCCTGGTGCAGTGGGAGCTCTCTGCTCGGCGCTCGCTTTGGTGCCCTGGTGCAGTGTGAGTTCTCTTCTCTGGGCAGCTTCTCTCCTCTGCTGACTCATTTCCCACACTGGTATTTTTTCAGGGGGAAGGGAGCACGGAAAGGGGGAACGAGTTTATGTTGTGGGTGGGTCTGTGTGCGTGTGTGTGTGTGTGTGTGGGTGGGTCTGTGTGCGTGTGTGTGTGTGTGTGTGTGGGTGGGTCTGTGTGTGTGTGTGTGTGTGTGTGTGTGTGTGTGTGTGTACAGCAGGCAGCCCTTTGTGGTGGTTTAAGGTGGATGAAAAGTAATTGACAAGCCAGGCATGCTGCTGGGAGCTGGAGTTTCACAAGCCGTGGAGAAAATGAAAACATGTAGCAGATGGCACAACGGTCTCCCTACCCACATCATAACTTCTGTCACCCCATAAAAAATGCAGAGGAAGAAAATGACATAAAAAGAATGCGTTAATTGCCAAGTTCTCAGTCAAGTGTTGAAGAGAAAGCAGTGGTTAGTCAGAAGCACGGGATGTCCTTGTTTTTGCCCTTGTTGACTGACAGGTTTGCGTCCTGAATTGAGCCACTTACCTGCTGAACCAGGCCTGTACTCAAAGATAAAGGCCAACGAGTGTTTCGCCTGGTAACTGGAGACGGCGATAACCACAGCAAACTGTGTGTTTTCGGGGGGCTAATAAAGAGATAGATTTCTGGTTCTCTTTAGTCTGAGGAAGACAGTGCTTGGGTGATTAGGTTTCAGCAAAGAAAGGGACATTGTTCAGAATAGCTGGAGTATTCCATGGCAACAGGGAAGCCGAACGAGGAGGGGAGGAGGGAGGGGTGGGAGGGGAGGGAGGGAGGGGAGAAGACAAGCCTAACCACTTTACGATGGCGTCTCCAACTCAGGCCTGGGAGACTTCAGTTCCCCCTGTACTCTACTGCTACATTCTCTGCTCGTATTTACCATAGCCTCCATGGTTTTATCCTTAATTAAATATGTCTGCTCTAACTTTATGGATTCATTTGTATTTTAACTGGCTATTAAGTTGCAAGTTGATCTGCTTTTGTGGTTCGTGTAAACGGTCTATTCCTTTATGGCGCGTTTTATTTTTTTGCAGATCTATTAACTCCGTGTTAGAGATAATCCAGGCCGAGCCTGATGATTTTAGGCTGAACTGTTTTCATGGGAAACAGCAGAAGGTATTTTGTGCTTCCTGTAGTTGGATTAATTGGCAAATCCACTGTAATCTGGACTCCTCATGAGATGGCTCTGCCTTGTGGTCTGTGAGCCGAGGTCTTGTCTGTCTGGCCCCCAGATCCCAGCCAGGAGAGGAACCAGGCCCGGGGCTGTGGTGGTGTAGAGCTGGGAGTAGGTGCAACGCTAGAGGCTGGATCCTGATTTCAGGAAAGGAGGATGAATGCGGTTGATGGGAGGAGTGGAGGCTTTGTCCGAATCCTTCTATCCTCTACCCCAGTGCTGCGTAATCCTGCAGTCTGTAATCTGGGTTCATGAACACGGGAGACAGAGCTGTGTTAACCCCTCCCACGTTCATCAATTGCATACCGTGGGTCTGGAGTACCACAACAAAGCAGTCATTCTTGGACCGGGGTCACGTGAATGGATCGAAGATTTACAGTGTGGAATAATAGTACTCAAATAAGAACATGGTTCTCCTTAAGCAGAACAAGAAATCAAATCAAATAGCCGCCTGTGTGTGTGTGTTTTATATATTTACATTTAGTCATTTAGCAGACGCTCTTATCCAGAGCGACTTACAGTAAGTACAGTGACATTCCCCCTGAGGCAAGTAGGGTGAAGTGCCTTGCCCAAGGACACAACATCATTTTGCACAGCCGAGATTCGAACCAACAACCTTCTGATTAATAGCCCGACTCCCTAATCGCTCAGCCATCTGACCCCCAGTATATGTGCTGTGGAGACTTTTTTTTTACAAGTAACTTCACAGCTTCACACGCTTATAAACACCTAAAACCAACATCAAACTCCCCAAAGAAGACAAGCAGAAACTCCTAGGAAAACTCAGAGGAAAAAATAGAAGAAAGACCGGGAGGAGCAATTCAGTGGGGGATCACCTTCCCCAGAGACGGTTCAGGCAGGAGGACTCAGTATGTCTTTACTACACTTTATTGTACACTATACAATACATGATTGTACATTTGATTTGGCATTGTGGTTCTGCTTGCATCGGCTCCCTGCCGCATCCAACGAGACACCGTCTCGACCTCCGAGCAGAGAGCAGCGACGCATTCCCCCTACGACAGAAAACAGAACCAAGGGTGGAGGCCGGGGAGGCGGAGGCAGCAGGATGACTGATGTCAATGTCGCACTAGCGATGCATATGCCGGGATACCCCGCTATATACCCTGCCCTATTAGGAGGGAGTGCCCTGCAGCGTATTATGACGCGTTACTAGTGACGCGCTATGTCTCGCGTCCTCCTTCATGAACCAGCTCCGCTTGATTGTTGATGCAGAGGCACAGTCCCTAGGCCCAACACAATCATGCAGTAAGAATAGCGACAAAAAACAAACAGATATTCCGAGTTCGGAATTCGTGCGGTATTTGCAGGGTTCTGCATTTGGCGTTTGTCCGACTCAGATCCTCTTTCGAAGCTCTTCATCAGCAGTGAGTTGGATCGAGACCAAAGACTACAGGGAGACAGAGGGAGAGGGAGTCAAGAGGCTGGTGGTTCTGACACACTGCAGGATCCAGACCTCAGACTCACTGCTGCCCAGAGTGGAAATGTTTGCTGACTTACATCATCTCAGCTCGCTCCAAGCTTCAAAACAAGGCCTCTAATCCTATAGAGTTGCTTTCTCTCTGTTTCCCTCAGCGAAGAGTAACTTCTGCCTGCTTCTAGGTGGCCTTTCATCTTGTCATCTGGGGAGCACTTGGAAGATCTGATGAGCTTCCTCAGGGAGGGAGATTAGTCTCCCTGTTTGATGGCTCAGGTACCAGGCCATATGTGAGCACTACATTGGATCACCTTTGGTCCCCAAGAGGATGGGTAAACCAGTCTGTGTGTTTGTGTTCGAGGTGTTTTCTGCGAGATTAAAGTGCCGTGCCACAGCAGGGGCGCCCTCTTTGTTCAGAGCCTCATTTGGGCTGAATGGCCCCGCGAGGGCGCTGGGTCAGGTCCAAGGCACTGGGAGGCACTGGGAGGCACTGGGAGGCACTGGGAGGCACTGGGAGGCACTGGGAGGCACTGGGAGGCACTGGGGGGCACTGGGGGCTGGGCACGCGAGGTAGCAGCCCAGTCCATGTATGGAGGAGAAGGCTGCTTCACGGAGTCACACTTGAGTCAGACCTTATGGCTCTCGGGAGCAGAGTGAGTTTCAGTCTGGCGTTCAGTCCTTGGCAGAGTACCAGAGGATCAACATTATGTTATCACTCCAACACAGAACTTTGTGTGTGAATTTGTCCCACTTTGACACACACACACAGACACACACACACAAACGGGACGGGAGACGTGGAGCTGAACGCCTGATGCTTCCCTCCTGCTCCGCTGTCACGTCGACTCTGATTGGTGGAGGCTGTTCTGACTAGCGAGCGCTGTAGAGCAGAGAAGATTTATGATCGGTACATCCCAGCCGGCCACAACACGACATTATGGTGAAGAGTGTGTGTGTGTACAGGCCTGTGAATGACAGTGACATTATAGTGAAGTGTGTGTGTACAGGCCTGTGAATAAATCGGGGATGTATACAATCTCTATATCCTGGCTGGAGACTCACCAGATGGTTATCTGCACGGTGCAAAGGATGGTTCTGGAAACTCACCTTCACTTGACCTCAGGAGTGTTTCACAGATTGGATTATGGAACCCGGCCATGTTGGCCCAGTAATATCTGTGGTATGCGGTGTAAATACATTGTGTGTGCTGCCTTATTTAATCACAGAAATGGCCCCACCTGCAATCTAATATGAATGAGGGTAAAAGGTTGGGAATCCAATGAGGGGTTTCTGTGTGTGTTGTTGTTATCTACTGATAATAGCACTTAGCACGACCACCTGTCTCTCCTGAGCATGGTCTACGCCCCCCCTCACTCCCCTGTCTCTCCTGAGCATGGTCTACGCCCCCCTCACTCCCCTGTCTCTCCTGAGCATGGTCTACGCCCCCCCTCACTCCCCTGTCTCTCCTGAGCATGGTCTACGCCCCCCCTCACTCCCCTGTCTCTCCTGAGCATGGTCTACGCCCCCCTCACTCCCCTGTCTCTCCTGAGCATGGTCTACGCCCCCCCCTCACTCACCTGTCTCTCCTGAGCATGGTCTACGCCCCCCCCTCACTCCCCTGTCTCTCCTGAGCATGGTCTATGCCCCCCTCACTCCCCTGTCTCTCCTGAGCATGGTCTACGCCCCCCTCACTCCCCGGTCTCTCCCGAGCATGGTCTACGCCCCCCTCACTCCCCTGTCTCTCCTGAGCATGGTCTACGCCCCCCTCACTCCCCTGTCTCTCCCGAGCATGGTCTATGCCCCCCCTCACTCCTCTGTCTCTCCTGAGCATGGTCTACGCCCCCCTCACTCCCCTGTCTCTCCTGAGCATGGTCTACGCCCCCCCTCACTCCCCTGTCTCTCCTGAGCATGGTCTACGCCCCCCCCCTCACTCACCTGTCTCTCCTGAGCATGGTCTACGCCCCCCTCACTCCCCTGTCTCTCCTGAGCATGGTCTACGCCCCCCTCACTCCCCGGTCTCTCCCGAGCATGGTCTACGCCCCCCTCACTCCCCTGTCTCTCCTGAGCATGGTCTACGCCCCCCTCACTCCCCTGTCTCTCCCGAGCATGGTCTATGCCCCCCCTCACTCCCCTGTCTCTCCTGAGCATGGTCTACGCCCCCCTCACTCCCCTGTCTCTCCTGAGCATGGTCTACGCCCCCCCCTCACTCACCTGTCTCTCCTGAGCATGGTCTACGCCCCCCTCACTCCCCTGTCTCTCCTGAGCATGGTCTACGCCCCCCCCCTCACTCCCCTGTCTCTCCTGAGCATGGTCTATGCCCCCCTCACTCCCCTGTCTCTCCTGAGCATGGTCTATGCCCCCCTCACTCCCCTGTCTCTCCTGAGCATGGTCTACGCCCCCCCCCCTCACTCCCCTGTCTCTCCTGAGCATGGTCTACGCCCCCCCCCCTCACTCCCCTGTCTCTCCTGAGCATGGTCTACGCCCCCCTCACTCCCCTGTCTCTCCTGAGCATGGTCTACGCCCCCCCCTCACTCCCCTGTCTCTCCTGAGCATGGTCTATGCCCCCCTCACTCCCCTGTCTCTCCTGAGCATGGTCTACGCCCCCCCTCACTCCCCTGTCTCTCTGCTGTTCCCAGATGTGCTCTACTTTCTGCCCGTGCGCGCTCCGTCTCTGTTCGCGCTCTGAGACGGCCTCTGGGACAGATCCAGTTCTCTCCTCCTCCCCGCAGGAATCGTCAGCTCTGTGAAGCCGTCATGAAACTGTCTTCCACAGGATGCCTTTGTGCGTGCCTGCGTCGTCAAGCCTCTGAGTGTGTTTGCTGTAAACCTGGGAGGGACTGGGGGGAACCTCCCTGTCCTCAGTGAGGACAGAGGCCTCCTTCTCTGAGGAGACATGAATACAGACAAGAGCTGCTCACGCACACCGGGTCTCTTCATTTGATATTAACGAGCGAAGGGTCAGCGACGGTAACAGGTTTGACGTTTTTGCTTCACGGTTAAACAACAACGAGAGTGGCGACCGTGAACCAATTCCGAGACGGGTTCATTTGAAACCGCTACTCTTCTCCGCGTCCAAGCGGCGATTGGCAGACTCCCGGATTCCAAGCGGCCCGCCCTTGAGAGGCCGCTGACTCCCGTGTCTCCCTCCCGCAGGTGTTCAGTACCTTCTCCAACGAGGACTACGACCGCCGCAACGATGAGGTGGACCCCGTGGCCGCGTCGGCTGAGTACGAGCTGGAGAAGCGGGTGGAGAAGATGGACGTGTTCCCCGTGGAGATCCAGAAGGGTAAGGGCTCCTCTCGGCCTCTGCGGAAACCCGTCCCAGAGCACGCCGTCTGCCCACTGGTAAGGGGGGTTCTGACCACCTTCTTCCCCCCACCAGGAGATAACGGCCTGGGCATCAGCATCATCGGGATGGGGGTCGGGGCCGACCAGGGGCTGGAGAAGCTGGGCATTTTCGTGAAGACCATCACCGAGGGAGGAGCAGCCGAGAGGGACGGGAGGTGAGGCTTTCCGACCGGGTGCACGTAGATCAGCGCTGACCCTTTTTCAAATTGGGTTTAACGCGAGTCAGACCGCCAGTGCCGTGCACTCCATTCCTGCTGCAGCGCTGTCTGATGTCAAAGGACATAACTGGTTCCTCTCCCCAGAGTCCTAAGACACCATTTCCAAACAAGCAGCTGTATTTATAACCTTCTGAGGCGGCGAAAAGAAAATATCTATTTCCGTTTCCCATGGAATACATCTCTGTTGAGCTGCCAGCTGGAGAGAAAAAAAAAACTGCACTTGGATCTCCTAACGTTCTCCTTGAGAAGATTACTGAGTACAAGTCAGGACATTCACACCCAAGCACTCATTCCTACCGCACTGGCGGGCCCTCTCCTCCCCAGGATCCAGGTGAACGACCAGATAGTGGAGGTGGACGGGATCAGCCTGGTCGGAGTGACCCAGCTGTTTGCTGCCACGGTCCTGAAGAACACCAAAGGCACGGTCAGGTGAGTCCAGAGTCCTTCTCTCCCCCAGCCCACAGCTGCAGCCAGCTAGGGTGCGTCAGGAAGGACTCCACAGCTCTCCTCAGAAGATAAGAGAGGACTGTAGAACAACACAGGGCCGAGATAGGGGCAGCTTCAGAGACAGAGCAGAGCTGCATATTTTAAGTCTTATTTTCATTGTTGTTGTTTGGTGGTTTTTCCTCGGTAGAGGGCAGTCTACATGGAGCAGGGGTGGACGTCAATGATTCACCATAAGCAAATGAATCACACACAAACACACACACACACACACACACAGCAAAGCACTCTCACAGTTCAAACAGCGCCCACACAAGGAAACGTTCAACAAACTTAGGCAACATCCGAACAGCTGCTGTGTGAGCGCAATCGCAGCGCCGTGAGTCAGACGCGAGTGGAGCCACGGTGCGGCATTCCGAGGCCACGCGCGAAGGAAGCTTCAGCGTCCTGGTGAAGAAAGGCGTCTCCTGCCCTCTGTGACCTGCTGTGCTCCCGCCCCACACACAGCTTCCTGATTGGCCGCGAGAGGCCGGGGACGCAGAGCGAGGTCGCTCGCCTCATCAGTGAGACGCTGGAACAGGAGAAGATCCAGCTGCAGCACCTGGAGGACCCCTACGAACAGTCCACGGAGGAGGTGAGTCCCCCAGCCCCCCTGAGGCTCTCCTAACCCCCCTACACCCACCCCCAGCCCCCCTGCTCCTCTTCTAACCCCCCTACACCCACCCCCAGCCCCCCTGCTCCTCTCCTAACCCCCCTACACCCACCCCCAGCCCCCCTGCTCCTCTCCTAACCCCCCTACACCCACCCCCAGCCCCCCATCTCCTCTTCTAACCCCCCTACACCCACCCCCAGCCCCCCTCCTCCTCTCCTAACCCCCCTACCCCCAGCCCCCCTGCTCCTCTCCTAACCCCCCTACACCCACCCCCTCAGCTAGCCAGGCCTAACGGCTCGGCTCTGGCTGCTTTGTGGGCCCTGGGTGAGGCCGTCCCTGGTCCCTCCCTGGCTTGGTGGTCAGCTCAGCTGAGCTGGGAAGTGAGCAGTTAGCAGTGAGTAAGCCTGGTGTCATCTTGCTGCTGTGTGGGAGAGGTGTGCGTGAGACTCTGGCTTGTCTGCCTGATTGTCTCTCTGCCTGCCTGTATGCCTGTATGCCTGCCTATCTGTCTCTCTGCCTGCATGTCTGGCTGCCTGCCTGCCTGTTTGTGTCTGTCTGCCTTGCAGCCTGCCTGCTGGGATTGTGCAATGTTTATTTTTCAAAAGCACAAGCAACTACAGGCCTGTATTTCAGTTCTTGGTATGAGCATGGTTAGTCTGCCTTTTGGCACCAAGTTTACAGGCATTAACATTCCAACATATGCAGCCTGCCCCTATGACTTTTTCACGAGGAAATGTTTGACGGAACTCTGGTCTACCTGTAAACAAAGAGCTGGTGTTGGTGAGAAGAAGGGGGGACATATTTGGCGGTTGCTGTGTGGGTATGCAAAGCATGAGCAACAGGAGTGTGTGTGTGTTTGTGGTGATGAGTAGTGATGACTAGTCTCCCTACTGTTCTCTCTGCAGGCCAGCCCAGCAACAGATATGATGAACAGATTAGAACTCCCCCCTCGTAGATCAGAGCTGTACCACTGGGTGTGTCCTCTCTGACACGCGCAAGGCATGCCATGGGTGTAGGCAGGCGATTGGCTGAGAGATGACATCCTGTGTGTGTGTGTGTGTGTGTTCCCTTCCTCCAGGAGGAGGAAGAAGGGATAATTGGATCCAGTTTCGGGGACGTCGGCAGGTCCG
The DNA here is from genome assembly GCA_023658055.1 of Thaleichthys pacificus. Lineage (NCBI taxonomy): Eukaryota > Metazoa > Chordata > Actinopteri > Osmeriformes > Osmeridae > Thaleichthys > Thaleichthys pacificus. The sequence goes on from CM042867.1 coordinate 2,427,787, forward strand.
TGGAGGTGCTGGACCTGCCAGAATCTGAGGCCTTGTTCATGCCCACCAACATGGACTCCTCACAGATGGCCTTCAAGTTTAAAGAGGTAATTGGAGATGATGTCGCCGTCCGTCCTTCTGCTGTCCTTCCTGGTGTGGGGTGTCACATGACCATGAACCTGCTTCTCCACAGCTCCAGCACAAAAACAACATGGCAGCTTCCGAGATCAACCAGCTGAAGGAGAAGGTATGTAGGTCGGAAAACTATCAGCAGTGACTTGGAGAACAAAGGAGAGCAGGTGTGGAGGTGGTATTCAAAAGATGCATTCCGACGCCGTCGGCATGCCGACGTGATGCGATAAGATGTGACGTGATTTGACGAGACGCGCGAGGTGACGTGAGGATATGACCCCGCGTGACGCCTGCGTGCTCCACAGCTGTTCGCCGCAGAGGAGGACCAGGCCTCCAGGGGCACCAGGGAGGCGGAGCTGGAGAGGAGGGTGGAGGAGAACGAGGAGAAGATGGCCACCCTGGAGAAGTACTGGCTGGAGGCCCAGGGCCTGTGCAAGACCCTCAAGGAGCAGCTGAGCGAGGCGCAGAGCCAGCACGAGGCGCTGGATAAGAAGTACAACAAGGCCAAGAAGCTCCTCAAGGACTACCAGCAGAAGTGAGTTGACCCGGGGTCAGGCCCCGGGGCCAGGCCCCGGAGGCGCTGCGTCCGCACTGCCTGCTGACTCTGCGTTGTTTACATGCCTGGTATCTTAGACGAGGCGTGTTTAAGTTGGCGACGGCCCCAGGCACTTTCCCCCACGCTGCTGCGTGATGCTGCAGGAAGTCGCACAGTCATGTCGTGTGACTGTTGCACGGTTATGGTTCCTCTGATCTATTCCCTCCCCAGTTTTATATGCTGATTATCTTTTACTCTCCAGGGAGATTGACTTTGTGAAGAAGGAGGAGGAGCTGAAGAAAGTTCTGGAAGAGAAGGACAAGGGGTACAAGGACCAGCTTGACGCGCTGCAGCAAAGGGTAAGGTCTGAGGACACTGGAGTGGACTGAGGCAGGAGGGAGGGGCCTGACTGCAGGAGGGAGGGGCCTGACGGCAGGGGGGAGGGGCCTGACGACAGGAGGGAGGGGCCTGGCGGCAGGAGGGAGGGGCCTGACGGCAGGAGGGAGGGGCCTGACGGCAGGAGGGAGCGGCCTGACAGCAGGAGGGAGGGGTCTGACGGCAGGGGGGAGGGGCCTGACGGCAGGAGGGAGGGGCCTGACGGCGGTTGTTGTGCCTCGTCCACAGTTAGTTCGTCTGGAGTCCCAGGGGCTGGAGGCCGGGGCCGAGGGCGGGGAGGCCGACCCGGGGGCTGCAGAGGGCGGGAGGAGGGGCAGCCAAGGCAGTGAAGACCCAGCACAGACTCCTGACACACCAGGTAACACACTCTCGTCAAATGTGAAATTGGAAGGATTAACCTATGCCAGTGGTAAATCCTTCCAATTTCTCCCACACCAATCTGTTGTTTGTGGCTTGATGAGAAGCGTCTGCCAGGGAACTACAGTGGAAATGTTGCCAGAGTAGAGAACATGGTTAGATGGTGTTTATTAAGCCCAGTGTCTACGTACATGGTGTATTGATGCAAGTTTTTCTATGGGAATTCAACTTTTGGCCAATAATTTAACATGAGCTTTTTTACATTTTTTTACATTACGTGACTGTTGCCTTGCCTTGTCATAAGAATCCCATTGCCCAGAAGGACCTGTGTTAGCACAGTTATGACCTGTATGACCGTGAGTCTCTCTCTGACCTCTGACCTCTGTGGCGTCCTGGGTCGCTCGCCCCCAGAGGCCGACTGGAGCGAGGTGGTCCCTGAGACGGAGCGTCTGGACACCAGCGCCCACAGAGCCAGGGCACAGCTGGCACAGATGTCCCGGCGCCAGCGGCCGTCCCGGAACAAGCTGAAGGAGAACCTGGGCGAGTCCCCCTGCCGGCCGCAGGTGAGCCCACGACAAGCATCCTGCCTTCGGCCGCGCGCTTCCCCTTGGACCCCCTCTTCTCCACAGACCTGCACACACACTTCTACACACACTTCTACACACTTCTACACACTTTTGTCCACACTCCCTGCTTGGTCTTCTGACCTGCGTTTGACCCTCTGTGTGTCTCCCAGGATCCCGAGGAGGAGGATGAGGTGGAGCAGGAGGAGGTGGAGGAGCAGGAGGAGGAGCAGGAGTCTCCCAGGAGGAGGAGGTCCATCCAGGAGAGCCTCTCCCTGCCTGTCCCCACCTGCTACCATGGCAACGGCCAGAAGGAGGAGCCCCCGGTGGCTGAGGAGAGATCCAGGAGCAAGGCGGAGCTCTCCAGCAGCCCCTCCCTGCCCCCGTCCCAGCGCCACAGCGGGGGCAGCGGGGGGGGGAGTCCCTCCCTGTCCCCCCCCACAGACGCGTCCTCGCCTCAGTCGGGCCTCCTGAGGAACGTCAAGAAGAGGGAGTCCAAGGGCAAAGGCAAGGAGCTCAAAGGTGCTGCAGGCCCGCTCAACCAGTCCGTCAACCACTAACACAGTTCCACCCTCTGTGCAGTCTGTGCACGGCTCAAATGTTTACATTCTGCAGACACAGGAAATGCAGACCATGTCCCACAGAGCCCCCTACTGGCCCTCTTGTGATCTTGCGAGTTGATTTCTCTGTCCATAGTGTGATGGTGTGTATAAATGCCTCTGTTCCAGATGACGGTAACGAGAGCTCATCTGCGGGGAAGCCAAAACGACGATTCCCTGATTTTGGGTGAGTAACGATTCGTCTTCATCGCCGGGCCAGTTTGCTCATGTCCTCTTGTGTGACGCGAGTGTTTCGAACGCACAGGGGCCTCAGGAAGTCTGGAGGCAAAGGGAAGAAACACGACAAGGAGGCCATGAGATCGTCTCTGGACAGCAGGTACTGTGATCCTGAGGTGTCACTGCCTCACCTGGTTACAGGTCATCTAGTCCTGAGATGACCTCTGTGTGTGTGTGTTTTATTTCGGCGTGTGTGTGCATGTGAGTGTTCGCATCCCTGCGTTTGTATCGGCGTGTGTGTTTCTGTGTCGTGTGTGTGTGTGTGTATGTACAGGTGTGTGTGTGTGTATGTACAGGTGTGTGTGTGTGTGTGTATGTACAGGTGTGTGTGTGTATGTACAGGTGTGTGTGTGTGTCTGTACAGGTGTGTGTAGGTGTACCATGTAACCTGGTGTCTTGGTTCCTCTCCATCCTCGCCCCCAGGGGGTCCCGGGGGTCTGCAGAGCTTCTGGAGGAGTCCGGGGGGAACCTGTCCCCCTCCGACTCCATGAGCTCCATCCCCACCTGCATGCCCTTCTCCTGGTTCGGGGACAAGGACAGGGACAGGGACAGGGAGCCCTCGTCCTCCAGCAGCAGTCTGCCTTACACAGCCACCGAGACCAGCAGTGAGCAGAGCCAGGACCGCAGGAACAAGGTGAGGACACACACACACCCACACACACTCTCACTCTCACACGCCAGAGTGTGTGAGATGAAGGAAGGGGCTTTGAAGGCACCTCCATGTCGATGTGTTCTCCAGTAAGGACAGATGTTTAGTGTCTTCAGAATTACCTTAAAGAGGAACAAGAACAGCCGGCTTTTACAAAGTCAACGAACAAAAGTTCAAACGTTTAGTCCTGGCAGAGTTGCATTCCGTTCTCTGAGGTCTGCGCTGCAGAGCGGGATGAAATTCCCTGACCTGACCCCTCTTCCTCACTGCTGGACGACTTGATCATGAGCCGGCCAGCAACAAGACAGTTTTTGTCTTGTTTTGACATTTATTGCCCATTAATGATTATTATCCACTCGTCAAGATGGTGCAGGTATTTAGGGGAAAGCTAAGGGCAGTAAATGAAGTGTAACAGCGGGCTGGTGTCCATGTTCCCTGCAGAGATTTGGCCGGTACCCTCCAACGACTCCAGTTACCTCAGCTTTGAGAACACAGATGAATCGTGTCTTTAGTCAGTGAACAACAGGGGGAGGAGCCAGTGAATCCAGGATCCAGTGAATCCAGGATCCAGTGAATCCAGGATCCAGTGAATCCAGGATCCAGTGAATCCAGGATTCAGTGGCTTAGCAAACCAAATAATAATAAAATGAATGTGTGGTTGAAGGTCTATTTAGCTGACTGAGGCTGTGGTAGATCGTATGAGCCGACAGACAGACAGACAGACAGACAGGGCCAACCAACCAACAGTAGTAGCTACAAGAGTTGTGTTCCCTGTGGCTGTCAGGACTGTGTGTTGGTCTGTGTGTGTCTGTGTGTCTCGGTGTAGCAGGAGGCACACAGAGGGCTCCTCGGTGTGTCTCTGTGTAGCAGGAGGCACACAGAGGGCTCCTCGGTGTGTCTCGGTGTGTCTCGGTATAGCAGGAGGCACACAGAGGGCTCCTCGGTGTGTCTCGTGTAGCAGTAGACACACAGAGGGCTCCTCGGTGTGTCTCGGTATAGCAGGAGGCACACAGAGGGCTCCTCGGTGTGTCTCGGTGTGTCTCGGTATAGCAGGAGGCACACAGAGGGCTCCTCGGTGTGTCTCGGTGTGTCTCGGTGCAGCAGGAGGCACACAGAGGGATCCTCACTAACAGTCCTTCTCTCAAACAGACAAATCTCTCCTGGTCCTCATTGTTCAGTCGCTCATTAGACTTGGTACAGTATGATTTCTTCTCTCCCCCCCAATCGTAGAGCAGTCCGTAGATTACTAACACGTCTAGTTTGATTGGTTCTGTCACCCTCTAGATACTAATAAGAAACAATTAATTTTGTGTTTTAGTGAAGTTGGTATGTGGTAGTGGGTTAAGAGCTCTATTTCAACAATGTTCACAATATACTGTATTAATTATGGTTGACATCAAAATCTGATTTAGTTCATACACATGTATTTACCCTGCATTTAAAAAGTATTATCTTAATGCATTACCACATAATTATGGCAGTCCTATGTTAGTGTTTCTTTAGTAGAATTAGTTCTTGGTGTGGTGTTTGAATTCCTGAGAGTCGTAGAAGTAGTGTTGTCCTGTGTTTGATGTTCTTGTGCTTTGAAAAGTTCTTTATGTCCCCATGGGTTTTAAGAATGTCTAGTGACACGACGTGAAATCCTGAATATGTCCCCCCCCCCATTGTGATAATTGGGACTAATCAAGATCAATCTGGATTAATAGCGTAATCTCTTGACACTGTAGAAACAATCTGCAGCTGTCGTGAATCACATTCAAGACGTGGATCCCCTGCTCCCCAAACCTGTCCCACATGATGAACTACTGTTGTCTAGTTAATGCGTCCAATGTCTCTACCTGTTCCAGAGCTTGTCAGTCATAGATGATTCTAGCCCCGGCAGCCCCAGTACTGACATCTCAGGCTTAGTGGCTGAGCCCAATCTGTCTGGGCGCTCTCACACTTTAATCTTCTCTTCCAACGAGGTGAGTGCTCTCTTTGTTCCAGTGTCACAAAGGGGGTGTGTGGGATGCCGGGCCCGAGGGGGGACGTCCTCAAGCATGCTCTGTCGATGAGAGAGCCCCCTTGTGGCCAGGATGGATGCGGTCGTGAACGGCAAGCTGAGAATGGGGTTGCATGCGTGATGGTGCTGTCCTGCGTGGTGGTAGTGTAGCACTCTTGTCTTGTGAAGAGCACTTAGGGCCTTTGTCGGGGCAGGCTATTGTGCTGGTCTAGTCAGTGGAACCTTGGCTGCACTGGTGCCTGTGATGAATGTCGAATGTTTTGGCCTTGTCCACTTGCGGTTTATGTATTCGTGTTGATATATGACTTTTTCGTCAGGTCGAACGAATGTTTTAGTGTTTGCTAGTAGTTACAGCTACACGGACATGCTAACTCTGCATGTTCTGGATTTGACCTGAATGGCTGTTAGTGAACACTCTAGACTAGTGCGCATGGCTTTGGAAGTTCTTTATTTGGGCCTTTTATTAGGGTTATGGCATGTACCAAATGTGTTATCGCTGCATCCTGCAATATGGGGTTTATTGTTCTGCTGTTTAACTTTGATTTAACCTTCTACATGTGATCCAGAGGACCCATGTTTGGAGAGCACCTCCCACTGCTCCTAGGGAATGTTTGTGTTTGTTTATCTGGTCTGACGGCATCTTTCTCTTCACGCTCTGAAGACCTTGGACGACGAACCCGTGCCCACAGGGAAGGAGTACCAATGGCAGAACCGCCCAGTCTCTGATTGGACCAATCAGCAAGTCTGTCACTGGCTGATGGGCATGAACATGGACCAATACACTCCTGAGTTCACCGCCAAGGGGGTGGATGGCCAACAGCTCATGCACCTGGACAGTGACAAGTTAAAGGTAAAGGTCGAATTAATAGTGAACTGCCGAAATGGCCACAAAGTGTTGTTTACATACAGTAGAATCAGCCAAGAATAATCTGAACCAGGCTGGCAGTTAGTCTCTACAGAAATGCTTTCAAACAAACTCAATCTACTTAAAAACAACTTTTGTTAGGGATATGTCAGATGTAATTGATAAAATACCAAGTGATTGAAAAGTGGAAATGGAGGGGCATTCAGCGTGGCGTGATGACCAAACTCCTTGTGTGATTCCCGTGTCCCTCCCAGGCGCTGGGCGTGTCCAGCCAGAGCGATCGCTCCACCATCAAGAAGAAACTGAAGGACATGCGCAAGGCCCAGGACAAGCTGGAGAAACAGAGAGAGAAGAGGGAGAAGGAGGCGAGGCGCAGTGGAAGGCTGCCCCCCACCACAGACTCTGTCTGCTGAGACCCTGGTCCCATCCACAGACTCTGTCTGCTGAGACCCTGGTCCCACCACAGACTCTGTCTGCTGAGACCCTGGTCCCTCCCAGCCCCTGTCTGCTGAGACCCTGGTGCCTCCCAGCCCCTGTCTGCTGAGACCCTGGCCCCACCACAGACTCTGTCTGCTGAGACCCTGGTCCCTCCCAGCCCCTGTCTGCTGAGACCCTGGTCCCACCACAGACTCTGTCTGCTGAGACCCTGGTCCCTCCCAGCCCCTGTCTGCTGAGACCCTGGTCCCACCACAGCCCCTGTCTGCTGAGACCCTGGCCCCACCACAGACTCTGTCTGCTGAGACCCTGGCCCCACCACAGACTCTGTCTGCTGAGACCCTGGTCCCACCACAGACTCTGTCTGCTGAGACCCTGGTCCCACCACAGACTCTGTCTGCTGAGACCCTGGTCCCACCACAGACTCTGTCTGCTGAGACCCTGGTCCCACCACAGACTCTGTCTGCTGAGACCCTGGTCCCACCACAGACTCTGTCTGCTGAGACCCTGGTCCCACCACAGACTCTGTCTGCTGAGACCCTGGTCCCTCCCAGCCCCTGTCTGCTGAGACCCTGGTCCCACCACAGACTCTGTCTGCTGAGACCCTGGCTCCACCACAGACTCTGTCTGCTGAGACCCTGGTCCCTCCCAGCCCCTGTCTGCTGAGACCCTGGTCCCACCACAGACTCTGTCTGCTGAGACCCTGGTCCCACCACAGACTCTGTCTGCTGAGACCCTGGTCCCACCACAGACTCTGTCTGCTGAGACCCTGGTCCCATCACAGACTCTGTCTGCTGAGACCCTGGTGCCTCCCAGCCCCTGTCTGCTGAGACCCTGGTCCCACCACAGCCCCGCACCCCCTGTCGCCCCAGACAGCAGCCAGCCCCGCACCCCTGTCGCCCCAGACAGCAGCCAGCCCCGCACCCCCTGTCGCCCCAGACAGCAGCCAGCCCCGCACCCCTGTCGCCCCAGACAGCAGCCAGCCCCGCACCCCTGTCGCCCCAGACAGCAGCCAGCCCCGCACCCCCTGTCGCCCCAGACAGCAGCCAGCCCCGCACCCCTGTCGCCCCAGACAGCAGCCAGCCCCGCACCCCCTGTCGCCCCAGACAGCACCCAGCCTCGCACCCCCTGTCGCCCCAGACATCGCTTCTCTAGCCTGGCCGGCTCCCCGTTTCACACAGTGCATACATGCCATCCACTTCACACAAGTCAATACGTGCGCACAAACCTGTCATTCATGAGTGGTTGGCTTTCGTCTGCTAGGGCCACAGACATGGTGGAGCTGTGTCTGCTAGGGCCACAGACATGGTGGAGCTGTGTCTGCTAGGGCCACAGACATGGTGGAGCTGTGTCTGCTAGGGCCACAGACATGGTGGAGCTGTGTCTGCTAGGGCCACAGACATGGTGGAGCTTTGTCTGCTAGGGCCACAGACATGGTGGAGCTGTGTCTGCTAGGGCCACAGACATGGTGGAGCTGTGTCTGCTAGGGCCCACAGACATGGTGGAGCTTGGTGGAGCTGTGTCTGCTAGGGCCACAGACATGGTGGAGCTGTGTCTGCTAGGGCCACAGACATGGTGGAGCTGTGTCTGCTAGGGCCACAGACATGGTGGAGCTTTGTTCTTGTGTCGATTCAAGGTGTGATTCAGACCACTGAATTGTCTTTCTCTCACTAAATAACAACTCAGCAAATCAATCTTGTTTATATGAATTATACTGTACTTGCTTTTATATACAGTAGTTTAATATGTTTTCCACAATTGCAGCAACCCTTTTGACACTACAGTTGACATAAAATGTATGATGGCATATTAGGCATGTGACCAAAACCAGAACCGACCATGTTTTTACCACTATAAATGCTTTTTGTCTTTAAGTTACCAAGTAGTATGTAGGTGGAAGATAGGTGCACAAGTGGAATGACTTCAGTACTGCATTAGATCTGTTAGATCTGTTTTATACTATTCTTTGCTTGTGTAACTTGCCTGTGGCCATGTACAGATATTTTCTTGCAGGAACATTGTACAGTTATTGAGATAAAAGCACTATTATCGTTAAGCTTCAAAGGGTGACAAGGTTTTACATGTATAAACAGTTTTATACATACAGTATGCCTATTAACTGCATAACTTTTTAAAATGGAATTAATGATTAAAGTCCATCATTTAATACTTTATACTTTTTCTACTAAGTAGAATAGCCTCTAGGATGAGAACATTTTTGCTAAATGAAAGGCAAAACGAATCAAGTAATGACGAGGAGAATGCTGCTGACCCCGTCTCCAACTGTGCCTGTGCTTTGAGAATGGATGATTTACTGCTCTGTGGTCCAATTGAACCAACAATTTTCATGCACTGCTGAATGGTACCAAGATGTTGCCTGTTCGACGCAGCATGTGTTCCCCTCATGGTGGGGTGTCTGGGTTCATGGGGAATGAGATGTGCCTATGACAAATGAACCTGTTCAACTGTTGACTTCATCTTGTGTTTTGTGTCAGGATACACGCTGAGCTTCCAGTCTTAAATAGGATTGTTCTTTATCCGTGCTTGCATGATTCAATGTCTCATTGATTAAAACTGCAGGTAAGAACAAACTTGTTAGAATTCTTCCATGTGTTCAATCAGAAAGTGCACGGCTGAAATCTTCCTATTCTTGGTACAGAATGACAACGCAGCATAAATAAACAAAAACAAATTAGGTGTTTGTGGTGCTTATGGTTCTAGTGTAAGTAGCACTGACTAACACTGACACACCTCACCAAAGGAAAAACAAGATTAGAAATGTATTACTCAGCGACACAAAGCAACTATCCCCAGGGGTTCCAATTCCATTTATTTGAATAAGGAATCTCATATAACCAGCAGAGACTGAACAACGCCTCAGGATTCACACGCCACCTCAACAGGTGTCTAAATTAAACATTTCAACCTGTAACATTCACTTTATTGTTCAAAAACTGTCACATTACCTAACAAGTTATTGCAGTCTTGCTAAAGAAAATACAACAGGTATGATCATGGCAGCAGAGTTTATAAACACAACACGTCATTCTACTTGTGCTTTCCGTTTGTACTGAATAAATAAACTTCTTTAGCAACAGTTGAAACCAAGCAGTCCTTGCCTATCATACAACTACCAGGAAACAAATGTTCCTTCTTGGCTTTAATACACGTTAAAATACTTTTGATATCTCCCAAAAAGTGCATACTCTAGCTGTTAAAGAATTATATTCTTCAATTCAGCTAAGTTTATTATTCACATTATTTAGCTTGGCACTACAACTTGGAGCTGAAACTTCAAAACACTTTTCTACGAGGGGCAAAGGTTTGACAGAACGCCTGAGTGCCCATAACATCATCCACACAAAATCCAATCCAAACAGCAACCCAAAACCATTCATGACATCTGGTATTCATGTAAAACTGTTTGGCGTTCTCCTCCTGGCTGCGTCCAGCCCTCTGGGCCTAGAAGCTCCTGAAGGTGGTCATGTCTTTAGGCTCCTTGCTGGGAACACACCAGTCATCAGCCTCCTGGAGGGTTTTGTAGTGCTTCCATGCTGACTTGTTGTAAACAGGAAGCCTCTCGATGGACTCCGTGGATAGTGCCTGGTCAATATTATGGGGCAGCACCACAAAACAAATTATTCCCAATGTTCTTGTTTCTCCATGTAAAGACATACAGTGTTTGTATCTATTTGAATATCTCACCCGGATATAAATGATGGCATCGGTGCCGTAGCCCTCCAGTGAGTACAGCTTCAGGTCTCCTTGGAAGTACCTGGCATACAGCCGGGAGATGGGCAGGCCGTAACCAAAACCAGCCTGAGGACAGCAGCACATTCAGCCCATGAAGAGAAAGATGATGAGGCTAGATGATGGAGGAGTTTGTGAGTCTTAAGGCTGTGGGCTGTGCTGTGACAGGGGTTCTGGGTGGTGTGTGTGTGTGTGCAGTGACAGGGGTTCTGGGTGGTGTGTGTGTGCAGTAACAGGGGTTCTGGGTGGTGTGTGTGTGGGTGTGCGTGTGTGCAGTGACAGGGGTTCTGGGTGGTGTGTGTGCAGTGACAGGGGTTCTGGGTGGTGTGTGTGTGTGTGCAGTAACAGGGGTTCTGGGTGGTGTGTGTGTGTGTGTGCAGTGACAGGGGTTCTGGGTGGTGTGTGTGTGTGTGCAGTGACAGGGGTTCTGGGTGGTGTGTGTGTGCTGTGACAGGGGTTCTGGGTGATGTGTGTGTGTGTGGGTAGTAACAGGGGTTCTGGGTGGTGTGTGTGTGTGTGCAGTGACAGGGGTTCTGGGTGGTGTGTGTGTGTGTGCAGTGACAGGGGTTCTGGGTGGTGTGTGTGTGTGCAGTAACAGGGGTTCTGGGTGGTGTGTGTGTGTGTGTGCAGTGACAGGGGTTCTGGGTGGTGTGTGTGTGGGTGTGCGTGTGTGCAGTGACAGGGGTTCTGGGTGGTGTGTGTGTGTGTGTGCAGTGACAGGGGTTCTGGGTGGTGTGTGTGTGCAGTAACAGGGGTTCTGGGTGGTGTGTGTGTGTGTGCAGTGACAGGGGTTCTGGGTGGTGTGTGTGTGGGTGTGCGTGTGTGCAGTGACAGGGGTTCTGGGTGGTGTGTGTGTGGGTAGTAACAGGGGTTCTGGGTGGTGTGTGTGCTGTGACAGGGGTTCTGGGTGGTGTGTGTGTGTGGGTAGTAACAGGGGTTCTGGGTGGTGTGTGTGTGTGTGTGCTGTGACAGGGGTTCTGGGTGGTGTGTGTGTGTGGGTAGTAACAGGGGTTCTGGGTGGGGTGTGTGTGCAGTGACAGGGGTTCTGGGTGGTGTGTGTGTGTGCTGTGACAGGGGTTCTGGGTGGTGTGTGTGTGCAGTAACAGGGGTTCTGGGTGGTGTGTGTGTGTGCAGTAACAGGGGTTCTGGGTGGTGTGTGTGTGTGGGTAGTAACAGGGGTTCTGGGTGGTGTGTGTGGGCAGGAAGACCTACCAGAGGGGTGGCTCTGGAAGGTTCCATGCTTGGCCGGGGAGCGGTGGAGTAGGTGTAGGTGAACAGCCGGTCGATCTTCCGCAGCGGGACGCCTCCTCCTCGATCGCTGACCTGCGGGAGGACGACAGACAGGTGACCTTTGACCCTGAGGGTGGAAGCGAGGGGGGGGGGGGGGCGCAGTGTGGAGCAGCAGCGCTCTACCTTGACGGTCAGGTCTTCAGACCCCAGGGCGACCTGGGCATGGACAGGAGGATACTCCATGGCATCTCCATACATCTCCATAGTGGCCCTCATGGCGTTCTACAGAAAAAGAAAGAAAATCCATTCCTATTCCCTTTACTCTATGCAGCAATTGAATGGGTAACTAACCTCACTGTTCAGTTTATGTAAAGCCTCAAACCATTGGTGAAAGTGAAAGATGTGAAACGCATGTACCTTGAAGAGCTCGAACACCATGTGGTAGAGATGAGAGGGCACGTACACCACAGTCACAGGCTTGCCATCGTCTTTCACTGGCAGAACCAAATCAGAAAGAGCGTCAGAAAATCTACAACCACTTAGTCATATTCTATTTTTATTTAATTTTTATGTAAGTATGAGCGATGAAATCTAAGTGTCACCATTAAATTCCTCCAGCAGCAACTCTGGGGAGTTCATGTAATACCGGTCACATAGGTTTCTTGCGTTCTGGTAAGCGTCTATGGAAGAGAGGGAAAACTCTCGATGTTAGAGGCAGCAACACTGGAGTAATCACAGCAAGGTTCTCACACCCTCTGAAACATCAAATTCAAGGACTTTGTGCGGACTTCACAGACCCAATTCCCTCAATTCAAGAACCCAACAAAGCATAGTTTGATAAAGGTTAATTACTGTTACAACGCTGAGAATTTTTATAATGAGAACTAGCGACTTCACAGAGGCCCACAGATAACAGTTAGAAAGAGAGACTTGAATGTGTGAACACTTCTTCATTGTGTCTTGTCACAGTGATGACACACTGTCCAAACTTGCAGCACAGCACTTCAATTTCTATTACTGCACAAAATATATCAATTCAAGTACTTTCTGTAACCCATGTTTATATGTCTGTTTCCAAAAACTTTGCAAGGCCTTAGTTTTGTTTTTTTCTTTTGCCAAATTCACAAACTTTCCAGGATTTTAAGGACCCATTGGTGCCCTGCCAGGGTAACACATCAGTGCATGACCAGCAGGAACAGATCACACTCACCCTTCACCACTTCAGTGACACAGCAGTGAGGGTCAATGCTCCCAATCTGTTTAGGATGAGCTGGGTTCACCTTCACGTTCCCTCCAAAGAGCAGCGCTACAAAGACAGGTACACACACACGTTGAAATGATAGAAGATGACTGACAACATTAGGAGTTGTAATGTTAGCATATGGTTTAAGTTACAATGCTCCCATGTCTACTTTAGGCTAACAGCTGAGCCCTATCTTGGCCCTTGAAAATAAGTGAGAGCTTTAACAGATGTGGCATCATGCTCACTGTGCTGGTTAAGAAGCATCCGGATGGATATCCTGCTCATGTAGAATCGATCGAGGAAATACTGGACGTTCTGGCTCACGATGGGGTCGGTTCCATAAGCCTCCTTGTATTCCACCACCCCCTGGGCCATGGTGGGTATGACGTCATTGTGTCGGTTCCGAATCTTTATTACAGCATCGGTGAAGCTGCAATTGAGACCCAGTGAGCAACGTATGCAGGAATGGGTGGTCATCAAAACATAACCGATATTTTAGCCCGTTAATCAACTTACTCATATGTGACTTTCTCGTCATTAATGTTTCTGTCCTTGAACTCGATAATTTCCTGAAGACTTTGCAGATACCTAAAACCAAAAAAAAGAAAGCTAAAGAGTGCCTTGAGGTGGTTGTTTCACTTTACAAACATGACACTTAAATCCCTCAAGAGAGGTGAAGACGGGTGCTAGCTCATGTACTCACCAACTCTGGACCAACTTGACCGATGGGGTCCTCAACAAATTGTCAGGTAACAAGTTAATTTCCTTCATTATGTTGGCCAGCCTCACAGGCAACTCTTGTCTGAGAAACACGAACGACGTTTTCTCACATGCATTTTCAGAACCTAGAAACAGACACAAATTAGCGTAATGCACGTAACCGTTCTTCAGAAGGAACCATCTAGACCAGCGGTGTTAGATCCTGGTCCTCAGGGGCCGCTGTCCTGTACGTTTTAGAAGTTTCCCTGGTCCAGCACACCTGATTCAAATGAATGATCGTGTTATCAGGCTTCTGCTGAGCTTGATCATGATCCATTCATTTGAATATGTCGCACAATGCATTGTATTTATTATAATTTGGCGATCTAATATATGTTTAATCTCTCTTTTCTATAAACAACAGATGCATTGATGTTTCAATTGCGTGCTGATATTGTATCATATATAGGCTTTTCCTATTATAGCATTTCTATAATATGACTATATCAGATGGGGGTAGGCCTACGTGCTGGACTATATTATTTATAATGGGGTACGCAGGTTATAAAGTTTGAAAAACCCTAATCTAGACTAACAGAGTCGCTTTCTAAAGTGCCCATTGTTACACTTACCGAAATCCAAGAACTGTTTCATTGAGAGGGGTGATGGTGAGAATCTGGAGTAATAATCGATGTGTTTTGCGATGGAGACATTGCTCATGAGTGTCCTTAATAGTCTCATTTTGACTGATCTTGGGCTTGTGTTCGTCCGGTTTGTTGATAGCTGGCTAGCTAAAACTGAATTGTAGATTAAACTAATACGTGCCCACAGACGAGCTGCCGGCTGACCATAACTAGCGAACAAGCTACAAGAATGCAAAGCGAAATCTTACCATGGCCATTAACATTAGCTGGCCAGCTTATTTTGCAGTAACGCAAACTGTTTTATTGGGGTCAACAAGAGGTGTCCCCGAGGCTGGCCAAAGCACTGATCATTGACAGTCTATCTTTGTCCTCATTGGCCCAAGGCCCTTAGCTTTTCACATGCGTCACTTGTAGTAAAAGTGCTTGGTCCCGCCTTTTCCGCCTCATGGCCCCGGAAGCAAAATCAAATGTTTTTATTTTATTGTTTTAGTAAATATCACAATTCTGTGTAAAAAAAAACACATAACTATTATCAAACGTACATTCATGGCGTTGTTATTTACTTGATCTTGATTAAATTACTTGAGAACGTTAGAATTGTTGGGTTCAAGAGAGAGCGTATGTGATCGTTTGGACTACAGATCCCATTTCTAGGAATGGGCGAAAGATGCCTGACTACGCATGTACATGTTCTAACCGGATGTGATTGCTACGTAGTAGCTAGTAGCTCGTAGCTTTTTTCTTTGCTAACGTCGATAAAACTAAAAGAGAAGAAGAACAAGAAAAGAAGGAAAACAACAAAGATTAAATAATAATACCTGGAACTACCAGCTGAACTCCAGCGTGATTTACAGCAAGTTGGGCTCGCTAGACGGCCAGTACAGTCAATTTACGTTAATTTGTTTACACATCAGGCAAAATGGGGAAGCGACAACACCAGAAAGATAAAATGTACATAACATGTGCGGAGTATACCCATTTCTATGGTGGGAAAAGACCAGATATACCGCAGGGAAACTTCAGGCGTCTTCCATTTGACCACTGCAGCTTGTCCCTTCAGCCGTTTGAGTACCCTATGTGCACACCAGAGGGAATCGTCTTTGACTTACTGAGCATCGTTCCTTGGATTAAAAAGTATGGTACAAATCCTATCTCTGGCGAGAAACTGGAAGCAAAGTCTCTTATCAAGCTTCATTTCAGCAAAAACAACGATGGGAAATATCATTGCCCAGTCCTGTACACTGTCTTCACAAACAATTCCCATATTGTTACCAACAAGGTCACCGGCAATGTTTTCTCCAATGAGGCGGTGGAGCAGCTGAACATCAAAACCAAGAGTTACAGAGATCTCTTAACGGATGAGCCCTTCACCCGCCAGGACCTTATCACTCTGCAGGACCCCACAAACCTGGACAAGTTCAACGTGTCCGACTTTTTCCACGTCAAAAACAACTTGAAAGTTCTCGACCCAGATGAAGAGAAAGCCAAGCTGGACCCTGCCTATCACCTTAAAACAACCAATCTGGAGACCCAAGAAACACTGGCAGAGCTCTACAAAGAGTACAAGGGAGACAAACTTCTGGCGTCCACCATGAAAGAGCCTGTGGCCAAGAAGACGGATAAGCTGAACGCGGCTCACTACTCCACCGGCAGAGTGTCGGCCTCCTTCACGTCCACAGCCATGACCCCCGCCACCGTCCACGAAGCTGACGCCATCACAGAGGACACCGTGCGCTACCAGTACGTGAAGAAGAAAGGCTACGTCCGCCTGCACACCAACAAGGGAGACCTTAACCTGGAGCTGCACTGCGACAAGGTCCCTAAAGCAGGGGAGAACTTCATCCGCTTGTGCAAGAAGGGCTACTACGACGGAACCGTGTTCCACCGGTCCATCAGGAACTTCATGATTCAAGGTGGCGACCCGACCGGCACGGGGACAGGAGGGGAGTCGTATTGGGGGAGACCCTTTAAAGACGAGTTCAAGCCCAACCTCTCCCACACTGGTCGAGGGGTGCTCAGCATGGCAAACTCGGGGCCCAACACCAACAAGTCCCAGTTCTTCATCACCTTCAGGTCGTGCGCCTACCTGGACAGGAAGCACACGGTGTTCGGGAGGGTGGTGGGCGGCTTCGAGGCTCTCACGGCCATCGAGAGGGTGGAGAGTGACCCCAAGACGGACAAGCCCCACTCGGAGATCAAGATCATCACCGCCACCGTGTTCGTGAACCCCTACGAAGAGGCCGACGCCCAGATCGCGGCGGAGCGCGAGCAGGAGCTCCAGAAGCAGGAGGAGGAGCGGCGGCAGACCGACGCCTCTCTGAAGAAGCCCAAAGCAGACCAGGCCCCCCAGACCTTCAAGCCCGGCGTGGGGAAGTACATCAACCCTGCAGCAGCAACCAAGCGCCCGGCTCCAGCCAACGACAGTGGACCATCTACCAGCGGAGTGACCGCTAAGAAACCCAAAGGCAAGACGGGCTTGGGAGACTTCAGCTCTTGGTAGCACACATCCACAGTTTATCTAGGCCAGAATAAACCCTTCTTTTTTTTTTTTTACTTTAATTTCAACCATCTATCCTTCCCTTTTCCCCAAATATGACTATTCTTGTGTATTTTAAACATTTGCTTCTAAGTTTTGTCACTAGGTTAGAGAGCCGTCTTCAAAGACAGTAAATCTTTTTTTATTTTGTAACATAATTGTAACAATATGGCTCACCTTCGATGGATGATATTGTGCTTTCGTAAATTCAACAAATTCATTATAATAAAATAAAAGATTTCTGAATTAAAGTTGTTTGGAATGAATATCAGTTGCAGTAGCTAAATCCAACACAATACATTAAGAGAAGGTGATGTTACTTTATATAGAAATAACGAAATACAAAGTCATTAAGAATGTGTACTCTTTATTGCATTTTCACCAGTTACATCTGTCGAGATGTACATTCATGTTGGAAATGTTCTTCAGATCAACATCAGCCTTGGTCTTTGTACAGATTTTCCCTTTTAGATTGATTGGCCTCAGTGTTGTTAGACGATATAGGGCAACAGTTTGACCGATGCAGTTACCACAAACACATGAAAAGCCTTAGAAAATGTAAACAAAATTGTACCTGAAGTCAAAAATTAAGATTTTCTATCAGCATCCATCACATTTTTATTACAATGCATATTACAGTAGTCAACGCATTTTGTATGACAACATTTCTTTATGTTTTTTGAGTGGAGTTCTAACAGGCAAGTCTTGAATGAATATAAGCATTCAACACAGAAAACAGGCAAATGGGATGTCAAGCATGTTCTAATCCAATGTTTCGGAAATAAAAGCAGCAATAAAATGAATTGCTCCGTAGCCATGGCATTGGTTTAATCAAATCACAGTCTTTACCAGAAGAAAATCTTTTACATGGACATATGGATTAGGTCATGTTTGAGTCAAAAGGTTTCTTAAAATTGCAAACCTACAGAGAATAACCAGCAGTGAGTCATTCTACTCTGTTGTCTGTACATTCATGACAACTACTTAAACAGCAGAAACAAATCTTTGGCCAAATACATTGTTTACTATTTAACATGTAATGATAACAAATAAATATACAGTGTGCTACATTATTTTCATATATACAAAACATTCCAGTCAACAGCTTATTGTAATTCTATTAATGAGACAACAAGACATCAATTGGGCAAAATGAAAGATTTATGTAAATAATGATTGAAAGATGATAATTATTTCAGTGTATCCTCTGTAACTGAGTAACATTTTCAAGTTCCTGACCTTGGCAAGAAGGCAAGTTAACTTCATGAACAAGTGGGGTGCCCCTGTGGCTCATCAGGTGAGTACCATACGGGCATGTGGCCTTAACACAGCAGCTTTCCAGCTTGTGCCATTTCTGCATGTCTTCCCCTCTTCACCTACACTTCCTGTCTATTATCTAACTATCTCTGCCGAAAAAGGACAAAAATATTAATAGATTTCTTTAAAAAAAAATAGTATTTCAACAAATGTTTCTCAGCCACTGAAATTGATGAGAACTCTTGAAGCATAATTTATTTCTTAAATGCAGTCCAGATGTAGGTAAAGTTCAGAGTGTGTAAAAAAAAAGGAACAAGACCTGACTAAATATATACAAAAATAAGAGGTTTGTGTCCCCAAAAGTCATGAGGTTCTCATCAGGAATAGCTCTCATTTTCACTCCAGGTTGTCATCCATGGTTTCCTCTCAAAAGAATTCAGCTTGACTTTTCCATCTTTAAAATGGCGAGCTTCTTTTCGAATCCGTACGGCGTTGTATCTCGGAACACTGTTGCCTTGTTTGGAGCGCTTGAAAAATCCACACTGAAAAAGCCAAAACCGCATTGTTACAAATAAGGTGTCATTCAAGCCTGGCTCTCGTAAAAAATATAGCAAAACATTGCATGTTTGAGCGAAAGCAAGCTTCAAATGTAGGTACTATTCCAGAATACATTTCAGCACAACCAAGCCAGGAAAGCATTTGCCTAGAAAAACAGGGCGCATTCACAGCACATAGGTTTGAACAGGATAGAGCAATCGTTTTAAAGAACAAAAAACGCTGATTAGAAAAGTGAAAAAAGACATTGCACATACAAATATCATGCCTGTCGAGCGCCACGATAAACACGTGTACAATAGGGTTTGCATTCCTTTAAATCAGTGTGTTGGCCACAGCAGCAGCAGATTTGCCATGTCAGCGTTTCCTTTGAGGTCAAAGGTGAGTTAGTCTTGGTTAATCCCACACGCGGACATGACTGCTTTACCCCAGGTCTGACAGCTGCTCTCAAGCCTCAGTAGTGAGCTTCTCTTTGTCAGAGGGCTGCACGTGGATCTCAGCCTTTTGATACGCAGCATCGTACTGGTCTTTCGGGGCTCTCTTGAAGAAGCCACACTGAGGGGGAGCAGGGTGGGGGTGAATAACTAGGAGCAGCGCTCCAACAGAGACCACAACACCGTAAAGAAGTGTCCTTAACACTTCATCATGTTCATCTGAAACACCGGTGGACATTAGGATATCCACCAGCAGAGAAATGTGCGCCTGTGTCTAACTACAGATTGGGAAC
The DNA here is from genome assembly GCA_023658055.1 of Thaleichthys pacificus. Classification (NCBI taxonomy): domain Eukaryota; kingdom Metazoa; phylum Chordata; class Actinopteri; order Osmeriformes; family Osmeridae; genus Thaleichthys; species Thaleichthys pacificus. The sequence goes on from CM042867.1 coordinate 2,447,177, forward strand.
GTAGATAAATCAATAATGTATTAAATGTAATTCTAGATGCTTTTCCCCCCAGATGGGTACACGTGTTGTGGACCTACCTTCCAGAGCAGGAACACCAGCAGTGCCAACATCAGGATGCCAGCCAGAACCGCCACCACGATGATCCACCAGGGAACCCCTCCGTACTGGGCCACAGTCTTCTCCGGGAACACGGTCACTCTCACCTGACAGGAAGGAGCAACAATCATGTCTGAGGATCCCTGTCCCTCGCTGGTTTCTGTCACGGTGTTAGGAACCACCTGCTTTCCAGGCGGAGGGCATCAGAGTGGTGGACACGCTTCCTACCTGCGTCTCTGCGTTCTTGAGGACCATGTTCTTTACAGGCGCGTCAAGGCTGAGGGACGCTTTCACTATGATGTCGAGGTAGTTGTAGTATGCATAATTCTGTTTAAAAAAAACAAACGATTGATCACTGCAAACACACATATGTAGAAAAACAGGGCGCATTCACAGCACACATTGTGTGTGTGTGCGTGTGTAGTGTGTGTGTGTGTGCGTGTGTGTGTGTGTAGAAGTCTGTGCATGTGTGTGTGCGTGTTCAAGCGTCTCCTCTGACCTCAATGAATGTGGAATTCCACAGACGAGACCTTAAAGCGATCACTGCAGTAGTGTCCAAGCCCTGTAGGGGGCACTTGATCACCACACATCTGGCATCATAGCCATTGCCACACATCTGAGGGAGGAGAGTTGAGGGTTTTGTTGAAACAGGCATCCTATCTGCTACTGAAATTCAATGTCAACCGACAGATAAACTCACCAATATTTTGTGTTTCCTTTTGTCGGTCAACAAAGAAATTTTGCCCCCAGATGTTTTTCTTCCACCAGCATCACGCTTTTGCCTGGACGAGTTTGACTCCTGAAATGACATAATCATATTGTCATCATCATAAGAAACAACACTAATAAGAATAGTAACATTGCTCATTTGTTAGAAATGTAAATAATACTTATTGTTGTTTTTTTATTATTATGTAACATCAAAAGCCGAAACGCTAGTGAAAGGATCAGCTACCTGAATGTGTTTGACAGAGTTGATCTCCCTCTCGGGGGAGCAGCGTATCTCCTCCAGACCGCTGCTGCTGATCTTCACCAGGTACAGGAGCCATTTCCCGTCCACGTTCTCTTTGGGCCACTGGATGTTCAGCGAGGCCGTGCCAAACGACTTCAGGGGCTTCCCCAGGTTGACGATCTGGAGGTGCAGAGAAGGGTTGCCGTTAGGAACGACGGCTATTGAGTAATATAAACGGACAAACACTCAGTACAAGGAATTCAGACAAACGATGATCATATTTACCCTGAATTCATAGTCTATCAAGCTTCCTATCTCTTCCTCTGTCTTGATAGCACTCTCTCCTTTCACTTCACCCCCGAAATACACTTGTGAGGGCTTAGCCACCCTGGTGAGAACAAAGCAATCATTTCACATTTACATTTGATGGCTATGTGCAACTATAATTTCACATCAGATATATGCTATATATTTCACATATATATATGCCCAAAACAGGTATGAACATGTTCATAGACAACTTACCCTGCCACTGAGAGTAACAGCTCAATCACCACTTTTGCTTTGGCTTTTACTGTCACCATATTTTCCTGTGTGCTGGTCCTGAAAGACAAATAAGAGATGGTTATCAGATGCTACAAGTAGCAGGGGGATTTGGGGTGTTTCATTCTGGCCAGTCAGTCTGAACTAAAATGGGCAGTGCTACTCACGTTTGAAGCTGCAGGTCAATCTCAATCTCTGTGGTGTTAAGGGAGATTCCCGCAGTGCTTAAGATGATGTAGAATGTAACCTAGAACAGATCATTTCTCCTTTAACATCCACCCCTACAGACACAGAGGACTCAAGAACGCTATCTTTTCGGGAATACAAGCACGTACCTCCGAATCTCTTTTGAACGGGTTCCCCAGGTCGCACTCGGCTTGGGAGCCGTTCTGATTGGCGAAACAGATCAGCGGCTTTTCCCTCTGAAAGAAGAGCGGCCATTTTAGCATCACACGAAACACGTTCACGGGAGGAATTAGTGTGAGTCTGAAGGAGACGAAGGAAAACTGCGCCGCCACCGCCCCCCCTCACAGTGCTCTTCTGCGCTCGCAGGCCGGAGTAGGACAGGGCGCTGGGGAAGCGTCCAATCAGCTTGGCCTCGTGGGCGTCGTCCCCGTGCCTGTTCTGGACGGTCACCTCCAGAGCGATGTCCTTCTGGTCGCTCAGAGAGACCACCGGCAGGCCATTCTCCCTGCACAGACGCAACAGTCAACCGCTTGTTGAAAACGTAATTACCCGACCATACTACCATGTAGGTCTCTGTCATTGATGTACCCTGTTATACTGTAGGTACTGTAAACACTCACACAGGCAATGGAGGGAAGACATCTTGGTTGGTCTCTCTATAGCAGAATCTGTACTGCAACTGTAAGTTACTCTGGCAGATATTATCCTTCCCACATCCCTCCTTCAAAAAGTTGACCTGCAACAACAGCCCATCAATAAGTCTACCGTGCAACTTTGTTCATCAGACAGGAAGACATTACGTCTACACGAGCACGACATTAGGTATGTGATTTATATTGATGTATTGGGTTGTAGCGCCGCACGGTTACCTCAGAAAGGACCTTGTTGGACTGTGAGGAGTCCAGAATAGGCACCAGAGTGGGTAGATTGTCCTGTCTTTTGTGGCGCTTGGCACCCTGAATGGCCACAGACACCTCGATTGGAATAGCGTGCAAGCTTATCTCTGATGTTCTCCTACAAACAGAAGGAACGAAAGAAAGAAAGTCTCAAAGCTGAACTTCCCCACTGATTTCTGATGACTGTGAAAATGTTTGCCAGAGTGTCGGATACCTGAAGTTTGACTTTGGTCTTGACGCACGCTCTCTTGTTCTGTCCACGGAGGTCCAGGGTTCCGGTGGACTGGTGGTCCTGGTCTGAGCCGGACTTGTTCAGGAACACCACCCTGGAGAGCAGCCCCTGCCTCCTCCGATCAGCCTCCGCCTCAAAGGCGTAGCTGATCGCTGTATGGCAGATAACAGAACAAAACACAATTGAAAGAAAGGAATATGATTTATTTCAATGACGGACAGGGAGAGCATGAGGTACTTGACTCACTCAGTTTTGGGCTGTAGGAAGCTGGGTTGCATTTGTAGGTGAAACACGCCTCCACATTCAAGCTAAGGACAGCAGATGAACAACGTCACGCGTAGCACTGGAACACAGCGTTCTTTGTATCTACATACTGAATATGTACCATTGTTAAATCATTCCACCCACTTACCAAATATTGTTTCCACATGTCTTCTTGGTGAGGTCGATTTCTTTAGGAGTAATTTTCACCTCCAACTTGATGCTAATAACTGGCCTTGACCTAAGATGACCATGTTTTTTTTATTAATAGAGGTTTTGAAGTAACTGTGTGAGGTTATGACTGAGTTGCAATGCACAGTAGGACAAGTTAGCATTAGCTACTGTGTGAGGTTATGACTGAGCTGCAATGCACACTAGGACAAGTTAGCGTTAGCTACTCTGTGAGGTTATGACTGAGTTGCAATGCACAGTAGGACAAGTTAGCATTAGCTACTGTGTGAGGTTATGACTGAGCTGCAATGCACAGTAGGACAAGTTAGCGTTAGCTACTGTGTGAGGTTATGACTGAGCTGCAATGCACAGTAGGACAAGTTAGCGTTAGCTACTGCACCTGTAAATGAGTGCTGTGTCAGAGAGAGACCCCACAGCCAGGTCCGGGTAGGAGTTCTGATCCAAGTCCATGTTCCCGGCCAGAGAGTATCCAAACATTCTGACGTTGTGGCCTTTCCCCTGGAGGATCTGTGATCAAACGGAAAGACACAAGGACAAGTGTGTGTGAACATGAGAAGTTCAGAGCGAATGCTCTCTTAGCCTGTGATATATGACAGAGCTGCATCCGCAGCGCTCATCCGGCCGCGGAGGACCAACCTGTGAGGGCTTCGTGTGGATTCCTTTAGCAGAACCATGGTAAATGTAAACCTTTCCTGCCCCTGCGTCATCATACGGAGCTCCAACAGCAATGTCTGGGACAGGAAAACCAAGTCAGAAATACACAGAAACGCAGTGAGAACTGAGTGAGAGGGAACAGAAACCGCACATGCTCGTTTGGTCGCCGACCTTCATAGGAGTCTTGATTGACGTCGCCGATGTTTTCCACGGCCAGTCCAAACATGGAGTCTTTGGTTCCGTTGAGGCGGACCGGGACGACGTTGGTCCACCGTCCAGCCTGGTTGATGTACACGTAGACGGCCCCTCCAACATCCCCTTCCTTCATGAAGAACTGAGGGGCTCCCACGACGATATCCTGCCACCTGGTGTCACACATGGAACAACCAGTCGGTCACAGGAACGATGGAAACGTGAAGGTCGGTCACGTTGATGTTGCTGTTCAGATCAGTGAGAGGTGGAGAGTGTTGCGGTCAGTGTCCTTCATACCCATCTCCGTTCAGGTCGACCACAGCGACATCATATCCAAACGAGGACGCCAGCCCCGGGCCTTCCAGAATGTGCTCCGGGGACAGCCGTGTCGACGCCTCGTTCTCCTTCCTCAGCAGGACCACAGCCCCACAGTGATTGGCTCTCGGGGCCCCGGCCACCACAGTCAGGCCGCGCCCCTTAGTGATGCTGTGACCAGAGTCAAGGGAGAATCCTAAAACAGGGTAGAGCACAGGAAAGTTCGTTTTTCCTGTAAAACAGAGTGCTGTACACACTGTATAATACTGAGTATGACATGGTTTTACTTCAATGAATAACTGAAAGTGGATCTGAGACAAAAATATGTATCAGTTGTATTGCCATACATGTCAAATCAAATCCTTTTACTGTCCCTCAACCATATACACAAGTGCAACAGTGGGGGCAAGTCTTGGGTGCAGTTCCAGGCAATGTACAGGCAATGTAGCAGTGTCAAAATCACAATGTAATAACTCCCCTTCATTTCAAGCATTCAGGCAAGCAATGACATGCATAATATATATCTTCACAAAAATGGAAGTGTTAGCCACCATGGAAATGGAGAAGTTAGAGTATCCTACAGTAACCTGTGATCACAAACCTAAGTAACTATTGGCCGCGACATCGACCGTTCCCTCAGTGGTGACCTGCAGCGGGAGCGACTTATACAAAAACTGATCAGGATATGCGGAGGACAAGCTGGTCATGAACACGACACCTAAATACACAAAGCACAGCTCACACAGAAGGGGATAAACTGCTCCACACTCGAACACCCACCTAGGTAGCTGTTAGCAGGGACAGGCACAAGATCAGGGTCCAGTAGATTCTCATCTCCAACTTCGAAGGGGCCGTCATCATAAAATCCCATTTCCAATAAAGTGTTGTTTTTTTGCTCTACGCGTACAATGCCTGGTCGGGGGGGGGGGGGGGGGGGGGAGGGAGTGAAGGGTGCGGGAGATGTTTATGGAATGGTCCTTGAGAAGATTGATAAATATAATCATGGAGTCTAACAAAACAGCATATTATACCTACACTTGAAGACCAAACATGATATGACAGCAATGAGAAATGAAAACAGCACTTGACAGACAAGAGAAAATACATAAGTATAAGCATTTCATGAAGTTAACTGACTGAGTATACTGCTATCATTTTCCTTGCCTCAGGAAAGCAATAGAATTCTTTGGAGTGCCGATGCATAAGAAGAACTAGATGTTTAGTTTAACTAAGCATGTGGCCTCCAGCCTCATCAAGGCCTCACAGCGGACTCCTCATCAGTCCATCCCGTCACGACATCCTGTGATTCAGTATTTCGTCCGAACAAGCACGTACCTTTCCAGTTGTAGGCCCCTGGGGCTCCGAACACCAGGTAATGGTAGTCCCTGGTGAAGGTGGCCGCCAGCCCCTGCTGACAGGAGCCGAACCTCTCGTGGCCTCGGGCGCGGCCCTCACAGAACTTCCAGTTCCCTCCGTCCTCGTCTGACGAGGTGTCGATCGTGAGGTCCTGGCTCAGGACGTAGCAGCGGCCCGTGATGTCACGGGACTCCTGGGGGGTGTTGACGAACAGGCGTCTCTGGTAGCGATGGGCGCACGTCTGCCATGACAAGAGGGAGGGGCGGGGGGGGGGGCACGGTCATGTTCACAACTCCAGGAGAGTTACACTGCTCGACAAAATACACAATACATATATGAGGAATCCCACATACTTAGTCCAGGAAATGGCAGGTCACTACTGAGACTAGTGTGATGTGGCTAGGAAATACAGAACGTTCTACGTTCTACATACAGATACTGTCAGGACTATACACTGCTGACCACTAACATACTGTCAGGACTACACACTGCTGACCACTAAGATACTGTCAGGACTATACACTGCTGACCACTAAGATACTGTCAGGACTATACACTGCTGACCACTAAGATACTGTCAGGACTATACACTGCTGACCACTAAGATACTGTCAGGACTATACACTGCTGACCACTAAGATACTGTCAGGACTATACACTGCTGACCACTAAGATACTGTCAGGACTACACACTGCTGACCACTAAGATACTGTCAGGACTATACACTGCTGACCATTAAGATACTGTCAGGACTATACACTGCTGACCATTAAGATACTGTCAGGACTATACACTGCTGACCACTAAGATACTGTCAGGACTATACACTGCTGACCACTAAGATACTGTCAGGACTATACACTGCTGACCACTAAGATACTGTCAGGACTACACACTGCTGACCACTAAGATACTGTCAGGACTACACACTGCTGATCCTTAAGTTTATGCTGTACTTCACAAAGGCCCTATTTACATTTAGTCATTTTTAGCAGACGCTCTTATCTAGAGCACTATTTGTACCGCGTCACTTTGGGAAAAAGTGTCGGGTAAACGAATGAAAAGTTACAAAATGTGAATGCACTATTGTGACCCCTGTGACTCACCACGACCTTCCCCCCGGGTCCCTGGCTCTGGACAGTCACTCCCATCCACTGGTCCTCCTTGTTCTCCGTCAGACTGTCCTCTGTGGGGACACGGACACACGGGACAGGTCACACTGCTGTCACACGCCGCGCCTTGACCACTAAGCTAACATATTTGCATAAAAAGGTTGAATTGCGCGTCTCACCTTCGTTGTCGAAGTCGATGCGCTCGCAGTCATCGGATTGGTCGGTGATGTCACAGCTGTACAGGCCTCCTGTTCTGTTAGACTTCTGGTAGGCTAGACCTTTAGCTCTGGGAGCACCAATCAATAATCTAGAAACAAAACACATGCGTTGGAATGCCAGATCTCATAGACAGAGCTCGATGTAGTGTGGCAGGTAGATCACTTACAAAACGTCTTTTGAAAACATGAGGGACATCAGCAGATGTTTGATATGCCTGGATATTCAACACTGCAGCTGTCATACTCAATAATTCATACTTATATGAAGATTCATAGGACGCATCATGCTAAGATCCCGAGAGAGGAAAGCATAACGATATGTATTGATGCCATATGCTCCTAGCCAGAACATATCAGCCACAAAGACACTTACTCTAGTGCACACTGCGGCCTACACACGCTATCTCACCGCACGCAAGACAGTGAGCCGTGAAAGAGTACCCAGAAGCACAGAAGCACAGCAGAGGAGGGGCCGACAGTTTGCAGGGCTTTGGAAGACTTCCTGTCATTACAGACTGTGTTTGGTCTTTTATCTGGCTGCCCCAGAGAAGCCCTCCAAAGCCGGGCGATTGTGACGAGCCGGGCTGTGGAGCGGTTGCGGTGGCTTGTGTCTCCGGCGGGACAGAGGACCACTGTGCTCTGTCTGGGGGGGCACAGGAGTGGACAGGCTCATTTGGAGCGCGCTCAATAATGGGATTGTCCCGTACAACATTATCTCACTAGCCACAACGTATTCAAACCCCCCCCCCCCCTCTCATCCCGATGAAGGGTCCTAACAAGAGCTGCATGGACGTCTTCCAGGGCTGACTGATGTTCACAGACACTCTGGTTTAATGTATGCAACCATATTTCATGTTGCCTATGACTGATACTTCGATGAAGCATTCCGAGTGATATACTGGAAAGGCTTTTACGAGTTGGAACGTGCTTAGTGGCACTTGAGTAAATGAAAGAAAAACGACTTGCGTTAGTCTATAGTCTATAGTATAGTCTTTAGTATAAGCAGGCCAACAAACAGGCAGCTCACCAATGGACTACCACAGTGAGAGAAGAAATATTGCTGTAAAACAACAGCCATAGGGTCCTAAACCTCAATTTCCCCTTGCCAGTGAGAGTCTTAAGACTTTAAGGAAATCCTGAGTAGTAGTGTGGTTTGTGACCAGAGACAGTAGACCATATACAGTAGCATGCTGCCAGTTGCATTTGCCTCACACATTGTATGTAACACAAGGACCGTTCGGTGCTAAAGTAAACAGCCTTTCCTCAAACAGGAAGAGTCCTCGTCACCCTCTTCCTCTGCCCTGCATGATCCCTCTGTGGTCTGCTCTGTGAAACCAGCTATCGACTGCTTGGTTAGTGTCCCGGCCTCTCATTGACCACGCGAGGGCTCCCTAGAGGAGGTCTGCAGGCAGAGGGCAGCTTCCCTACTCTGCTTAAGTCTCCTCCCCTCAATCAACATCCACTGACATGCAAACACCAGCAGAGTCAATACAAAGATTTTCACTTCAATTTCAAAGCACATCAGTCGAGCCCCAATTCGAGCACAACTAAATGTACGACGGACTTTGGTTGATTCCACTTCCACTCGTTTGTGCTTTGCACTTGTGAATGCCAGCACCCCAGAAGCACAAGGGAGGGCTTGCTAAGGGAAACAGCACATATGTGCAGAGCTTGTAACACAGAGATAAAGGGGCCAGTATCTCCAGACTTCACAGCGTGGTGTCTCGGTGATGGTTGTAGAATTTGGCAAGTAGCTGAAGGGTAACATTGACATTTACACGCATCACTCTGAGCTTTGCGTCCAAGTTCTGAGGGACACACAGAAACAAGATATTAAATCACGAGGAAAGGAAAAACACCTAATCCTCTGACTTCTCCCCTCCGTTTCACGACTCGGCCAGTCGTGAAACGACCGAACAATCAAAACCGGGCACGGCTCGCATTTCCAAGCTCCTTCTGAGAATCGGGGTTTCCGATTACAAGAACCAGGGCTCACTGTACGGCAGTTTGTCTGTCGTGAAGAGTTGATCTGTAAATGAACAGTGTCCAAGTGGAGCGATGGGCTTGACCCCACGGGCCTGCGATGGGCTTGACCCCACGGGCCTGCGATGGGCTTGACCCCACGGGCCTGCGATGGGCTTGACTCCACGGGCCTTTGTTCCCAGATGTGCTGTGATTCCCTCCCAGCTGTGCACTCAGAGCCCAAACAGCCCCCCCCCCCCCCCCCCCCCCCCCCCGCAGCTGTTCCAACTGTGTCCGTGTACCCTCTCACACCACTTGGCGTCTGACGGAGGCTGGCTAGGTACACAGCAGGCAGCGCCAACGCGGGAAGCAGCCGTTAGATCCTGCTCCAGGGCTACTGGAGAGTGAGTCAACAGCCTGGCTTGTGAGATGTGAGACGTATAGCCTGGCTGGTATCGCCTGTTTAAGAGAGAGTAGCGTGTTGAGGGCGACGGGAGAAAGAAAAAGCATGTCGATTCTGGATTCCAGATTCTATCATGTTACATGTGCACAGATGGCCTGGTGTGGCTGGTCAGATGGGCTTTTTCTCTCTGGTTTCAGAGGGAATATATCCTGACCACATCATCGACCCCTCCCCCAGAGCTATTCACAGAGGAAGTATCTAATTCATTGTTTTCGAGAGGGTGCATTAAATATGGCGAATGGAAAAGGTGAATCTCTGCTTAACCCCTCCACTCCACAGGAATCCATATGAATAGAAGGAAGGAAGGAGGGTATGTGTGCCACATAGTAGCAACAGCTCTCGCTCAGAACGAGGTTGTTCTCTCAATGCAGCCATCAGGGAGCCTGAAGGATACAGTTACACAGCGATTGTTCACCTCACTCTCATTAGATAAAAGTCTCTCAACAACCTAGATTTGGTGATTATTTCTTTTTTACAGGCAGAGACACAGTAAAGCCCTGAGGCATGACACCGTCACACGTTTCGACCACAGGGTCTACCTGTAGCCGCGGCTACACCAACCACAAGGTCTATCTGTAGCCGTGGCAACACGGAAGGTATAAGACAAGTCATGAAGGTTGAGCTTTAAAAAGGAGGACAAATCAGCCTACAATAGAGCACCACTTCCTGCAACTATTAGCAGCAAGGACATTTACATTTACATTTAGTCATTTAGCAGACGCTCTTATCCAGAGCGACTTACAGTAAGTACAGGGACATTCCCCCTGAGGCAAGTAGGGTGAAGTGCCTTGCCCAAGGACACAACGTCAGTTGGCATGACCGGGAATCGAACTGGCAACCTTTGGATTACTAGCCCGACTCCCTCACCGCTCAGCCACCAGACTCCTGAACGGGACGCTCATTGGATCAGACGCATCTGAGTTGTGTCACGTACAGCCCTCACTGTCCCTTATCAACTGATGAAGTAGATAGATCAGTAGACAGATGGACGGACAGGTAAATGGGGAAAGGTAGCTTAGTGCAGAGCATTTGACTGCCATCAGTCACCAGGGGTTGCAGGTTCGAATCCCTTTCTGCAGCTTTGGATAAAAGAGTGCTAAATGAACATGACAGGTATTTTGGGAAACTGCAGAACTGTGGGTTGACACGTTGATATTTGGGTTCCTGCGCGTCACACTACGACTTCCTGTTAAACTGCTGAGCAGTTTCATGTTAGTCAGGGCTGCACATTAACTATCTGTGTTTAACTGAACCTCCACTTGGTCCACTGGTTTTCGCAGGGTCACATGACGGGATCCCTGGGAGATCCTAGCCAGGTGGAACAACTGTGTTTTCCTGCTGCAGTGGTGTCAATTACTTCAAAATAATCAGTTATTCAATAGGTTATTTCCTTGTTTGTGTGTGAGCCAGGTGGGCGGATGTTAGGAATACAATCACAGTCTCACTTTTAGTAAATAAGTCTCTCCCCCTTCCTCTGTCATTCTCTCTTCCTCTTTCTCTCTGTCTCTCTCTGTCTCGCTCTCTCTCTCTCTCTCGCTCGCTCGCTCCCTCCCCTCCCTCTCTCTCTCTCTCTCTCTCTCTCTCTCTATCATTCACTCTTTCTCTCTGTCTCCCCCCTACCCCCCCTGTTTTTGCCACTGCAGTGAATCTTTACGTCTTTCAGCTTCTCTGGAAGGCAGCCCAGTGCCATTGCCCTGAGACATTCCACGCTCCTGTTTACCCCTCAAACATCACGCAGTCTGCTAGCTTTCAGAGTTCTACTCCAGCCCCCGTGTCATCAGCTGCTTCTCAACAACTCATTTCAGCTGAACTATAAACCTGCCATATAGCCTACTACTATTCCTGACCCATTACATGCGGGAGCAGAACAAGAGATGAAGGCCACAAACACACAGATCAGATTCCTGGAGAAGAGTAATCTAGGGGGATCTAAGGAATCCAAATCTAGATTGTTGTTAGCTCCTGGGCAGCAGTTTGGCCTCCCCATGGTTGACGCCGCAAGCGCCCCGTGGTCGCCTAGCAATTAGCCTAAGAGCTAGCCTGTTGGGACTCCCCCCACGGCAAGCGCTGTGGATCTGACAGGCTTCGACACGCAGCCCCCCCTCCTCCTGCCCCCCCCCCCCCCCCCTGCCCCGTTCACACTCTCAGGTGGCTGAAACACACTTGCGAGGCCCCGTTACTCCGTTACTACCGATTTGTTATTGCCATTTGGAGTGTTTATGCATGTTGAACATTCCACGGTAAAGATGTGAGAGGTTACTGTTTCACATACAGTACTTTAGCGATTTTATTTGTTCTATATTGCAAGTCCTTGACTGTTTAGAATTGGAACCACCTTATTGCTGTGCTCGCTGTGTGTGACAGGTGGGTGAGAGGGAGACGCCTGCCTGTGTTCAATCTGGATCACTGCCCTAACCTCTCTCCCCCTCACTCTCTCTATCTCTCTCTCTCTCTCTCCCTCTCCCCCTCACTCATTCTCTCTGTCTCTCTCTGTCTCTCTCCCTCTCTGTCTCTCCCTCGCTCTCTCTGTCTCTCTCTGTCTCTCTCCCTCTCTGTCTCTCCCTCGCTCTCTCTGTCTCTCTCCCTCTCTGTCTCTCCCTCGCTCTCTCTGTCTCTCTCTGTCTCTCTCCCTCTCCCTCGCTCCCTCTGTCTCTCTCTGTCTCTCTCTCTCTCTCTCTGTCTCCCCCTCACTCTCTCTGTCTCTCTCTGTCTCTCTCTGTCTCTCTTTGTCTCTCTCTGTCTCTCCCTCCCTCCCTCTCTCTGTCTCCCCCTCACTCTCTCTGTCTCTCTCTGTCTCTCTCTCTCTCTGTCTCTCCCTCGCTCTCTCTCTCCCTCGCTCTCTCTGTCTCTCTCTCTGTCTCTGTCTCTCCCTCGCTCTCTCTCTCCCACGCTCTCTCTCTCTGTCTCTCTCTCTCTCTCTCCCTCTCTGTCTCTCCCTCGCTCTCTCTCTCCCTCGCTCTCTCTGTCTCTCTCTCTCTCTCTGTCTCTCCCTCGCTCTCTCTGTCTCTCTCTCTCCCTCGCTCTCTCTGTCTCTCTCCCTCTCTTTCTCTCTGTCCCCCTCTCTCTCTCTCCCTCTCTTTCTCTCTGTCCCCCCCTCTCTCTCTCTCCCTCTCTCTCTCCCTCTCGAGTTGGAGCCCTGAAGTCCATGATGACCACTGCATCCGCGTGGCCTCAGGACACAGCATGAGTTCACTCATACAGTGAAGAACGTACTCGAAACTGTCCAATAACTTAACTTAAAAATAGCTTTCCTTCTCCATTTGCATGACAGTATCTCCTTTGTTTACTGACTTCGTGTTACTGTTAGAAAGTTCGCTTTCTTTCCAGTCCATATAGGATACGGTGCCCCGCTGTCTAACCCCTCGCAGGGGGGATTAAATCACTTTCTTTTCAAACAAATTCAATTAACATGCATGATGTCCCGAAAGACAACGCTCGTTACCTCAGTGTCGGCATTGTTAGCTTATAGCAAGTTTCCTGTCAAAGGGCATTCCCAGCACAATGGCTGGCCCCCACGCACTAGTGAATATCAATCCGTCATTGTGCCGCTACCGAGTATCACGAGTTGCCGATGTCCCTCTACGGCAAGCATGGCCATGTATACATGACATTTATTATGGGGGTTATTAGGTGAAATGCATTGACATCGTGCTTGAATTAAAGAATTATTTGAGCATATCACAATGTAGTGCAGCATATTACAGTAACTTCCAGACAATTCACATTCAAATGTTGTCATTGTTATTTTGTCATTGTCTATACAGAATATTGTCTCAATAGGCTACTGATGAAGTTATAGCCTATATAGCTTAAATCTCATCGCAGAGTGGAAAGTGCGCAAAAGTCTTTATCCAGTCCAACAAATTAATCCGGCTCCTGGAATTTGGTGAATGAACCTGCTACCGCGCGTCAAGTGTTGGTGAACCCGCTACAGAATGAGAAGGGACGTCAAACAAACGGATGCAAGTCTAGCCAGACATTTAATCTTTCAGCATGCTACTGAACCAACACAATGCAAAAAAACTACTTACATTCTTTTGTCGGGATTAAGTTGCCGATGCATGGCAAGAGAGAATCCAAATAAACTGCCTGCTTCTCCGTCTTTCCTCAGAATGTTATTGGTATCCAGGTTGAAAGCTAATATGAAACTCCATTCTAGCAAGTGCAGAAGCGCAAGAGAAACGGATAAATGTCCCCTAGAGAGCCTCATCGCGTTATAGACCTAATCGTTATTCCCGTGGTCCAAATTGTGCCGTTAGCGCCCGGTGTTCCAGCAGGCTCGGGATTGTCAGCTAAATACTGCCGTTGTTTTCCCGGGGTAACGGATTAGAAGTTCGTGCAGTGCAGTCCCTCCTCTTACCCTCTCCACACTCTAGCCTTTACGTCACAGCACGGGCTGAACTGAGCGCACCAGACACCAAACCTGCCTGCCCCTATGGCCTGCCCCTATCACTGACTACAAGGCTCTCAATTATACCCCACCTTCTTTAAAGCTGTTGCCTTCTGACTTTACTTGAGGTGATTTGATTGTCTAATTATTGAAAAATTCGGTGCACCAACCTGTAGAACAGTTCAGTAGTCTAACCTTATAACTCTTGACAGTTATCTAAACGTAGCTATAGGTTGCCTAACGAAAGACAAACTGCAGTAGCCTTTGAAGCTAAGCAATCAGTACTGGTTGAAGCCAGATGGACAGCAGGTCAACTGTGAAGCTAATCAGCTGGACGAATGAACCTCACAAATCCATGCAGACAAAGAGATGGGCAGGACTGCCCCACTGCTGTGACCGAATACTGCTCTCATCTCTTTGTATTTCCTAAGCCACAAGGAATGGAACTGTTCTATCCATAGCGGAACTCTGTACTGGAATGTCGACTAACACCTGAAGTCGAATAAAGTTCATGTTACTCGGGTTTTATGAATATGACAGACAGGCTGGTATATGATTGCGTGTTCACCACTGGACATCATACATGTCGAGTCCATTCATCTAGTTGCTGACCCAGACATAAATAGCCTCTAAAATATTAACGAATGTACTCATTACTATCACCTGGCGATAATGTGCAGTTGGCGGTTTGTTAATTATTAATGTCAACATGATTGGGATGCCACTTTGTAGCCTACTGGCAGACGTTGCTGCATCTGTGTGGGGAAACGTCATCCTTTCCACAAGGAAACTTTCAATCACCTTGTCAGATCCCCCTCGTCAGAGGAACATAGTCCTTGTGCAAAATAAGTCCTGTTCTGCTCTAAAACATGTCAGAAATACAAAACAATTGAATGAGTCACTGTGGGACAGATGATAATCAGGATAGCATTTTGTAAAAGGCGGGATGCCTACTGCCCTGCCTTTTGAACTACAGGGCAAGGCTGTGAATAAAGCTGGTGTTAGGAGATTGCTGAGTCAAAGTGTGGGCAATAGTCTGTCTCATTGCTGGACAAAGGGGTTAACACAGTCTGTCGGCATATCCTGTGGGAAAAGATGTTTGATAAAGTGTCCTTCAGCCCTCAGGACTACTTTTCCAAAGATAATACAGAGTGCATGGAACATGGATGGATACACATTAGCCCCTCTGTTATTTGGGTGTGAACAGCCCTCTGGGAAGGAACCATGATGCAACGTTTTGATCATTCTTTGAAGGCTTTTTTCAAGCTTGAACTGACCTGTGCCTTATTTCAATGGCAAAATACAATACAATGTGGTCATTGTCAAGACCTCAAATTCAAATCTGCCGCATTACAGCCAAACTTTGAGAGAGAGAGAGAGAGAGAGAGAGAGAGAGAGAGAGAGAGAGAGAGAGAAGAGAGAGAGAGAAGAGAGAAGAGAGAAGAGAGGAGAGAGAAAGAGAGAAGAGAGGAGAGAAGAGAGAAAGAGAGAAAGAGAGGGAGAGAAAGGGAGAGCGAGCCAGAGAGAAAGCAAGGAAAAGAAAGAGAGAAGTGAGAGTGTCAGACAAGAGGAAAAGTAGAGAGATATAAATAGTTAAGTTGCACAAAGGGGTGGTGTTGGGTATGTCTGTTCACTGTGCCAAGATGTGTCAAAAATGAAGGATTCAGTTATGAAGATCACAAGACCACAGCCAAGGTCCTTGGGACGAGTCTCTCACCAACGTAATCCACTTATCTCATGAAGTGGACAGATTCACGGCTGTACAGAATTGAACATTTCTCAGCCTACAATTCAGGAAAAAGCATTTCTGGAGAATTGATTTTATTCCAACTGTAAAAGATTAAATACAAATTTAGATTGCTTTTCCTTTCATGGAGTTGTCTAAAAGAGGATTATGCCAGAGTACATCTGAGTAGCACCTTGTTCTCACCAGAGGTGACGGACTCTGCTCAGAAGGGCCCCAATGTAACAAGCCATGTGCTGCCTCTTGCTAAACTCTCAAATGCTCACATAATAGGTTTACATTACATTAACCTCATTAAAAGGTCTACGTGACTTTTTTTTTGTTTTTTTGACCCACAGATTCCTGTGTTACATCTGGACCTAATGCTTTTAAGTTTGTACCTGCACCAAAAGAGTACTTGGCTTTAGATTAAGAGAAATAAAAGTGACAATGGAATCCTCTAGGTTATAATAAACATTTCCGCTTGGCAAATATCAGGAAGACATTCAATGTGGGTTTCAGTGCATGTCTGTGTTCAGAAAAAAAGGTTGTTTGTTGCTTTTAAAAGAAGTATCTCCCATTAGCTGCTCTCTGGGAAACACGTAAGATAACAGAAAGAATAACGCGAGAGGTAGAAGTGAAAATAAAACTTCAAAAACATCAAGATGACAATCCGGGCCTGTGGACACACTAGGTGTGACCTCTCCTTACCGCAGCGGGCCAGACTCCACACCTATGGAGGGGACAGTCATGCCTTTCATGTCCACTATTGCCCCTGGGTGACTGCGTAATGTGAGCCCTCAGAGGAGGTCAGGCTGCCTGGCCTGGCATTGTCTCAGGTCAATGGGGACGAGGAAACCTGAGTACGGTGAATATTGAAGAGGGGCGCGGGTGGCCCACACAGGTGAGCATGCTTTTCTTCTGAGATTAGTTCTAACCTTTGTATGAACGAAGGAGGAAAACCCTTTGATTTGAAGCCCCCGGACAGTTAAGAAGTATGTTTTTCAGACATTGAACCATCATGGAAAGCCAGAATAAAATTGTATGTCTTAGTGGCCAGTGCTGCAAGTTTCTCTCAAAGACAATGTTGTTTTATTCACAGGAAGGCCAACCGTGTTTGATACTATTTGTATAAACTCTTGTTTTGTCAAGCCTAGGGCACTCTGTCACACACCACATCTAAACATATTGTGCCAGTTGAACTCTTCTATCTGTAATAAAACTCTTTGTATGTAATAATTCTGTACATTGCTGCACTGTTTCAACTAAATCAGTTGTCATGATAATGTAATTCAAATGTTCTACCCACCTGGTCATATAGTTTCGTCTGTCTAGATGCAGATCTCACCTCAAAACACCCCAGAAATGTTTATGCCGTTTCTATGCTATACTTGCGTGACTACACATCTCTGGGCTGTGTAGTCACGCATCCCTAACCCTAACCCTAACCCTAACCCTAACCCATGCTTTTCATGAAGACGCCATCTTGAGGTACAAGTACATTGAAGCTGATTTAAAAAGGCAAAGAGTGCGGTTCTCTTTGGGACTCTACACTGCCAGCAACCCTCTCAACATGGCTTCCCTGGGATCCAACACTAAGCTCGGGGGGAAGAGAGACCCCAATCCCGCAAGCCACCAGAGAGAGAGCGCGGCAGGCGTGTTCTGCCCTGACCACACAGCAGGCTCAGCTCCGTAGCACCATTAGGGTCATTTAACCAGCTGTTGTCACTCAACATCCAACCATGCTGGTCAGTGCAATGCAATGCACTGACAGATGCTGATGCACACTGTTGAGAGGCCTGGGCTGATAGTCATTACCACTCCATCTGCTAAGTTCATTCATGGCGTCCATAATGGTGTACTGTATCTCCACGTCTCCAGAAGGAAGTGAGACCTCAGTGGAAATCCGAAAGGGGCTTTGAATTGTAATCGACATGAATCTAATTCACACAAATCCTTTTTGTGGGAGAAACCCTCAGTTATCCGCAGGGTTCGCTTGGCACGTTATGCGCGAATGAAAGCTGATCTCAGGTTCCAGGGCACACATGCAAGATCTGTTTACATCTGGGTTCTATAGAGTGGGCTTGTTGCGTGTCCGGTCACACGGTGACGGTCATGTGAGCGCCGGGCATGGAGAGATTCATCATTCTAACGTTCACGCGTCTGAATCTGAATCCAGCCTACAAAAGGAGAGGGAGAGAAAACCTGTCACCTGAGACAAATCCACCGTGAAGCTCCGAGTGCCACAGTCTGAAACCATGGTGACGGCAGCACTTAGTTGTGTCTGTGAGGTATTTTACAGGGAATCATGCGACACTAACAGTGGCTGTATAACATTGCAATAGCATTCCCCAAACAGGTAGACGTCCAATCAATAAGCCACATCCTGTTTGTGACGTTAAAAAAAACATAAACACAGGCAGATCGCAAAGCCTTCTCACGCTCTCACAGTACAAACGCTGGCCATGAGGGACTTTACAAGGTAAAAGCCTCTGTGAAAGATCCAGGGTCCGAGAGCGAGTTTGGGTGTGTGTCGGTGGCAGTGTGAAGCATGGTGGGAAATCTCCCCGGGTGAAGGGAGAGCTCCTGATTGGACTGTGACAGGGCCACGGCTCTTTGTGGAGGAGACGGGCGCAGTAAATCTGCTCCGCTGCCCCCCTCACAAAGGACTGCCTCCATTTATGACTCTTGGGTGGGGAGGGGTGTGTGTGTGTGTGTGTGTGAGTGGGGGTGAGGGGGGTGCTTTTAGATCAACAATGAGAGAAGGGGGACCTCACGGACCCCTCAGCATTCTTTCACAGGCAGGTCCAGTCAATGACACAGGGAATTCTGGGGGGGAGGGGGGGGGGCTCTTTGTTGTCTTGGCACACTGAAGCGTCGGGCTCCTATTGGAGCAGAGGGATGCTTTCACTTGATGTTCCGTAGGGTTGTCCTGGCACTGTGAGATTTACTGTGGGTAAATCACGATTCGGTTTATAAGTGTTGTGAGAGTAATGTACATCTAAACCCGTGTATGATTTCCATGTGCAAATTTCTTACGTTTGTGTGTTTTTTTTTCCAAATGAACCAAACAGTGTGAAAACAGAGACGCTAGTATCTAGTTAATCCCAGATAATCCACTAAATGCTGACACTGTGTGCTGATCACACCTGAGGGACACTGTGGAAACACACACTCCGGCACAAGCCTTCGTTTCCAGAACCTTAACCTAAATATCTGTTCGGTTCCAAGGTGTGCACTTCCTTTCTGCTGTTATTGTCTCCCGCAGCTATTGTTGTTAAAAATAGCTTCTCATCAGGGGTGAAGCCAGCTACAACTAACGCTGAGGAAGCAGGTTCCTTCACGAGTGCCTGCCTTGATGCCTGCAAACAAAACTTCAGACATTTCCTGTACCCAGCAGAAGCGTCTTCCGTTGTTCTAAGACATGTCAAGCAAAACAAATGTTGCCAACTTGCCATGTTCAGACAAGCGTGAAGTGAAATTCTCATGGCCCTCATACTGCATTTCCTCTCAAATGGATAGAAACAATTTGTGTTTATCTTTGGGTCTGTCATCCTCTGAAAACACTTCAACTGTGTTGAAACCATGAGACTGTATATTCATGGTGATAACTGTCTCTTAGCAGGATTTGAAACAAACGTCCACATTAGCCAGTGTTTATGTTCGTTTAACCAAGAGTTGCGAGAGGCGAGTTGCCAAGGTGATGAATGCACCAACACTCCCAGCAGGACACCAGCTCAGGGACGACAGGAAGACAGGATCCAACCCTTGTAAGGCTGCTGTAAGGACAGCCGGTCACACGCACACCACCTACCAAACACTGATCCATCCCAAACATCTGGAGCTCACGGATTGGAGTAACTAAGATGTCTACAGTTGTCTACACCTGGTATGTGCCTCTGTCTCTGTAGTTTACACAAACTGAGATATCAGATGTTAGTTGCTAGGAGGCATGTGGCGCTTCATGTGGCTGCCTCATCACTGGGAATGAGGGCTGAGGGCAACATAGGGGCTTATCAAGCACAGCAGGTCACTCTGTGGAGGATTACTGCCACAAAAGGTCTCAAGAGGAGATATGTCCTCAACTTTCTCCAGATAAACGAGAGAGAAGCAGGACATTTCCTCAGTCAGGGTATGGTGAACTTCATCAGCAGCATTTCTCTTCGCTTCAGTGGTGCTTGGTTGCAGAATCAGCAAACATTTCCCCTTTACTGTCAATATGAGGATCATTCAACTGTCAATATGAGGATCATTCAACTGTCAATATGAGGATCATTCAACTGTCAATATGAGGATCATTCAACTGTCAATATGAGGATCTTTCTGTGAGCTGTCATGAACGGTCTCCCCCTCCTCCTCTCACTGCCAACGTCTGCATAAGGAAAGACATGGCATGGCAGCTTTTATACAGGACACGGCAAGCGCAAGCAGATTTCAATGTTCCCCAAGGATACATCAAGCCCCAGATAAACTATATCCCTCTTTGTTTTCACAGGCATGATACACAAGGGGTCTTTTTCAGATTCATTACACCATGACCTAAAGCATGTTTAGTTTGAAAACAAGATGCGTGTTCCCAGCAATTTAGCAATGAAAGCTCAATCACATCATTCAACGAGTCTTTATAATCAAGTTCGATGTCTGGGACTAAAAATGAAAGGCTGTTGGCGAGTGGCCAGTTGAAATCTTTTTCCTTCCGGGCTCATTTTTATTCGATCACTGACCAGGAATGTAGATCGTTTAACCCTCACACACTCATCAGTGTGAACTCCGTCCCAGATTGGAGGTTTGATTAGTCAGACCTCTCACCACTAGAAGCCCTTGTCAGCATTCAGACAACTACAGTTCCCATCCCCCACCATATCCTGGTTGCCATGACTGCCATGACTGTTCACGGGCTCTCTGTAGTTTTAGATGCCGGGAGATCCACTTGTTCCAGCAACTGCTTCTCGTTCCCACTATCAGAAAGAAAGTTTGTAGGAACAGAAAGTGTTTGCTTGAAGACCATTGAGGGGCATCCTGATAGCTACAGCCTTAACTCTATCTTTGTTGTTCCAGTGTGGACATTTGGCTCCGGGTCAAAGAAAGCATTACCCTAAAAATCCAAAGAAAGAGACTTAGATTCCCAACACTTCCAGTAGCTGTGACTTCAGGAGGTTGGAGTCGCCACTTAAAAGTTAAATTAGCTTTAGCGTGCTACGTGTAACCAAGTTGCCCACTGAGAGAGATGTGTTAGCTAAGTGTTAGCATGAGTGTTGTTAGCTAAGTGTTAGCATGAGTGTTGTTAGCTAAGTGTTAGCATGAGTGACCATCTCCCTTACAGCTCCTTCAGTTACTCTGAAGGATCTAAGGTGATTTCACAGCTTGCAGCACAGTTTTCCTCGACAGCTCGTGTACAGTTTTACAGAACGTACAAACAAAAAAGACATAACACAAAATGAATAACCTTCATCAAATCAATCATAACACAACAGCCCAACAAATACAAACCACAACTATCAATATACCTTTACTTTGCTTTTGAATGATTATAACAAGTCGATATCAATTGGTTTGACTTTTGTAATGACACATTTGCATCCGTTATTCTGTGTTGAACAAACCTGGTTGTAGTTCTTGAAACGGTTTTGTTTTGAGCTCCGTGGTGGCAGAGCAGGTGGAGATAGGACAGGAATGTTGCTGTTGTACCACTGTGGCTGGGAGGACGTGGGTGTGGACGAGGAGGACGAGGAGGATGAGGAGGACGAGGAGGACGTGGGTGTGGACGAGGAGGACGAGGAGGACGTGGGTGTGGACGAGGAGGACGAGGAGGACGAGGAGGACAAGGAGGACAAGGAGGATGTGGGTGTGGACGAGGAGGACGAGGAGGACATGGGTGTGGACGAGGAGGACGAGGAGGACGAGGAGGACGAGGAGGACGAGGAGGACGTGGGTGTGGACGAGGAGGACGAGGAGGACGTGGGTGTGGACGAGGAGGACTAGGAGGACGAGGAGGACGAGGAGGACGAGGAGGACGTGGGTGTGGACGAGGAGGACGAGGAGGACGAGGAGGACGAGGAGGACGAGGAGGAGGAGGAGGACGAGGAAAACATGTTCATTCTTCCTGTCCTCCGGTAAAAAGAACGGGAGTGTGTCATTGCCGTTACAGTGCTCTGTTTGTTTATTTGAGTTTGAACAGATTGTGTGCTGTGTGTTTCTGTGTCAAGCAAATAACAGAGAGAGAGAGAGAGAGAGAGAGAGATAGGAGGGGGGGAGGGGGCAGAAAAGAGGGTGTGAGAAAGACAGGGGTAGAGCTAGGGGTAGAGAGAGGGGGTCAGAGAGAGACAGAGTGAGAGGAAAGGGTCTTCTTATCTCGAGAGGACAGGGGATAACATCTCGCAGTCACCTGGTCTAGTCTTTATTGTGTCTTCATGACTACACAAAAGATAATAAAATAGTCACAACATCAATTAAAAGACACCATAAACACAATAATTTACAAACCTAGATTTGTATGTTTACGCTAAAATAATATGTAAAATACTTGAAAGCACATCTTCTAATAAAACCATTACAACATGCCTCAGTTTTTGAGAGTACAGAAAATTGCATCAACTTTGCCAATAGTCGTTAGTCACAGGAAGCTTTGGTTAATAATAGATGACCTTTTCCACAAACATTAAATAATTGATCATGCATCAAAAGGTAGACAGAGTAGTTCCTCTATTCAATTGGCTAATCTGGAACAGCAGTTTATTATCTAAACTAAACAGCATCCAATCAAGACAGGTACCAGTCCTTAAATGCTGAAACTTTTAGTTAGTACCTCCTTCTGGTGGCTCAAGGTACACTTACATGAAGACTGTTCTTCCTGGCAGTTGTCAACATTTATCGAATCCTATATAAAACAATATCATTCGATGGCTTAAACATTGTGGGGAAAAATAATCTTGTTCAGAGTGAATGAACAGGAAATCCACCCAAGTAAACCATCTTACAGTGTCTCTCTATCCTAACCAGCGAGTGTAGCTGAACGACACAGAAATACTAAGAGATACCTGATCACAAACACATGCTAAGAAGACTGAACGGACAGAATCTGTGAGGGACATGAGGAGGAACAGAGGTAGGTTTTGGACACAGGTCTGGTATGAGATCCCAGAGCCTGCCTCCTGCCTCCTGCCTCCTTCCTCCTGCCTCTTGCCTCCTGCCTCCTGCCTCCTGCCTCCTGCCTCTTGCCTCCTTCCTCCTGCCTCCTGCCTCTTGCCTCCTGCCTCTTGCCTCCTTCCTCCTGCCTCTTGCCTCCTGCCTCTTGCCTCCTGCCTCTTGCCTCCTGCCTCTTGCCTCCTTCCTCCTGCCTCTTGCCTCCTGCCTCTTGCCTCCTGCCTCTTGCCTCCTTCCTCCTGCCTCTTGCCTCCTGCCTCCTGCCTCTTGCCTCCTTCCTCCTGCCTCCTGCCTCCTGCCTCTTGCCTCCTGTCTCCTGCCTCTTGCCTCCTTCCTCCTGCCTCTTGCCTCCTGTCTCCTGCCTCTTGCCTCCTTCCTCCTGCCTCCTGCCTCCTGCCTCTTGCCTCTTGCCTCTTGCCTCCTGCCTCCTGGCATCGCTGTGAGACGACAGGGATCAGACCTCTGGCAGCAGCAGCTCCTGCAGAGCGCTGACGAAAAAACACTCAGGAAGAGGGCGGAGGTGAGAGATGGTTGGAGGAAAGGGGGGAGAGAGAGGGAGAGAGAAACATAGAAGGAGAGACAGAGGCGGGGTGAGGGAGAGAGAGAGGGAAGGAGAGAGTCAGACCGAGATACGGAGAGAAAGAGCGAGCGAGAGGGAAATCAATCAACAAAACGTCACCATGGCAACCCATCTTTAGAGAGAACAGGCCTATTGACGTGTAATGAACTCTGAGCTCTGAGAGTTTGTTTATATTGACCGGTTGCAGGGAAATACAAAAACAGAAATCTGACGAAGTCAACCTGAGGTGAACGTGGAGTGAATCTCAATGTGTGACGGAGCCTCGAAAACCTTAACATTGAGCTCTCTAACCGTCCCTGAGAAGAGAGTCAGTCCGGAGCACTGCTCTCATTTTACTGGGAGAACTGAACATAATCTGGGCTCCTGTGTGTGTGTGTTATAGTATTGGTTGTATATGCAGGCTTGGTCCAGTGCTCTGACAGGGCCTGGGGGGGAGTAAGACCACACTGAGACACTGCCACCACAGTGTGAAATCCCTCCATCCCAGCATGGGAAAAAGTGATGACTCATGCATTCCTGGAGGTTATCTGCTCTGCCAAATTGCCAGTTGACAGTGTGTGGGCTAGCCACATTTACATTTAGTCATTTAGCAGACACTCTTATCCAGAGCGACTTACAGTAAGTACAGGGACATTCCCCCCGAAGCAAGTAGGGTTAAGTGCCTTGCCCAAGGACACAACTTCATTTGACACGGCCGGGAATCGAACTGGCAACCTTCAGATTACTAGCCCGACTCCCTCACCGCTCAGCCATCTGACTCCCTCACCCTGCCTCTGTCTCTCCTTCTATCCATGCCAAGTATTTGCATTCTGTGCCATCTCAGCAGGCAGACTTGAAACAGGTGTGCATTCAAGTGGATCTGGTTCTCAGCTTTGGGAACAGACAACTCTTCGAGGACCAAAGCCCTTTGTCCACATCCACGGCAAGAACAGTCTCGAACTTTGTCACACCTTGATCACTGACTCGAACACCTGTTGTGAAACTGGCCATCTGCTGATAAGCTATAACCTTTCCAAAGCTCAAACTCTCTTAGGAAATTATCTGTGAACTATCAAGTGGTACTTAACTGCTACCAACTTGGTTGAAGGGTCCTTTGGAGAGCCTTGTCCTGTCTGCAGAAGGCCTGGTGGTGGGGTTAGCCGGCTGAGCGCAGAGAGAAGGCCTGGTGGTGGGGTTAGCCGGCTGAGTGTAGGAGAGAAGGCCTGGTGGTGGGGTTAGCCGGCTGAGTGCAGAGAGAAGGCCTGGTGGTGGGGTTAGCCGGCTGAGTGTGGAGAGAAGGCCTGGTGGTGGGGTTAGCCGGCTGAGCGCAGAGAGAAGGCCTGGTGGTGGGGTTAGCCGGCTGAGCGCGGAGAGACAGGGAGATCTCTAGTGAGCTGGGACAGCCGGGTTCAGCTGATGCTCTCTGGGGAAGGACGGCCTGTGTCCCTGAGAACAATGGCCAGATAGATCTCCTCCTAATGTGTGGAGTTGACCAGGGAGTCCAGCAGCCTGTCTGGGAAACCGAAATAAACCGACCATGTCCTCCACAACAGATGGCCAGCCCGGGAGAAACCCTGTGGTGGATCTCTGTACAGTACGATATGGTTGATTTATCGCTAAAGGGAGGGAGGTGAAAGAAGGAGAGAGGGGGGGGGGGGGGGGGGGCAGAAGGTCCTGCAGGCAGAATGTGATTATACTGACCCCTGTGGGTCATTTATATAAATGATGTTGAAGGACGATGCCCAACACCAGCAGGTCACTTATCAACAAGTGACCATGCTGCCCCCTCGAGGTAGACTGAACAGGTGGTTCAGTGAAGGATGCCGCTAAATGCCAACCATGCAGTTAACGCGCACTGTTTTTGTAACAATAGAATACATTTACCTTTTAAAGTGCCTAACTAACAATAATTTACCTATTTTGCTGTCTAATTCGTAGCCTACATAGCCTATACGTCGACATCCATCATTTCAACTGAAAGTAGATTCGTTAGGCTTCCAATTATGTATTATTTTACGTATTTCATCGCACTTCGCCCTTCTTGCATGTGTGTCTGCAATAAACATTTACAAATGTAGGACATAATATCTGTTAGAGCCTGTATCTGTAATTTCATTGAAAACCAATAACCTTTCTGACTGCCGCCACACGAGGACGCTAGTGCCATTGACTGTTCATTAGGGACCTCAAGTATAACTTAATAATAGGACTTTAAGGCTCACTGAGGTCTCTAACTTTAGGCCGTCAGGTATTAAACCATGCATACATCGATCATTTTACTGTCCGTTTTAAGTTGCCATGATCGTTTCGGCTGTATAATCCCTATATTTCAAATGTATTTGTTTATAAATTGTAATGTCGTCACGTTTAGTGCATGTGTTAAGGAGTGGTGTGTGTTTTTTCGAACGTGATTAGTGTAGACTAAATATAGGAATTGCATCAAGCCCATTATTTTGGGTCGTCTTGTCACATTTCATATTAAATAATCAATGAGAGCAGATATTGCACTTATCTGGGTCAGCCTGAAAAAAAATAGTGGTCTCAGTCTGTGCGCACATGACGCATCGACCAACTCTCAAATCGGTGGCCAGATAATGGTGAAATTTGAGAATTACCAGTACCTCACAAAATATTTTGACACATATGAGTTCTTAAATTAAATCAGATTTATTTTTTTGTCGAAAGTCTCTAATTTAATGCACATCCGCATCCACATAAAGGCGTTACGGGACGCTCAGTCTGTGGGGAGTTGTCAGACATGCAGTCATTGGCTGCCTCAAGTATACCAGCTCTGCCTCCCACGTGACGCTGGATAAATGCCCGCCCGCTTGCATCGAAGGTAGCAGACAATCACAGATCACTGTGAGGGGGACACACCTTTGACGTTTTTGGGTGCGATTTATGAGGATGCCATTTTATTTACAATACTGCTTATTTGACGACATTTGATAGTTTTTTGTTTTGCCGCTATACAAATTGCAACACTTAAAGCAACGGAGACGATTTTACGCAACAGTGCTGAAACAATGACTGGAGTTTTCGACAGCCTAAATACAGATATGCATTCGAACCAGATTACCTCGAACAATTACCACAGCTTGCACAAATCGCAGGAGTCTCCAACTCTACCAGTATCTACGGCTACGGACAGCAGCTACTACAACAGCCAACAGCCTGGCCACTGCGCAGGGTCTCCATATGGTCAACTTGGTTCTTACCAGTACCACGGCAACGCCATGACCAGCGTATACAACACCAAATCATACGACCTCGGTTTTAACTCCTCGTATGGTACCTACGGTTCTTATGTCTCGAGTTCTTCACCGACTCCAACTGATGCAGGTAAATTCAATTTCCTATATGTCGAGCCTAGCCTATACAATTTTGTCCACGAGTAACCTGAATGTATTTTTCACGTTTCCACTGATTTTCCTTAACTCTTATGTTTTTCTCAGAGAAAGAAGAAAGCGAACCTGAAATCCGAATGGTTAACGGAAAGCCAAAGAAGGTCAGAAAACCCAGAACTATTTATTCGAGTTTCCAACTGGCGGCTCTTCAGCGGAGATTCCAGAAGACACAGTACTTGGCTTTACCAGAGCGAGCCGAACTGGCAGCATCAATGGGCCTAACCCAAACGCAGGTCAGTGGTCGATATACGTAATTATCTTATATGGAGTCTACTATTAGTCCTCACTTTGTTTCCCCACTGTAATGTCTAATAGCATTGTATGTAGAAGGCATTTAAATGTAGTGTCCACCTTGCCAAAAATGTGGATCCTATTTAGCCTACGGGAAGTACTGGATCACTAACTGTAATATGCTATTTCCTCAGGTGAAGATTTGGTTCCAAAACCGCCGCTCCAAATTTAAGAAGTTGTGGAAAAGTGGAGAAATTCCTCCAGACCAACATGTGGCCTCCAGTGAGTCTCCCCCCTGCAATTCCCCTCCCGCCATTGCCTGGGACTTTCCACAGAATCAAAGAATGAATACTGTAAACTCCAGCTTACCTCAAAGCAACAGTCCTCCAAATACGACTGCGCCCTCTTTCTTGGCAAACTACTCTTGGTACTCAGCAACGAACTCTGCGACGCATCTTCAACCAGGCCCGCTTGTTCATCACCATCACAACGCCGTGAGCGCAGGAACAATATTCTAAAATCTTCTAAAACATCTGACTTGAACTTGGAGAATACTGGTGAAATAAAGAGCGTCAATACATGCGAACTTTGGACACAAATTCACACCAACCAGGAATTTCACGACGGCAAACGCTAGACATATTTTTACAGTTATTTTTGTATTTATTTATTTTGTTTCGATTGATAAGGTTTACGAACCACTAATAACCCAAAGCAATCACAGAAAGTTAACCTACTTTTACGCGGACGTCACTTTTGCATAATCCCTGCATTGAAAGTAATTCGCAGGAATATCTGTCACAAATGTAGCACACTTTTTAACTGTATCGTGCCTTTTGAAAATAACCTCAGTTTTGTTGTACAAGGGAAATGTTTTAAATGTACTCATTCCTCATATCCATGTCGCTGTTTGATTTGTTGTAAGGTAAGTGTCTGGATCCATCTTGTATAGGCTACATCATCTCGTTTTATATGCCGCATTGACATACATTCCTCTTTGATATTGGAGACAAATTCATTCTTAACTCTTAAGCTACTGATTGTCCCACCTTCTAATTAACTTGTATTTCAGTTTGATCGTATTTTGTCTTATTTATGTTTAAGGTTAGTAGTGTTTTGATTTATATTATGAGACGTTATTTAAATAAAAATGTTTTCTGTGCACTTGCATGGTATTTACGCTCATTTCAACGATTAACCTCAAACCCTTACTGAACATACAGAAGCTGGTCAACATCAATAATGGCCTTAACATAGAGCCTAATTTATTTATTTGTATTATTGATTTACCTGACAGATTAACACGTGATGTGCACAGAGGAATAGTCTTATTTTATAACCTGCAAAGACAAAAACATGTTTTAGTTCTCTCTCCGCCCCTTTGTAGACCCCTGGCGCCAGCATGGCACTTAACCTTTCATAAGACATATGGCACGTAACTCTCGTAAATAGTCATATACCAATATTGTATACATTCATGTTTTGGAAAGCCCTAAACGTGTAGCCTTTAAGTCGAATTGAAAAACAAAAAACAATATTGGAGAATGTATCTGATGCATTTATTTTAACAATGATATTTCATGACGCCTTGAACCATCTCGATTCCTTGGAGTTTGGTCCAAGGAACCTGATACAGACAAGATGATTAACCGAGCCGAGACAGTGCCCGGAGGCCCAGAGAGAAGTGGAGTATTTGTAGGCACGCAACACGCCTTGGCATGCGAAGTGAAGATGGGGGCGTATGACTGCGCTCGAGCCCTCAGACTCTCTGGAGTCAGAGCGCCGCTCTCCAGACATTTTATGAACTCAGCCCAACCAAAAAACTAGACCCGAGACCGCCTGAAGCTAAACAACATGGAAACAGTTCTCACATCTTGTTCACTCACAAAACAAGACCTTCTCATCAGTGCGCGCTAGACCGGCTTACAATGTGCAGTATTAAAACATGTGGCGTTGCTAGTATAGTCAAATATCACACGTTCTTCTAGACGAAGCGTATATTAAAGTGTTAAAGCAATTTTAGAATGGTTTACATTTTGAAACATTTGCAATACGTTTTAATTATTTAATAACGCATTTGTACAAATTAAAAACAGACGACGTTAGCGGATATTAAAATAATATAAATGTTGCTCTCTGCTCAAAGCGGCCTGTGTAGTGTGAGGCATATACAACACGGCTTATTATGTGCAATGAGACTTTGCTGCGTTTGATCATTCAGTCGACACAGAGCTCGCCTCGGTTGAGTGATCATAAGCCATATAAAGTGGAATCGTTTTGCATAATTAGGATGTACCTTGTCAGTGATTGCCACATTACAAGATGGAACATTCTCCCTTGGGCTGTCTCGGCTTTATCTTGATAGGACGAGTCCCAGGGGATAGAGGCGCTATCACATGTTAAGTGAGCATGTGGCAAGAAAAAAATATAGCCTATATATAATATACATTAGTGACACATTTAAAACTGAACAGTTCTTTGACGTATACGCGCGTACTAAGTGGCACGTATTCATGTGGAAGAGTGTGCGTAAAGGGCTGCTCGCTGCCTACACGTTGTGACAGTTTCCCTGGAGGCGTCTGGATTGAGCAACTTGATTCTACCTCAAAATATATGCCCTTTGTCACCTGCCTCTGTGCGGTCCTTAAGCAAAACGCACCTTTGCAACAGTGTTTCTTCAGTTAGTTTCCTTAAGTTATCCGTAAAAACAGTGTGCGGTGAGGCGTTTGCCACAAAAAGTAAATAGCTGAAACAAATAAAACGCAATTCTATTAGTCTGCATCGTGCAGAAAAGATAGAAAAACATGAACATGACTAACTCATGCTTCTCTCTGCCTCACGGTTAGCAATGTGGTTTTATACTTCCGGAATCCTGTATGTGCAACTTGAAAATGCCATACCCCTTATCCTAATTTATACCCTGATCTGTAATTTCAGACACATTTGCTTCAATTTGAGCATTCTAGGCTTTTGCATTCTGAAAGCCTGCAATTACTATATAATTCTTCGCAATTTTAGATGTCCTAATATGGGTTGTAATTTTGCTGAAGACAATTTCCAGCTATTTCAAGCATCAACATTGTCAAAGTT
This sequence comes from Thaleichthys pacificus, assembly GCA_023658055.1. Lineage (NCBI taxonomy): Eukaryota > Metazoa > Chordata > Actinopteri > Osmeriformes > Osmeridae > Thaleichthys > Thaleichthys pacificus. The sequence continues at coordinate 2,477,351 of CM042867.1, forward strand.
GTATGTACATAATAAACGGGAATATCAATGCATAGTTTTTAGCATAACATCTTGACTCGACGATAATTATATCCGTGTGGAGCCTACGCAGAATTAGCCTGAATTGCATGGTAACTGCTGCTTTAAATTTTAAAAATTACTCATAATTTTCCCTAAGATTACCAAGATCTCGAGTGCACAATGTCATCAGCGTAATGAGGAGTAAACATTTATGCTAATAATCCACATTTTTTCCATCAGCTATAAAGAGGGGAAATAAAGCAGACATTTTCAGTCATATTCCGAACTCTGCTGTTATAACAGTTAACACTACATAGGCGGCAGTTTATGGAATTCAAGCGTTCAACCTCCACCCATGGGTGGCTGAGGATACTACCCCTTTTTCATTTCTAAATCAGTGAATTTTAAAGTCTACGTGATTCCATTAATATATTGAGGTGAGTATGAATGTTAGATTTATTTTTTTAAACGTTTTGAGAATTAGGCTTTTTTTGTGTTTGATGTTTTTAATTAGCTATAGAAAGGCTATATTTTCCCATTTGTTTTATTCATTATTCAAATTTAAATAAAAATGTTTGTGCCATGCCTGACAGATGTCATTATTTTAGCCGGTTTATATGGAATTCTACCTTGACCATGACCTAATTATGCACGCCTATGCAATTTTAATTTAGCCTTTAGTTTGTCAAGCTACATCAAGCTTATTTTCACTGCGTTTAAGTGAATTGTATCATGTGCCGGTTATAGGCTATATGACTCGTTACCTTGTTTACCCTGTAGACATTTTATGTGAATTATTTTTGATAATGAGCTGAAACAAAAATGAATGAAAAATACAATGATGGTGTCTCTTGAGGTCATGGCCTATATCCTAGACACGCGCAGAGTTATAGACTAGATGTAATGTTGATTTTGTATCTCGATCAGTAAATGGTCACCATTGATTTGGAATGGAGTGGGGAGACAGCATGACATAAGACTCATCTTATTCTGTTATTTTGTTTCTTCTTTCGTTACTCTTACATTGTTAAATCGCTTTTGCTCATTTTAAAACCTCTTTGCATTGACAGTCTCATTCCATACACCTGCAAGCAATTTACCATCCTACATGTAAAGGAACAGCGGCGAGATGGCAGCTCACCTATTCCACTTTTTTCATTGCACAGCACATTTCTTTCAGAGCACTATCTCTTTTGTTAACACAGAAAGATTCCCCGTGCGAAAAAAAATTGCTCATAATTACCCCAGAGATGGGAAACTGCATTAGAATAAATAAGGGCGAAATTACTGTAATTATGTTGGGTTTGATGGGCCCGGCTCGTAATCAAGGGGAGAATACAGCGAAATAGCGCTGACCCTCTTGGATGTGCAGCTGTGACTAGTATTTCCAAGAGACTGGGAGAGGAGATCTAGATATGGTAGAAACCTACAGCTCACATTTTTAATTATTCATATAATTTTCAATGCCTTTTCATGATATTTCAATAGAACACGATTCCATACGCGCAATTGCAAGGTATAGGCCTGTCGAATTATTAAAAAAGAGTTGCCTATTGTTGCAATATTCTTTTGTCACAAGTAAGACTATGGATGATATTACAACCACACTTATTTTACTCCACTACTAGGCCTACTACTAAATATATAATAATAATAAACATAACCACAACAACATCAAACAATAGCCTAATAATGGTTCAGAACAATATGCTATTTAATATAATAGCCTATGTATTTTTTTACAATAGCCTAATGATACCAATACAAATTATTATAATATTTCATATAATAATAATATAACTCATGATATCGAAACCCACACTCCATACGTAAACATTATTTTAAACATGTAGGATATTAGGCTTCATGAAATCCAAGCCCCACGCCTTATAGCCTTCTATTTTTATATATAAGACATACGTCTAACAACAAGACCAAGGATGGGTTAGTCACATGCAGAACATAACATCAGAGCCTCAAAGTTGCTCGGCTTCTGGACTTCCCAAGGGACGTCGAATTTGTTTTGTCAGGCCAGTCCAAAAAAATAAATAACAAGGCACATAAATTGTGTCAAATTAAAGATCTTGCTTAACCTGCTAAATGTATTATTTAGTAAACGTTTTAGGAAAAAAACACTAGTTAAAAACCCTGTGTAGCCTACTAGGCAGACGCCCTTACAAACATGAGCACCAAATCCGTTTCAGGTTATAGGCCTAAAGCATTTTCTGTAAACCAACGATTAATTTTAAGACTACCAGTGTAGCAAAGGCTTACATTACATATCTAAGCCACTGTTGCCTACTGTATTAGTTCGTGTCTGGGGAATTCGACTGTTAAACCGCGTTGCTGCTGGCCTTGGCACATCAGATGCATCAAGGTTTTATGTACAAGTAGTTTAACTATCAACACTAACAAAAGCCCCTTTGAACTTTGAACTTTTACTATCTACATTTTAACGCCCCCACCCAACCTCCCCATGCAACCATTTTTTTGCAGCACCTGCCCAGTTCCCAATTATTCACTTAGCACACAACATTGCTTTCCTCTATTCATCGATGAAAACTCGTTTTGGTTTGGAACCGTAGAAAGGCGCTTGATGCGGCTAAATGGACATAACATAAACAAGTAGCCTATATTGTTAAGAGAATGACAAATAATTTTACAGAGGCCGACACATGATTCATCGGCGGTTTGGGGCTGTACATCACGTCCTGCAATCAACCATCTGGGAAACCGGGACAGGTGGATTAAGTGGCCTGTGGGTGCCTATATAGATTTAGCCTACACTTTTATTTTGAAATTAATAGAGAGCCTTTGCCTCTCACTGAACGTTATGAAATAACAGTAGACTGCCTATGCCTATAAAGACTTCAATATTGTTGACACATTCATAACTCAAACTATCCTAAATGTTGACCCTAGAACTGCCATATGGATGCATCATGTGATTTACTTGATCTTCTATTCACTGTTACCCCCCCCCCCCCCCCTGTCATCACCTCGACTTAGGCCTGAGTCCGTGCCAAACATTTTTGAAGTCAGTAGGCCTATAAGCTATAGCCTGCTTCATAAGTATGACAATATTATACAGTCCTTTTAAATCATATTTTTACTGTTTTCAAACTTTACACATTATGTACATAAACTCCATAAACAAATCAATAAATTAAAGTGATCAATACAAAACTAAATATTTCTATGTAGACTGCTAATCACATTTATCGTAATGAACACATAAAATCCTGTTTCACAATGTATCGTTTACAGCACAAACCAAAGATGAAAATGCCTAGTATGTACAATCTGCCCGCTATATAAAACACATTTACATAACAGTGTCAAACCATCTCTAACTTCGGGAATAATTCAATGCTTTTCAAAAGCAGCTACCTGTTGTTTCAACCTTGTTCACAATCTTTAGGACTCTTTCGTAGAACATAGAAGTTTTGCTTGCAATTCTGCAGCATAGTAGCACACTGTTGTCATTGTAACTCAAACACACCTGTATATAAAATAAACACATAGACTTTGAAGAAACATTTCTAAATAATTTAACTTAAATTAACACATCAAACAGGATAACATACCAATTTGTGGTGCAAATCAATTCATTTAAAGTTGACTAGGCGTTGCCATACTGGGACTGTAAGATTTAGAGACAATGAAACAGAAATGAAATGGCCATTACTATTTGGGAAAAGAAACCTTGATGAATTGGCCTATACATTCCTTGGTCAAGAGCGTAGACCAATGACAGACCAATTCTGTTATTTGTCCGTTATAGCCTATGCTACGGTTTGAGGTAATGGTCAAACCGTGGGCTCATAGGTCCATCATGATCTTCATATATGTTTAGAAATGTAGCAAATAAAACCAACACATAAATATACTCTCACTGACTTACATGTCGATATAGTTACTTTAACAAGTAGCTGATTAAAAAAGACACAAAATGTAATAACAGCAGCTTGAAGAACCATTTTTCATGATGTCCGATATCTGTCATGAGGTTCAAAGAACTTGTTGCCCATGGCGCAGAGTGCCTTCTCAGTCTCTCGGCTCCCAGGCGGGTCTCATGCCGTCGGTCGGTACGAGGAGGCCAATGTGTCATCTGGCAACGTTGGGAGCAAACTCCGGGTTACATCTGTGCATGGCTGCAGCGGGGCAGTGCAGGGCCACGCTGGGTGATTGACCCAAAATCTCCTGATACGAGCCATGGTTGTATAGAGGGCGGGGCGGGTTTATTATGTCTATCCTCACATGAGCTGCGGTTGCTGCATAGACTCTTGGTGTGCAGATGGATACCATGAGGTGTAACTGGGAATGTAGGACCCTGGAGCCCCCACCGACGTTTTCACGGTTGCCGGTGAGCTCCAAACAGGTGCTACAGAGGGAGAGCCGGTCGAAAGTCCGCGACCATTGGCTAGAGCATTGGTATCAATTGTGCCACCACCTTGCTTCATCAATTTCTTGAATTTTGATCGCTTATTTTGAAACCAAATCTTTACCTGAGAAAACAGATATTTTCATAAGATTTAGACAGAATATATATGATTCGAGAAGTGTAAGAATATGTAGGCCTAAACATTGCCATAAGACCACACATGCCGTGAGACAGGCCGTGATGCAAAAGTTCTTGATATGATTGAATATAAAACAGAATCCAAGCACCCTCCAAATTAAGAATTCATGTTGTAAAATGTACAAACAAAAATATATATTTTACACTCCCTGAACATCTACAGCATCCTGAAAGTGCAAAGCTCTGTTGCCTACAATATTATCAGCAAGCGAAGCTAAGGGGCCTTTGGGAAATTAATGGCCGGAGAAATATGGTATAACTTGCCTGTGTTTGAGTCAGTCCTAACGATGCTGCGAGCTCGGCTCTCTCCGGCAATGCCAAATATTGAGTTTGCTGAAATCTTCTGTTTAAAGCCTGAAGCTGTAAACTGGAGTAGATTGTCCTTGGTTTTCGAATCTTTTTTCCCTTTCCATTGAACCGCACCTCTCCGCCTTCCACGACCGTGTTCTTCTCGGTTTCCGTTGCTGTAGAGCGACAGAAAAGGAAACATTACTCAGGAGACAGCGCGCGCCGACAGTGCAGCACAGAAATGAGCATCACTGTGCAAGATTTACAGGCTGTGGTTTAGGTATAATTACCCTTAATTGCATACATTGTTTATAGCATTACGCAATAAATAATTACCAAGTCTAATGCCTGCACATCTGGGTTCCTTGTTCAATCCAGCTCTCAGACAACGTGCTGGACCGAAAAGGACCCTAAACATTGTAAGAATTTTGCAGATAGAAACGTATTTTAGATGCGTTCTTACCTGTGTCATCTAACCGTGTCTGCGTTAGTGCCGAGCTGTTTTGATAGGACTGCACCGTGCTGAGATATGGACTTGTGGAATGGCTACCGACGGAGTTAACGTAAGGATATCCCAGAGATCTGGGAAATGATGAGGCTGGACTGTATGAATTCTCGTGTTGAGTATGACCGGTAGAATGTAAACAGTGCATGGAATAGTGTCCGTGAGGCATTGAGGAAGGCGACATTTGTTGACTTGGTGGTCCAAATTCCATGAAAACGGGTTTTCCTGAGACAGGGCTATTAAGACTTTCTGGTATTGTAGTCATTGTCATCTCTTCTGGCGGGTCTCTCCTCTTCCTTTTTTGTTTTCTTCTATGATCTCAGTGAAGGATGGATCCCAATTTAAGCTGTACTGATTTTTTCTCTTTCCATTCATAAGAAAATGTAGTTTGTCTCGGTGAAAAGTCTAGGTATGATGCTGTGGGTCTAGACAAACTCGCTCAAAGGTTTGAATCAAGGATTCATGAATATTCATCAAAGACGGTCGCTGATTGGTCCACTCCATCCAAGAATGATGCCGATTGGCGATCCCAGGGTTGGGTCCGAGGAATCTGATAACTCAAGAAAAACAACGAACCTGAGATTCATTTCCGAGATGACAATTTAAAAAGGTTTATAGCACACATGTTGCAGCCATACAAAGATTAAGGCTACAATATTTAAGCTGTCTATATGATGCAAATAAAATTGTAGGCTAGCCTATGTGTTAATGATGATTCTAATAATCATTATGGTAATAGAACCAGTAGGGAACATTATGGTGCAATAGCATAATGTAATTACTGAAGATTTCATGTTTGTAAACCACAAGTGTTAGTAGACCAGTGTGGTAATAATTGGATAAAGGTTTCAATTAAGCTATTATTTTTGTATTGTTATTAAAAGGGAAATTTGTATTTATTTTTACCAACAATAATAATCAGTTTACGTTAATATTTTTTTTTACATTGCATTACTAACTGGCTACATCTCTCAAATAAGAGACGTTAAATATTATATTTGGATAAAAAGGGTTACTGTACCATCATTATTAGCTTGGCTACAATGGAGCATTTTGGAGTTGATGTTCACATGTATTGCTTATTGGACTGTTTGATTAAATCCTAGACTCAAGTGTTCACATCAGCAGCTGAGGGAAGCTGTAGGCTGATTACCATAACACTGATGTTTAATTTTCGTTCGCATAATTAGCAATATATTTAACACTTGCAATGACATGCCGCGTCTCAATTACTCAAGCAGGGATACTGATGGTTTTGAGGCGTAGACCATGCAATATGTCTTTAATATATTGTTGTTGAGTTTAAATTACCTATAAGACAATTTTTTTCTTGACCAATACAGTGCATCTGCAAAAAAAAAAATTTGTTGCTGCTCCGAGCAAATTTAAAGTAGCTAGAATCCCTTCCAGTATAGACCATAACCTATTTTTCATTTAGCCTAATCAAAACGTATTTTAGATTTGGGAGAACATAATTCAATTCTACAAGTGCAATTGCCGAGTAACAACACGTTAAGGTAGGTATGTACAGTGTAATATATTGCAAGGCCTAACATACGAAATGCATAGGCTAATATAGAACTGAGCTGGTCATCTGATATCACGTTAAATTAAAAACAATGGTTTGATGATTAGGAAGGGATGGTTGAGGTTAAACTACACCGTACCTCTTTCTGTTCCCTTCTTCTTGCACGTTGTAATTTGGTTCAACTAATTGTGACTGAATTGGTGGCTACAATAGTTTGGCTATAGGTTATTCTTGAACAATGTTAAGGTCAGCTCACACAATAGCCCACAGTGAATTAGTGACTGCAAAAACGGAAAATAATTATTGCAAACGCCTTATTTAAATGGAATATCAGCGTGCAGCTAACGTAAAGACTTGTTGGAGATCATGCATAGGCTGGATCACCTCTTTACAGTGAATACTATGCCCGCAGACGCTTATTACCACAGTTGATAAATCCTTTGATTCGATCGTCTATAGTGTGTAAAATCAATCTGTTAATTTTCTTTTCTTTTAAACCCGAATTTACCCGGTGGCGATTAGTGACTGGTTATAATGAACAAAAACAACTTTACATTAAACTCATTTTTGTTTTGCATAAAAATCACAGTGAAGATGGGGGTGCGGCTTTCAATTAGGGTTAGTCTACATGCAGAGTAGAGGGTTGACTTATCAACATTGTCGACTGTCTGAACAACAGCTAGTTTGGCTCACATACGAAAACGCGATAGACAAAATCCAGAAAGCAAACATGCTGCAGTTGACAGTTGCCTACAGCACAGTTAAAGCAAAGGAAGTCCATATTTAAATCAGAAGCGAGATAAAGTGTCAAGAATGATCACTGTTGTACATTGCACTTACTTAACATTCAAATCAAGTGATGAAAAAGAAGAATAGAATTCCCCAATATCGGAGATCTGAAAGCCATCGTTGCGCATCACTCATTGAAAATGACGAAAAAGAAGCAGGTATCCGGATCTTCATTTTAATTTTCATTGTCATTGTCTCTTATTGAGTTGCTGTAGATGAATCATGAGCAAAAACACCCCTAGACTGTTCCACCGGCTGCTTAAAATCTCCACCTGAATAACAAATTAAAGGCAGTTAAATTCCGTCACTGTGATTATCAACCTAATTACATAATTGAACTCAAAAGCAGAACTTACGGATGTGTTTTCAAATGTGTGCGCTGACATCACGGTGCGCAATATCTAGTCCGCACTATGCCAACCGACAGTGAATCTCTGAATTTGAGGAATTCTGTAAAATATTAGCTTATAAGGAAAGCTGCTGTGCTCTTCGCTAAAATGGCCCAATTTAAGGTAATTTGTATCTGGGATTACATTTGAAAAATACTTGAAGAGTTCCTCTATCAACAGCGACAATGATAATAGTGGTACAACCAATAATTATCATCTTCCAGAACAGAGGACCGATTTTTATGGGCACTTGGTGGGTGCGACTGATAACTGTCATTATTTTCCCCCGATTATAGTATCTGCGAACTGGAATTCTAAGATGAACATGGGTGTGAGAAATACATTCGACACTATTAACAGAATTGCTGCAAAATTCTCAGGAAAAATCTTGGTGAGCATAAATAATTGGGCCCACTCATTAACGTGAGGTGTCGTGAAGAAAATCCCACGTAATCAGAAACGTATGATGATGCAAATCAAGTCCCATTAGCTTCTCTTGTCATGTTCCCAATTTTGTAATTGTTATTTATGTTTACGAAATGATGTTGCCCATTTAAAAAAAAAATCACAATGGGGCCAATGAAATTTATGTGGCTCACCTATTAACAGTTAAATCCATTAAATGGATTTATCTCTTTCCAACCCATCCATATTTATCACAACTAAACTATCAATAGAGACAAAGAAAGGGCTTAATTACTCATCAGTGAAATATGAAGTAGGTGAGCGTGCGCTCTCATGGTCGCGTCATTAGACCCTTCAGACGAAGGTATGGGCGCGAATGGTCAGTCGTTGAGAAACGTCTTCCGATGCAATCATGGTGGTGCCCTAACTGTACACACAAAACAGACTGCATGTATTCCAGGCTGGAAGCCCATCTGAGCGAGACAGTTAAAGGAGGCAGCAGTCATTAGCAGTGAGTGGCTCTATGGCTGAGTGTGTTTTAACACCTGCCGCCCTTCACCTGGAGGTTAGCAGCTAGCGCAGGGGTGGAGGGGAGACTGGGGTGAGGTGTCACAGACTTCATCTCAGCTTGCTGATGGAAAGCCCTCTTTAGATGCCATGCCAAACTACATTTTAACAGTCACCAAATATTAACGGTGTATATCTGGGAAAATATATGTTCCAAGCAGCTATGGCTGTTGGAGCTAATTGTACCCTGGCACAACCTCACTTTAGAGAGACTGGAGTAAATGTGAGTAAATGTCAATGATTAATTACTGTTATTGGGGGCTCAGAATGCTCAGTTTTGTTTCATTTCCTCTGTTAGAGTGAAGTCTTAATCTAAAAGGGCATCACTGACCCTCAAGATGCACATGCCACGCTGGAGGAATAACTCGGATTAGAAAAATAGTTCCAATGAGTTGCAGATACTGTGCACCAGTGATGGAACTGTATTCATTTTCTTGTTTATTTTGTCACTTGATTAACTGCCTTATTTCATTCATTTTAAACAGAAATCATGAAGAGCTATAACCACATAGGATGATCTACAAATATATTGTAAATTATAAACCTAGGAAAAATAGGTTTAGAATTTATCAAACCATTAAATATATTGCACAAACGGTGTCACACTGGGATTATTATCTATGTATTTTGTATCCCATTTTTCAGTTGAACTACGTCCTTTTGTCTCACTGATAAAAACAATGCATTGGTTCAGCACCAAGCATTTCAACGAATATCAACATCACTCAGTATTTGGCATACATCTCTATTTTTTTAATACATTTCTGTTTTCGTGATTTTGTAATTGTCACCTGGATGAGAACGTTCTCAAAATGGAGGCTAAAGGCAAACAGACTCAACATGTGAAGTTATTGTTGTGTGATTCTGATCCCATGTTCCTTCTCTGCCCTTGGAGGTCTTTGCCTTCTTGTAATTTGTTGCTTCACTAGGCTTCAACTAGATGAATTAAGGCAATTGTAGGGGTCTATTTTCATGTTCAATGTAGCATCAAAAAGTGAATTGATTTGGGTTTACTGAGTGTTATTTTGTAAACATTAGGTTGCAAAGCATTCTCAGAATGCAATTCAGCCGTTTGGTATTTTCATGAGGTCTTTGAATCCCTTTTGAGAGGACAGAAGTATAAGAGATAACATTTTATCAAGGAAGAATAATACTACTGTGCTGCTAAATTTAGTATGATTTATATTATATATATAGTGTAAGGAAACGTATGAATTTGGATTTCAATGCGTGGAACAGAATATCTTGCTAATCTTCATTCTGTAGTCTTTTCAAGTTAAAACTAAATGACTGCTTCGCATGTTCTTTCTTTAGTTTTTGTCTGTAGTCTGACTGAAGACCCCCAGACTGAACGGAGTGTGTTTGAGCTGTATTGACCTGATGCCCCAGATGCCCCAGAGGGCCACTAGGCTGGAGCTGTGTCTGCCCACGGCCTCCCATCCCTCTGCAGGTCTGGAGAGTTGGTCTGACAGCACCTCCAGTGACACCTGTCCATTCCCACTGTTGGTGATCCTGATAACTTAGTCACCAACTGCCGTTAAGAAGAATGAGGCCGACAAGCACTGGAGATCAAACAGTCAAACCAGTAACACCAAAGCACAATAAATCTGTTGATTTTACTAACTTTTTTGATATTAAACAATATATTTTTTTAAATCTAAGATTTTAAGTATGCGTTTTTGTATTTCCTAAGTTATTGGGAAGGTATCTCCTGGGTTTCCTGTCATGGCTGCATATTTTCATATATATTCTTTTATTTTCTATGATATTGGACACCTCCTTAAAAAAATACACTGTTTTGAATGGGTCCTCACTCCAAACAGTCTAAATAAAAATATAAAATAAAAGTCAGAATAAGATCCTGGCATTCTGTTGATGTCCTCAAGGTTTTGCCCTGACTAACCTATGCTCACTACCAACGAACACTCTTTATTAGATAAACAACAGCAAAAACGGTTCATAAACAAGACCGTCATGTATTAAACAAGTGGAAAGCCTCTGACAGGAGAAGTTATACATTGAGACGGCCATTACCCATTCTGCTCTGACCAGTGAAGCTCTGTCACCTGAGAGAATCTGAGAAAGTAAGGTTCACACTGTGGAAACCCCCAATGAACTCTGGGAGAAACGCTGTCCCCCATTACAGCAGCAGCAGGGGTCACTTCGTGGCAGCAAGCCTCCAACCTTCCTGAAATTGGCTGCAAAATGACCAATTACATGAGAGTACTGTAGCCGAGAAGAAAAAAAAAAAGGACTTTGAAAAATATGGCTTTTACTTAATTCAGCTAAAATATAAAAGAAACCAGTCTTACACTGACTCTTTACTCTTCTGAGGTTTTCCACTCGTCTTGAAGTTAAGAAGACATGAAATCATTAAATTGGTCAGAAAATGTATCAAATACATAGAGAAAAGTGTACTAAATGTTTGGCTTTGACATGATCTGGGGGAATTGGATTACAGAAGGTTTTAGGTGGGCAAATCATGCTCAGTATTATGTCGCTGGGTAAACTATTTCATTATGTGTGACCCATGTTAAAACAATGCTTAATTAAAAGCCTGCAAATGTGTGCCTCATTGAATTAATTTCCTCACAAATGGGAAACATGCAAATTTGTCAATTAAGTCATTTGCCCATGGAGGGCTCGACTGCTTGAAGTTCAGCTGCCACTGTGCCTTTAGTCTGGAGTCCCTTTCTAGTTTTTGTTAAGAGTTAAGTCGCCAACAAAGACAGGAAGGAGGTCAGCTCTCAGCCAACACCTGAATACGCTCCCCTTTTTCGGCTCCCCTTGATCCCCACGGTCCGTGCCTGTCATTAGTCTTAATGATGGAAAATTGTCATGTTGATACAAGTCTCTTACTCTCTCCCTCTCGTCTTTGTATAAGTAGTAGGTGGAAGCTCCATTTGTTACAAAGTTCTTTGTGGCTAAAAGCCATGGACAGTGCATTTGTGCTGGGGGAGAGAAAAGGGTCTAGATGCTCTTTCCATAGCTGGGATAATTATTCCTACTGTGACCTTAATGATTCGCTCTGTTCCTGCTGCATCTCATCCACGCGCCAGGCCCTCAGCGGAGCCCTGTGTCAGGGAATATGAAAAACCCATATAATGAAACCATTTTGGCTGATGGAACAAGGCTACTGAAGCTGCACTTGCCACAAAGACGGCTCAATTATATGAGTAATTGTGATAATTTTCCTTCCATTCACGGGCCTTTCTGAAAGGTAAAAAACAGAGATGCTGAAAGGGAAATTACTTGGACAATATAGAGTGTGTGAAATGGCAAAAAGAAAAGAAAAAAGATGACTGTAAGAAAGTGTGGGACTATAAATAAATATGTTAATGTGGGCCACGTAAATACGCCCTCAGAAGCTTGCACACAAAGACATAAATAAACACACTCCCTACCCCCCAAGCCTCCATCCTCACAAACACAGGTACGACATAAAACAAGCAGACAAACGACCATTGAAAAATAACAATATAATAAAAGCTGATATGCAGCTGCCTGAAAATTAAACCCATCTCTCCTTCCTATTGACAAATTTTAGCTCCTGCAAATGCACCCCAGTAGTTGGCTATCATTTGTTGTTCTGTGACAGGAAAAGGATAATTACCTCTGGGAGAGGCAGCAGCACTGACGTGGCCTTTAGACTTTGCCATGAATGCAGGAGCTTGATAGAAAGCCAGAGGAATAATTTTGTGCTTTGCCTTTTCTTTATGTTCTCGAACATGTTTTGTTCAAAGGCACACAGGGACGGAGTGTTGTAGAGTGCATTACACCACAGGGGTCCATAAATACGAGGTTGCTCTGTCTATCAACTCTTATCGTCGAAAAACTCTAAAATGCATTAAAATTTATATTTCTTCACACAAGCAGACAGCAGAGACAGCGAGATATGCATTACATTTTTTGTCTCCCAGTAGGGGTTGGATTAAACATTTCCTTCACACAGAAAAAAATGAATAGATTGTATTTGGCAAGCAGCATATAATTTCAACTTCAGCGGAGAGAGAAATTCATTGTGCTTCAGTAAGTGTACAACCCACATCTCCATATCTGTAAATTCTGCAAGCTTCATCATTTCAACTAAGAGTATCCTTTCTATGGAAAGCTGTTTGGGAACACGTATAATCAACAATAAGAATCAAAACAATTTAAAAACACATTGAACCAGGAAAGACAGATGTCTATAGATCCAAAGAACTTGACCTAAACCAACACAACCAAGACTGGAATACAAATCTCTACAACGTGTTGTGAGTATGAACCTTATACATGAACTGTTATACTGGACTGTCACAACTACCCACCAGTTAAAAAAGATGTGATAAAGAAACTAGTCCACTGCTGTCAGTGGCTGATAATTGTTTTTCATTATTTCCCCTGACTAGCTGACACCTGGATGTTGACCATTTCGGTGCGTTAGTAAACCCCCACAAAAAGTGCAATTTATTCGGACAAACCTTAAAACGCTCCCACATGTGTGGCTGCTGACCTCTTAGGCCTCGCAATCTGGAATAAATCTTTCCAGGCAAGGCGAGCAACATTACAGCCTGGCAGCTCAAATACTTGTATCACACTCAAATGATGAGTCTCTGTCACAAACCATGTCATCAGCACACCGCAACCCCCCAATAAGTTCAGTCCCAGTGAGCTGCCTCAGTGTTGCCCGGCCAGAGAGCCAGGACCCCCTGGCTCTTTCTGATTGTGCCTCCAATGACACGGAGAGGGGGCGTCCAGGTGGTTGGGGGGCGCCAATAGCACGGTCCCACCACCACCCATCCGTCAGCCCCCCCACCGCGCTCCTCTGGGGTCTTCCTGACAGACGCCTCAAATGTCTCCGAGTTGTCATGTCGCCATGGTAATCGTCCAGGAACAGGGTGAAGCTGCAGAGCTGAGCTCGGCATGTTCGAGCAGGAAACGTGGAAATATGAATCCTGGGAAAGCTGGGAGCCTCACGCCATGTGAGCCCAGAGACTCTTGAAAATACAACCTACAATTGTTTTTCTTGAATCGTTTTTTCTTTTTTGAACACTGGCTTTGACTTGTATTTCTTCCTGTTTGTTATGGACTGACATTAAAAGGAAAACTGTTCTGCATATGTTAACACTCCTCATTTGCAGTTTAATTATGCTTGGTGTTGCAGAGAAAATAAAACAATATTTGTTTTTTCTCCACGTAACATGCCATCGCCTTGTAGGTAAAGAGACCAAAACCATGTAAAAGCATCAAAACCCTCTCTTTACTCAAATCTCGTACACATGTGATTCCCAGATGGATGTAATTAGAAAGGCCAGCCTCCAACGGTATCATCCTGTGCCCATGAACCTCATGGCTTCCTTCAGACTACAGAACAGCCTGACCCTCTGACACAGGCTGTGTGGCTTTGATCTAACATGACTGGTCACCACAACTATCCAGGGCAAGGCATACTACCTCCCCAAGACGCTCTCCACGATAGACATCGATGGACAGGTACATCACCGTGTCCCCCAGATCATGTTGATTCCCCATATTCCCTGACACTCAAGACCCCCTGGCTGACTCCCTGCACCAGCAGCAAGGGGTTAAGGTGTTCCTAATGCGTTCAGAAGCCAGCCGGGCTGTCAGGGGTTTTAATAAATGTAGGGAACACGGCGAGGGAAAAGTGTTGCTGTCTCAATAGAGTGACACAGACAGGCAAGGCCTGTCAATGGAGCCCCTAATGACAGAGTAAGATAATGACAGAGCCCAACCAGAATCAGCAGGAAGAGGAAGATCAATCTGCAGCCGGGGAGGGAGGGAGGGATGGAGGGGGAGGGAGGGAGGGGAGCGGAGGGAGGGATGGAGGGGGGGACGGGGGGGACGGTAGGCTCTTTTCTTTTCTATTTTCTCAATTTTAGCTCACCTCATACATATCTATGTGCTGTAGCTGGCCCACACGGCGGGCAGGCAGCTCTGCATTAAGCGCCCGGCCGATCAATAGCCATTACAACTCCTCCGCAGCCTGACACATAGCAGGGAAACGGCTGACATCTCTCTCAGGGCCGCATTGATCCCCAGCGCACAATATTCCAGCCCCTGGTTTGTAGTTGAGCCCGGGGTCTGGCTGGAATTGAAAAGCGAGGGGAGGGGGTGTAAAGAGGCCGAGGGTGCAGCTAACCAGCTGCCCGTCTGCCAGTAAACAGCACGCCCCTCAGTGCAGTCCTCACTTTCAATCTACTGCCACTATACTGACGGCTGTCCAGAAAACTTGGATCAAAGCGGATCAAGTTGTGACCCATGCCCAGCACATAGGAGTGGCCCTGTACTGTATATATAGGACAGAGACACAGTCACATTGACATGACTGCTGATAACATCGCCAGCTTTAAGTGGCCGACTGGAAATTCAGAGGCATAAAAAACAAAAACATTCAGAGCAATTAAAAAATGGGAGTTTTCGGAGAAACCTCGCTCAAGATAAACACACCGAAAACGGCAGACAACATGAAATTAGCAGTCGTTTGAGTTAATTTCTTTTTAATCGTCCTGAGACCCAAGATGGTATCTCGGGTCGGTCTGCTTTTTGGGCATATTCAGACGAAACAGTAGAAGAAGTGATGCAATAAATAGAACCTTGGATTAATGACTTCTTCTAGGAAAATGACTCTTGTGTTCCAGCCTGGCCAGGTTATCCCACCAAAATGAAAATATATCAGACATAAATGTCAATTGACAAACATTCTAGTGCCTACAACCTTAATTATATGTTTGTTACTTAACAGATGAAGCCTAATTCTTATAAAATTACTGTCACTGTTGACAGTCACCAACCATTAATTCACCATTTGAAGAGATTCTGATGTGCAATTTTCATGTATCATCCAAGTCAATATCTTCTTGTAATTTGTAACCTTTGACATGTGCAGGACAGGGCATCAATGATCTTTTTCTTTAGAAAACACAAGCGCTTATCTATGACCAATAGTCTTTACAAGCCCTATCTGTACATCACCGTAAGACAACGGGCTGTGTGTTCCCCTGTTTCAATACTCAGAACGCTTTATTTAAACGAAAAATATCCTCCCATATCTCCACTGGCAGGCATCACGTTCCTGGGGTTGATTCCTAAATTGCCCCTCAATAATTGAGAGAGGGGAGATTCCCAGCTCTGGCCAGATTGTGCGTCTAAGAAGAGGTGAATGCCTGTCAGGTGGACCGTGACATCCCACATTGTTCCCTGAGGTAAAGATTGATTTTGGGAAGCTACTGTGAAAAAAAAAAGAGACAGGCGGTTTTAGTGTCTCATTAGTTTTTTGTGGGGCGGGCGGACAATAAATTCTGTTTCAACAGTTGTCATGCCAACCTGAGGATTAAAAACAGAGGATTAAACATGCCTGTGTTTCCCCTCTCCTGCCTGCACAGCAGACAGGCTATCTGGGACATTGTAGAGTTCAGCTCCAATTATAGGTAATGAACAATTATTTGCCCATGCACATGTTGGGATTGGAGTGTATCAATTTAGATGTAATAGGTCAGCAGAAGTTGTGGGGGTTAATGTTGGCTGTGGCAGTGTGTTCTGAATGCACTGCACTTGTGACATTGAGATGTTAATGCTCTCATGCACAATTATCTGTCCATTTGTAGGGGGGTCACATGTACGATCTCTGCTCTTTCCTCGCCAGTCTTTGATGTTGATGAGGTAGTCTCCGATGAACATGAATGAATAACTGAAATTACAGGGATTGCCGTTGTTAGGAACCATTATGTAACATTGTACACCACAATAGCACTTTTATGCTATCCCTCGCTTGTTAACCAAGATATGCATCAAATTACAGGGCTAAACCTGTCATAGATTTTTCGCTCTGGGCATCTGATCTGATGTTAACTATTACATGTGTTAGGAACCGGAAGGGTACACGCACGGATATACAGTACACACACACGCGCGCGCGCGCGCTCGTACACACACCTTAGAAAACCACGTGACCTATTGACATGATCTGACAAGCCGGCCAGACCAGCAGCAGTCTGATGTTCATCTTTAATTTCGACGTGGCCCCGCTTGACACAATGACTGTCGTCACGTAGTCTGGGGGTCATTGTGTGCTGGAAGAGGGAGGGAAAAAAAGAGATTGTACATGAAGATGAGAGCGGGTCTACAGCCACAATGCAGCCATTTAGCGTGGCGGGGGCTGGATCGAGTCTGTCTGGCGGGGGCTGGATCTGGGCAGAGGCCCCCCCCCCGCTCCCAGACCAGCCCCGGCAGACAGACTCGAACCCCAGAGGCTAATGGAAGACTCTCCCAGTTTCGACACTCATATAACGTTGATTTGACACACAAACTCAGTCTGGGCTCTGCTGGGCACAAACCCAGCTGGCCAGTTGAACGTCTTTTCACAAAGGGGAAGCGTTTGTGTTATCGTCATGGGAACTCTGGGTTTGTCACGTCATATTGCATTATACTGACGTGTCATTTCCTCTGAAAAGAATCCAATGTTTTAGTGTGACCGTTGAGGAACTTCTGGAATGATTCCGCGTTGTGCAGTTTAACGTCAGTGCATATGAGCGTACACATTCTTTCACGCTGAATATTTTGACTTCCAATGTCATACTTTCAGAAGATTTTCCTCTTGATTCATGTTTACTTTGAGAAATACCAGCAACAAATGACAGTACTTTGTTGCCTCCAGCCCCTAGAGAGCCCAATAGATGTTTTCTTACTCATGACAGTGTCTGTGGGAATTATTGAGTTTTTGCTTATATCAAATAATAGTGAAATGACCAACATTTAAACTTGAAACACATAATCATAGAGCATAATCATAGAGTCCATTCAGTAGGATTTCCATATATATCTACCCTCAGAGAAAAGCTAGGCACAGGGGACACATTAGTATACAACACAGACTCCTTTTGAAATCTATATCTCTCTAGCATCGCATTCAGTAGTACAAAGTATACAGAGCAAGTTTATAACTCATACATATTAAAAAGCTTTCACACATCTGTTGATGCTCTGGGCTTCGGGGCTGCAGCCTGACCTCAGTAGCACTAAGCAAGGCTTGGCCACGCAGGCCAGGCTGCAGAGGCATCGGGTTACCCCCACCTCCCCCCACACCACCTCCAGAGGAAACACCTGCAGGGAGCAGCACACGTATGGTATGATCCTCCTGCATGGAGCAGCATGCAGGAGGATCATACCCACGTTGGGTATGATCCTCCTGGTCGGACCCATTCCAGATCCAAAACATGTCGACAGATTAGAAGCCATCTCTGGCCAGGTTAGGACATGGTCATGGTGAGAGTCTCCCCAGCAGCAGTGATGGGACTGTGGCCTGGCTCCTGAGCCGCGTGTGGAGCAGACACGGGGGGGGGGGGGGGGGCGGGAGGGGGGGCGGGAGGGGGGGCGGGAGGGGGGGCGGGAGGCAGGTCTGAGCTGCCTGGCCCCAGCGCTGCTCTCTGGGCTGTGGGAGAACTCGCTCTCCCTCCATGCGGCCTGGTTAAATGAGCTCCAGCCCCCCCGAGCCGGTGTGGACAGCAGCTGGAGAGCGAGAGGCTGGTCTGCCAGTGGTGATAATCAGCAGGGAGGATGTGGAGAGAGAGGAGCCCTCGGGGGGAGGGGGGGGGGGGAGGGAGAGGGGGCCTGTGATCTTACAGACCCAATCAGAGGCCGAGTGGGGCCCACTGAGGGCTCACACAGCTTAGCAGCCCACCGCCGCACCGCAGCTCTCCACATCCTGGACATAGTGCAGGTCCCCACCCCGGCCGCCTGATTAACCCTTTCAGGGTGTGTGTGTGTGTGTGAGCGTTTCAGTGTGTCTATCTGTGTGTGTGTGTGTGTGCGGGTGCTTGTGCGTGTGTGCGGGAGGGGGCTTACGTGTGTGTGTGTAAGAGTGTGTGTGCAAGCATGTGTGTATGAGTGTGTGCTTATGCACGTACTGTACATGTCTGTGAATGTGTGTGTGTGTGTGTGAGCGGCTCCCTGACCCTCATTCGCTCATCACCACACCAATCAGCCCCAGAGAGAAGCAGTGGGAAGCCCCAGTCCAAGCCTGGTCTGAAGAGGCTGTTATCCTCCGACACCACAGCAAATACAGAGCTTAGTGTTCACAGCAGGGACCGACAGTCCACGGACTGTACGACCATTCAGGGCTGGATCTCCTATGACCTCAACCATGGTTATTTACCGACCTCAACCATGGTTATTTACCAAACACAACTACAAGCTTGGACGGAAGAGAACATGAACAGATTTCAGGGAAATCCTCGTGGCACATGTACAGATCATTCGACGGTTTCCCACAGCGATATTGCGTCACGGCGACCACAGACTCCAGCGTGCTCTTACGGATTCCCAGCTGAAGGGTTAGCAGACATCTCTCGGAGAAGCCTCCGGACCTTCTGGCCTCCACACGACAGGGGACTGCGTCCTCAGTCAGTCACGCAGCCGTCCAGCGGCTCCACGCCACGCCCGCTCAGCAGGGGGACGGGACACCAGGGGGTCCGGACACCAGGGGGACACCAGGGGGACACCAGGGGGACGGGACACCAGGGGGACACCAGGGGGTCCGGACACCAGGGGGACACCAGGAGGACGCCAGGGGGACGGGACACCAGGGGGACACCAGGGGGACACCAGGGGGACGGGACACCAGGGGGACAGGACACCAGGGGGACACCAGGGGGACGGGACACCAGGGGGACAGGACACCAGGGGGACACCAGGGGGTCCGGACACCAGGGGGACACCAGGGGGACACCAGGGGGACACCAGGGGGACGCCAGGGGGACGCCAGGGGGACGGGAGAGGAGCTTCCGTCCAGGAGGGGTCAGATCCAGGCCCTGGCTCCACAGTGCCCCGGGCACGTGTCCCCCATCCCTCCAGCCATCCTCGGGGGCTCCTGTCCTGCACGCACCCTCCTCCGCTCTCCCTGATGAGCCCCAGACAGGCTTTCATCCCACATTGTTCTTTCTTGTTTTTGTTAATGTGTGGGTCTTCAGCACACATTAGCCTTAGTTGTAACTGTTCCTACCCAGCGAGACACCAGGGCGCACCGTCCCACATTGTTTTTAGCCTTTGTGCGATGTCAATAAATCAATCCAGCAGATAACAGTGAAAGCTGTGTGTATTTACATCCGGTATTTGAATAGGGGTAATACCAGAGAATTAAGAGCCCTGAAAGCCCAAGACTATGGCCCAGCTTGACAGAACAATCCATTAATGATTTAGCGACGATTTATTCTGCCAATCAAAGCAAAGCCAAAAATCAATACCTCTTGCCAGCATTACGTAAAGAGCCACAAAAGACAGAGAGAGGGAGGGAGAGGAAGATGGAGGGAGAGAGAGAGAGAGAGAGAGTGAGAGAGAGAGGGTTAGAGAGACAGAGGGAGAGGGAGAGGGAGAGGGAGAGGGAGGGTGAGAGAGAGAGAGGGAGAGGGAGGGAGGGTGAGAGAGAGAGAGAGAGAGAGAGAGAGAGAGAGAGGGAGAGAGTGAGAGAGGGAGAGAGAGAGAGAGAGAGAGAGGGAGAGAGAGAGAGGAGAGAGAGAGAGAGAGAGAGAGAGAGAGAGGGAGAGAGAGAGAGGGAGAGAGAGAGTGAGAGAGAGGGAGAGAGTGAGAGAGGGAGAGAGAGAGAGAGAGAGAGAGAGAGAGAGAGAGAGAGAGAGAGAGAGAGAGAGAGAGAGAGAGAGAGAGAGAGAGAGAGAGAGAGAGGGAGAGAGAGAGAGAGAGAGGGAGAGAGAGAGAGAGAGAGAGAGAGGGAGAGAGAGGGAGAGAGAGAGAGAGAGAGAGAGAGAGAGAGAGAGGGAGAGAGAGGGAGAGAGAGAGGGAGAGAGAGAGGGGAGAGAGAGAGAGGGTGTGAGTGGTGAGTGCGCCCTAGAGGCAGGGGAAGCTGGTTCTCAGAGCCCTGGGAGGGGGAGCGGAGGAGAACAATGTGTGGACCCAGAGATGGAAACACTCATGTTGCTTCCCCTACAGTTCCTACTCTTAACAGGCTACATCTTCACAGGCCATTTCATACGGCAACATCATCAATCATGCTGCTCCTTCTAGCTCAGGCTATGGCTTCACGTCACCAGCTGACCCCAAATTCTTGTGAGATGAAGACGCACACAGCCAAGTAGTGTTCTCTGACACGACACACGTGAAGAAAACGG
This sequence comes from Thaleichthys pacificus, assembly GCA_023658055.1. Lineage (NCBI taxonomy): Eukaryota > Metazoa > Chordata > Actinopteri > Osmeriformes > Osmeridae > Thaleichthys > Thaleichthys pacificus. The sequence continues at coordinate 2,498,523 of CM042867.1, forward strand.
GTATCCATTTTATTGTTTGCGTGAGAAGAGAGTTTAAGGAGAAACAAACAAACAAACACATTCTATACTTTGATCGAATCTATTTCCTGAGTGTCTTTAATGTCTGTGCATTTTGTGGAGAAGAATAGCAACATGAAACGCAGCATCAGGGCTCCACCCATGCCTACAGGGCTCCACCTGTATATTGCCCCCCACTGCATCCTCCAATTCACCCGCTTACTTTTAGGCTAAAACGGCATTGAGGGGAGGTTGTCATCTGCAATAGACCAGCAGATCTCGCCTGATCTCGAATCCAAACGGCCGAGCCAGTTCCCAGCTAGGCTGAGTGTCTGTGTGCTCCTACGGGGGCTGATAATGGTGTCTGTGTTGTGGACCCCTGGGGCAGAGCAGGGGGATCAGGGACAGAAACGTCCCGTCTCTCTCTCCCAGCACAGCCCCTGCTCGGGCTGGATGTGAGCGCCGAGCTCTCTGGCCCCTCTCCCAGGCCGAGCGCCTCAGCCCACGACTGCAGAGGGAGCCCAAGGCTGGGCTGGGCTAGCCAGGGAACAAACAGAGCTTTGAGGAGCCCCAGTGCCAGTCAGCCCCCCGAGCCTGTAGCCTCCAGGGGTTAACCTTTCAGGCTGCCAAGCAAAATACTGCAAGAGGCTCGTAATTACAGAGACAGTCAAAGGCCACGCACAATTTCCAGAGCTATTTACACAGTTGAGAAGGCCTCTCGAGATCTGCCGAAAATAGAGAGAATCGAGAATAGCAAGATGGCGAGGTATAATCTTGACCGAAATCCTTTAGAGGAAAAGCCATAATAGATCTTACGTTATAAATAATTTGACATCATAACATTTGTATGTTTTATCCAAGACCCGCAAAAAAAAGGTTCCATATTATGTTGTGGCTACAAAATATTTTTATAAGGAAGATGTGCAGGTGTATTGTTAATATTGTGCATTTTCTCAAGAAACAGAAAAGTGAGTCCCCATGTTCAGCTATGTGTTGAGAGTGAGGTGGGACTGATTTTAAAGTGTGATGTGTTGCAATGCTGGACGTGGTTCTGGTTCTGACCCTGGTTCTGACCCTGGTTCTGGCCGTGGCTCTGACCCTAGCCCTGGTTCTGTCCCTGGCTCTGACCGTAGCCCTGGTTCTGGCCCTGGCTCTGACCCTAGCCCTGGTTCTGACCCTGGTTCTGACCCTGGTTCTGGCCGTGGCTCTGACCCTAGCCCTGGTTCTGTCCCTGGCTCTGACCCTAGCCCTGGTTCTGGCCCTGGCTCTGACCCTAGCCCTGGTTCTGTCCCTCGCTCTGACCCTAGCCCTGGTTCTGGCCCTGGCTCTGACCCTAGCCCTGGTTCTGGCCCTGGCTCTGACCCTGGTTCCTGCTCTGGCCAAACCCTTGATCTGTCCCTGGTGAGCAGCAGTGTGAACATGAGGGTTTGGGACGTGTATAAATAGCCAGCTCTACCTCCTGCCTGCTCAGTGCAGCGTTCCCTGGAGAGAGGCGAGTGCAGGGGGCCTGAGCAGCCTCTAACCCACACAGCTGTTCCCCAGGTCCAGACCCCCAGGTCCAGACCCCCAGATCCAGACCCTCTCCAGAGCCCGCCGCTTCCCCCCGCTACGTGGACCGCCTGCCCGGGGGGCACACAGCCCTAATAATAACAACATCCAACATGCAGGGACCGGGTCAGGCCCAGCCGTGACCCTCCCCATCACAGCGCTGGAAACTGGACAGGAGCCAGGACAGCCCAGCGCTGCAGCCCAGGAGAGCAGGGGGGGGGGGGGAGGGGGGGGGAGAGAGGGGGCGGATCTGTGGGTGGCTGTAGCTCCGAGGCCTCCCTTCCTCCACTTCCTGCGCAGGGCTGTTTCCTTCCCCCTGACGGGAGGTCAACCTCCTAACCAGTTCACAGGCTTGAGAATGACGCAATTCCTCGAATTTTGGAAGAGATCTTTTTTTTGGGGGCAGGTTTTCTCTGATGTTAAACCGAACGGTGACATTTTCCCCCGAGGGTAAGGCAAATCAGCTTAGCAAAAGGGGGGACACCTGCTGCTTTCACACCTGAGAAATAGATAGCATGTGGACACTCTTTGGCTCAGTAATGTGCCCATTGTGCCTCCGTTCCACATTCTGCTGCTGATGCCGAAGCCGTGGCAGTATTTGAGGCCCTCACAAAGGCTCAGCAGCGCACAGGGCCGACCCGCTGTTCCCGTGGCTCTTTAAGAGCCCGTGGACCCTTAATTACAGCTCTTCTGTCCAGGCGCCCGGCTGCCACTTGTGCTGCATCTCCAGCGGGAGGCGAGAAAACGAGGGCTAATGCGTCCCCATGCGGCGACCGGACCGAGAGCTGGGCCACGTTCTGCTGCTGGGGTCTGGAGGCCGTGGCCACGTTCTGCTGCTGGGGTCTGGAGGCCCCAGCAGGACGGAGAGCCAACCCACTCACACACACACACACACACACTCACACACAGCATACACACTCACACACACACACACACGCATACACACACACTCACACACACTCACACACAGCATACACACTCACACACACACACACACTCACACACAGCATACACACACACTCACACACAGCATTAACACTCGAACACACACACGCATACACACACTCACACACAGCATACACACTCACACACACTCACACACACACACACAGCATACACACTCACACACACTCACACACACACAGCATACACACGCACACACCACACACATAGCACACACACACACACACGCAAGCTGAAATCCTGTGATGTGGTCAATTCTGACGACTGAAAATAAGCAGCTCTGAAACCATTAGATTCTACGTGTGAGGACCCAAATACCTGTTGTGTCAGAGGACTGGGCTCTGTGTCTCTTCTCGTGTCTGTGACAGGCCAAACCACCGATTCCTGCTCTGCAATAACAGGCCCGTCTTACAAAGCAAATAACAAAGCAGTGTTTGTTAATGTTAAAGTGTTTGGAGTGCAAACACTGATCTGGGCCCAAGTCAGGTCTCCTGGGCTGGGCAGTAGAGCACTCACGGTTTCTCACACTCCATACAAGAGGGAATACTTGGCCCTAATTAGCACAGAGCGTCTGGCAAATTTCAGTGTGTCTCCTCGCGCATAAGCAGCATTCCTACTTCCTGACTAAGCTTTGGGTTCAACAGGAGAATACACCGAGAGCGTGATGTCAAAGGGGCTCTGTGGTCCTGTACTCACATTTGGTCATACTGTACATTTACGTTTACGGTGAATAATAATGACCTTCATTTTTTTTTTTTAACTAACACTTATTTTATTGTGGTTCTAGAGCTAATTGTGTTTTGGCTTGTAGGGTTTCTGTTTTCTTTTACAATGTTGACTACCACTTATAATAATGTGTTGATTTAGACACATTTATCCTAAGCGTTATGAAGAGGGGGAATCAACCTTCCATTTGATCATCCTGTTGAACCACAGTCAAACCCTTTACCGCAGAGCTCTCTTCACCGGACACAGAATCTACATGACACCAGGTTCTCTTTACATCCCATCGAAATTCACCCAATCCCATGCTGGTCAGTAGATCAGTCAGGAACAGATTAGGACCACAGGACTCCCTCCAGCCAGGCTGAATATTTTAATCACATCTTGTGGTTCTGACCGGCAAACTGAACACATCACGACATCAGAGAAAAACAAAAATTTTAACTACAAACATTTTGCAGTCTTACTGGCCTCTTGCATGGCCTGTGGCAATATAGAGTACACTGTTAACTTTGTTCTCTAATCTGTCGCTTGCGATCTAGCTTGCACTGATTCCATTAAATAGTCATTTGCGCTACACCTGCACATCAATACTCAATCACGTAACTACACTTCAGATACGACCAAAAGAGTGCTACTTAAATTAGTACCTAAACAAGTACATAGCCTATTTAATAATATATGAAAATCTTCTGCTGTTGAATCTGCACCAAGCTCAACTGGAAAGATGGCTTTGTGAGATAAGTGTAGTTCAGCGGAGGTGGCCTGGACTCCAGGCAAACGGCTGAAGCAGACAAGTCGAGCCCAGTCTCACTGCCCGGCCCAGATCTTCAACCTGACAAGATTACCGAGCAGCTTCCTGTCTCCTTGACCTGATAACATCTCAGTCTGACTCCTCCCCGCTCCATACGGCTCCAACACAAACCCAGATAGTGCTGCCCCAATTACAGCCTAATGGGACAGCTTGAATTAGAAAACTACATTGAGCAACTATGTGCTTCTCTGACTCCCAGCATAGCTCGTTTAGAGAGATGAATGTTCCGGAGAACCACAAGCCACACTAAGACTGTCTCTCCTGATGAATAAGCTCTTGTCCAGGAAGCCCTTCCTCTCCAGATCAAAACACCATTTCTAATATTTCAAGCCCGCTTCCTGGTTGATGTTTATCGTGACACGTGGCATCGCGCGGCCTACGTGGAGTAAATGGAAGCCAAATGTCAACGGCAGTTCACGTTCATTAATGACAACACGTGTTCCTTCTAATTGCATCTGGTCGTTTGTTCAAGTCCATTTCCAAAGCAGAGCATAAAACAAGACGAAACAAGGGGGAAAGGACTGTAAGAACTGAGAATATCGGATGAGGACGACAAAAAGCGGAAATATTTCAAACAGCTTCTCCTGCCCGGCAAGTCCTCTTTGGATTTTCAAACAGGTTCTTAATCGAGCTGCGATGCCGGATGGGCTTGTTTATATTTTCAGCACTACCAACATACATCACTTGTGACAAAAAATAACAAGCCTGGTACGGGAACTGTTCAATCACTGCCAATCATTATAACCAAATCCTATGCACAGCCCTGATTTCTTATTATTGTTTAAATAGAAATCCAGTTTAACAATGAATTTTAGATTTGTAGTATTCTTTATTTTTGCCTTTCTTTTGCTCTTTTTAAAATCACTCCATTTGGATGTTAGCTATGAAAACCTGTCAGTTCCTTTATCCAAGACTAACAATAACATATTCAATGCAGATGTAATCACCAAATCACAGAAGGATGAACATGTTTGGAGCATTTTCTACAAACAGAGCCGAACATTCTGCTTCTTCACTGTGGAAGGAATCAAGCAGCACACCGAAAACATCTATTCCCTCAAATGTTAGCAGCTCTTTCTGCGTCAGTCATAAATACATTTCTATTTCAACAATAAAGTAGACTGCTTATTTTTAACAAACTACATTTTACTTTCACACAATAAGATAAAAGACATGCTACTGGTCTACGGTCTTCAATTTCGCTTTCATTCAAACTATCGGTAATTTACTGAAACAAAGACGTGTGAATAAGTGAACTGCCAGAGAATTCATGACATGTTTAGGGAGAAGGTAAGCTGTGGCGCAGTCTCCAGAGAGCTCTGCTGCTATGCTATCAACACCAGCGCTTTCATCACATCCTTCACTTGAGCAAATTACCATATCAGCAGCATGATCTCAAACTTAGACCCACAATCACTCTTTTTCTGACACACAATTAAAAGATGTCAAACCTGGTTTCCTTTACAGTGTTTTGGTTGTGCTTGTCAGCGCATCAAACATGATCTTAAAGAGGACTCGTTTAGCGGAGAAAGGGCCGGGGCAGGTTTAGTGGGGGGGGGGGGGGGGGGGGGGGAGGGGAGCTCCGGGCCCCCGGGGCATGTGGGGAACCGAGGACAAAAGAGCCGGGAACACGATAAGAAGAACAAGGCGGAGGGGCTCCGACTTGCCTCTCCTCTCTGTCTTCTGGGAACCCAGCGGCTAAGACGCTGACGCTCCTCCACAGGTATCAGGTTCTCTGCTTCCCTCGGAGCGGCTGGGCCAGGGTCCAAGGCCCCTGTCTGTGGAGGCGGAGGGCTCTGAAGGCGCCACCAGGTCACAGCACCAGACAGCAACGCATGCCAACAAGTGAAACCAGAGCCTAAAGTCTAGTTTGATACAGTGCAAGTAGCTATACTATAGGTCAGGACATGATAATGGCCTTTATAACCGGTTCATTCAGTCTTTTAATTAAAGTAAAACATCCTTTTGTGTTGACGACTTTTCCAGAATGTTCCAGAACCAGGGCACTCGTCAAGTATGGTGGAATTCAACGCGGAGAGAGCCCCCCCCATCGACCTACAAAAAAAAAAAAACACGATGCCTTTTTTTCCTCTCCCTCTCTCTGCAAAAATACAAAAAGCCTTGGAAGGCAGATTGAAATCCAAACCGCTTGGCAAGACAAGCCGGCCTGGTCTGTCTGTCTTGCCCTGTGCAGCGTGATGGACAGGCTGCGCTGGGCCACAGCCAGACCCTCTATCACAGTCATGTACAGAGGCTTTTCTGCACTGCCACCTTTACATTTCAATCCGCTGCACCTGAATGCTTGATTGACTGCAGCAGGAGAATAACCTGCAATAGACATGTCCAATATCACACTTTACTGAGGTGGCTGGATGAGTCTCCACTCTAAACATGGTTATTTTCTATCCCAAATGCCCCAGCGAGTTCCACTTTAACACAGTGCATGGGAGAAAATCGGATTCATCATAACCGTGTAATACAATAGACTCTTATCAAAACATAGCAATACTTCCTCTCTGACCTAACCCAGTATATATAATATTTATTTTGAATGTGTCCTCCCATGGAGTTGTCTGTAAAGGGGGTGTATTAACTTGACGATTTGGGAAGGATTGTTTTTCAGGGTTGTCCGTGGCTCCAGGCAGGTGCAGTGGGACCCTGAGGGTCTCGAGGGTCTAGATCAGTCCCCGAGGGTCTGGATCAGTCCCCCAGGGTCTAGATCAGTCCCTCAGGGTCTGGATCAGTCCCCCAGGGTCTGGATCAGTCCCCCAGGGTCTAGATCAGTCCCTCAGGGTCTGGATCAGTCCCCCAGGGTCTGGATCAGTCCCCCAGGGTCTGGATCAGTCCCTCAGGGTCTGGATCAGTCCCCCATGGTCTGGATCAGTCCCTCAGGGTCTGGATCAGTCCCTGAGGTCCGCATGACCGTGGTGGTGGTGGTGGGGGGGAAGGGGGTAATTAAGGCTTCTCTAAACAAAGCTGTGTGGTCTGGAGAGAAGGACCAGGCCCCGCTGCCTCACGACTCTGACAACTCCGCCCTGGTCTGCGGAGCGTCACAGCTCTCGGGGGTTCGGGTGTTTGGGGGTGGTGTCTGGGGTTGGTGGTGTTTGGGGGTGGTGTCTGGGGGTGGTGGTGTTTGGGAGTGGTGTTTGGGGGGGTGTCTGGGGGTGGAGTTTGGGGGTGGTGTCTAGGGTTGGTGTTGGGGGGTGGTGTTTGGGGGGGTGTCTGGGGTGGTGTCTGGGGGTGGTGTCGGGGGGTGGTGTCTAGGGAGGTGTCTGGGTGAGGTGACGGGGCAGCAGGATGACTGCGATGTCACAAACCACCTCCAGCTACGCGGAGCCCAAACGCTCATTGTCAGTCAGGTCCGCTTCCTGCAGCTGTAGTGCAGTAGCTGCTTTAAACGCAGATCATTACATCAAAATACAGTCCCCAATAGAGATGACACCCTGGCGGACATAAGTGGATATAATCAATCTGAATCTGAGCTGGTCAAGTATTCTGAGGTTTTACTTGTCTCAACTGAAGTGGAAAAAAATGGAAAATTAACCTTGTGGCCTTGATTGAGCGACAATGTTCTAAAGTGTGTATAGATGGCTATTCATCACAGTGATCCACGTAAGTGGGGCTATGCAGTGGCGAAAAGGTTTCAAATTGAAAACCACAACGCTCATTAGCCTAACACTCAACATCAGTGGCAATCAGAAGTTGCATTAACCACAAGAGGGTGCCTGAGGAAAATTACATCTCTAAATTGATTTGACTAAATACAGCAACTGATATTGAATAAATGCATGTTTCAGTCCAGCGGAAATCCACACTCACCACTGTACTTGAAAACCTACAACTAAGTTGGTTTCAACTGGATTTGATTAAAGTAAGGAAAGTAATCTTGCTAAATATTATATCAACAATTATAGAAGAAATAGTTCCACATAATAATGCCACATTTTAAAGTTGATAATCACCCAAAAATGTGAATCATATGACAAAGAAGAGACGGCACCAATTTGAGGAATGTACAAAAACATTAATATTTTATTATGAAGTGCTTCAAAACCAACATGTCTTCAAGAAAAAGTGACAACAGGTTTTTCTTGTGTTTTTCTGAGTGGTTGGGGGGGGGGGGGGGGTCCCTGTATCACTATGAAAAGGAAGCATTTTCTCACTGGGCGGATGGTGATCCTATCAGCTGGTCATGATTAGCAATCACTGAAGCTGAGGCAGTGTGATTGGACACGAGGGACAGGTGTGTCACGTGACACGCGAGGGACAGATGATGTCACGTGACACACGTGACCTCCCAGCTGCAGGTTCATCCTGTACTGTACATCCATCAACATCAGTGGGAGGAACACCAAGGCCTTCTGTCAGCCAATCAGATCACCAGAAGGCCAGTATGGGTGCAGATAATTCACCTGTTCTCCCCCCCCCCCCCCCGCCCACCCCAGATTCTACTTTTCAATATCAACACAATACTTTTCAATCAAGATCTTTTAATGATGTCAAACGGGGGAGGGGGGGGGGGAGGGGTAACTCCAGCCCTCGCCCACACAGACCCTCTGTGGACGGGTCTTACCCAGCCTGCTGTGTGGAAGAGAGCCCCAGGCCCCCAGGCCCGTCATCAGGCCTGCGCTAGCCTCTCGATGACTCTCCTGTACTCCACCAGCAGGTCCTGGTAGCTCTTCTCCAGCTCGTCGTGCTGCAGCTGGGTGTCCATCTGACTGATGTGAGAGGCCAGCTCCTCCGGCCGCAGGCACTTCATCATCTTGGTCAGGTCTCTCTGGTTCTTCTGCAACAGTGGACGGGGAGACACGTTTATTAGACACACCCTGAAACCCCCCGGTTCCGCGTCGGGGCTGGGTGGTGACAGATGCAGAGTCTGTAGTGGGGTTCCTCGGCATGGAGGCCTGCCTGCGTTTCATTAACGTATCCCACTCAGAGGGGAGGGGGGACGGACAAAGGATTCTGAAATGGAGTCTGCAGGAGTGCTGAAGGGTACTGGACATGGACCAAGATTCCTCCGTCATGTATTCTGGGGCCAGCGCAAATATATGCTAGCACACACACACACACACACACACTCTCTTTTCCCTCGTCTCAGGGGACGTGGGAGGTAAGAGAAGCTAGGGCTGGATTCTCCCTCCACAGAGCGGAGGGTTCTGCTGTCCACCCAAGCCAAACCTCCCCAGGAGAGACAAGCCAACCCTCCCCAGGAGAGACAAGCCAACCCTCCCCAGGAGAGACAAGCCAACCCTCCCCAGGAGAGACAAGCCAACCCTCCCCAGGAGAGACAAGCCAAACCTCCCCAGGAGAGACAAGCCAACCCTCCCCAGGAGAGACAAGCCAACCCTCCCCAGGAGAGACAAACCTCCCCAGGAGAGACAAACCAAACCTCCCCAGGAGAGACAAGCCAACCTCCCCAGGAGAGACAAACCTCCCCAGGAGAGACGGCATCTGGACACCAGATCTAAGCCAAACCTCCCCAGGAGAGACGGCATCTGGACACCAGATCTCCCCTCTGCGCGCCCAAGGAATGCCTACTTCCTTTTCACCACGGACGTTTTTTTTTTTTTCCTGTCAGATACAGATTTCTTTATTTTTTTCACGAGAAATGTGGTAACACTGCTGACAGGAATCCTGTAATGGTGGCTCACACACACACACACACACACACACACACACACACACACACACACACACACACACACACACACAACGAAGAAGTTAGGAGAGGAAGGGGCACGATTAGTATGTAGGCTAACCTGGTGTTATTAAGAAACAAATAGGCCTTACGATTCATATTAACTACTGGGTAGATCTTCTTGGCGACTCAAAAGGACAACATGCCAGACTTAATGACAAGCGCAGCTGGACTAAAAGGCAATCTTAAAAGGATTTCTCACAAAGCTTGAGTAGAACAGTACAATTTGTTGGGTGAAACCTGAACAGCACAACTCCGTCCCAGCGATCACACTCGGAGGAAAGCAGCTTTCTGCGACTAACAGCTTGCATTGTGTTCCGGTAGCAAGCACGTAAATTACTTTCCCCAATCACATGCAAATCCTGTATAATGACACTTGGCTGAAAAGAGCTGGATAGTGGGGTAGCTCGTCTGGACACCTAGCAAGTCCTATTGTGTGTCCTATAATGAGGCCTTCTATCAATTTCCACGAGGAATAATCTGCCTCGTTATTCTTCGAGGCAACATGTGAAAGTGAAAAATACGTTGTAATACGCTGCTGGAACCGGAAGACCCATGTTGGGAATTTGGCCCCCCTACTGTACACAGCATAATGAACATGCTAATGAACACGTTTACTACATGTCCGTGTACTGAAGACTGGCCTCCAGCAGCAACAACGTGTTGGTCGGAGTCTAGACGCTGGAGGACACTAGCGGGTAAGTGCTGAGTCATACACATGCTGCCATGCGGTAGGGGTGGAAAGAGAGGGCCTGATTCTGCAGCAGGGAGCAGGGAGGCAGTGATTGGACGTCAGTGAACCCTGATGTCCGGCTCTCCGAGGAGCTGCCGTACCTTGTAGGGGCCGAAAAGTCTCTTCTTGACCTCCAGCCGGTAATCTTTGGATTTGGTCTCGTCGCTCATGTCCGTCGCTCTCAGACGCAGAATCTCGTACACTCGCCTTGCATGCTTCTGTGGCGGCAAACAAAGAGGGGAAAAGCATCAAAACAACTATTTCAACTTTTTTTTTTAAACAACAAAAAAACATTTAGTTTTTAAACATCCGGTTATTTTTGGGGGTCAAAAATGCTGTTTTGGATGTTTTGTGCACAGTTAGCGGCGGCTGCAGGTGACGTCCAGCCTCACAGGAGCTCCAGCTGAAAGCCTTCCTGTAGCCCTCTCCTCTGTCAGCCCAGGTCCACAGACACCTCACAGCCCACCAACGTACAGGAAGTCAGGCTGTGATAATCAGCCCCATGCTACAGGGCCCTGCGATGGAAGCGGACCCGCTAACGCTAGCTAGCAGTAGGAGAAACCAGAGACCACTCAAGTGACCGCATGGGGTAAGTGGCCACAGTCCTGGAAGAAAAGGACCCGCTCCTCTGAGTGAGTCAGGACTTGATGAGAGAACGGACCCAAGTACAGGTTTGTCTTGAGGGTCTTCCATGGTAGTGGGCCTCCTGGTACTGGGTGGTTAGGTGTGGGGAGGGTCGTGGGCGGGCCTACCTTGTTGATCTTGAGCTTGTCGCGGGCCTCTGTCACCATGTCGTCAGAGAAGCCGAGGGCCAGCTTGTCTGTGGAGAAGGAGGGCAGGGCGTGGCACAGCTTGACCAGGACAAAGTCCCTCAGCGTCACGTAGCTCTCCGAGGGGTCCTCCGCTGGACACGGGCGCCACACACACACACACACACACACACACAGAGAGAGAGACGTGGAAGGACAGAGGCTCGTGTTAAAACGACTATTCAGCAACAATCCTCAAACGCTGCCTTTACATTTAGCATGAGGAAAAAAAACACGCAGGGTATCAAATCCACCGATTTTCTTGACATGAGTAAATAATTACAGCTATGCCGGGGGTAAGCCTGTGTTTGCACGTGGCTAGCGCTTCTCTGCTAAAGCGTCTCGAAATTTACATATTTCCAACCTCCACTTTTCAAAGCATTTGAGTGGGAAGCTGCAGTGAGGGGATTTCAAGCCGGGGCAGAAGACCTCTCTTCAGCAGGACCCATCCCACCATTCAGAAGCCACATTCAGAGGAGAGACGTTACACAGAAAGGGGTTCCCCTCTGAAAAGGCTGCTGCTTTGGTATTCATTCTATCCTTCTGGGAGAAGTAATTACTTCTGTGTAACTGGTTTCAACAAGTCTCCCAAACCAGACTCTCGAAATAAATGAATTCAGTGCGGGGATTTCACTAAAGAGACTCGCAACTTCGGACACTGATGAAGGTATTTGATGTTGTGGGCAGTTTAGATAATTTTGTACTCAAAATAGCAAATGATGTGACATCCAATAGTTTGAATCGACGTGTGTTTTGATGCACATCACACACACACCACACACCCACCTGTGATGTCCTGAACTTTGGGCAGGGTGCAGTAGAACCTGTGCACAGCCTCCAGCAGCTGGGCTCCATGGCCCTCTCCCTGGAACGGGGGCAGGATCAGCATCTGGCTGGATCAGGACCACACACACACACACGCACACGCACGCACGAGCCGTCACATCTCCAGCTAACACCACGTCCTCTGCCATGGGGGGGGGGGGGGGGGGGGTTCATGAACTGACAACAAATATTAAAAGTCATCTCCCTTCAGGGTGGCAAACGGAACGAATTGTTATCCTGCCATGTCTATCAAATACATTAAACAAATGCTCATTTACAAAAGGTATTTCCCCCCCCCCCCCCCCAGATACCGATCACTTTGGCTTCAGTATGAAACAAAACAGGGTTGGATATATAAGCCAGTAATTTGGGATTCCTTTTTAGGACAAGTCGACGGCAATGTATAATTTTCCTCTCCTGTTTAGTACAATAGACTGGGCTGGCACGTGCTACCCTAGTAATTACCTGACACGTGGTCTGGTTCTGTCTGGGTACACGTAGTAATTATAAACTGTCATGTAGCCAACGGTTGCGAACAGAGTCTCCCCATCTTTATTGTACTTCTCGAAGCTGCGGAGAAAACACAAAAGCAAGCAGGTCAATTCCAGGCACACTCCTACGCGGCGTCCAGTTTGCCCTCTCCGTTCTCCAGGAAGCTTCTTTTGCCCAGTGTCAGCATGCTGGAACGGGCCAGCCCGATTGGTACACCTGCTACAACCTGAATACATTATGCACTTAATTGGAGCACTGCAACTTAAAGGAGAAGAGGGGGGGGGGGGGTGGAGGAGGGATCGAGGCCCTCAGAATCACTTCAGCCCATTTGCCCATTGTGACGATTAATAGGTGCCAGAGTAAAGAAAACACTAGCAGAGGCTCTTTTTACTGTTTAGAGACGTCATTCAGTGTTTCAAAAGACAAGAGGATTCAATTCAGCTCTTGCCCCTGAAAGAAAAAAAAAGAGAAAAATGAAAAGGGCTTCGTGCACAAAGGAGACTCTTGCCAGATCAACAATTCTGCTATATTCGAGGGGTGGGGGGGGCGGGGCGGGGGGGGGAGGGTGGAATATAATCAAACTGGCCGGGTAATTGGTTGCGAGCGCCTCAAAAGGGGGCTTTTGTTTTTCAAATGACACAGTAAACGGTGTGGGGAGAGTGGCGTGGGCGGAGGGGGCCACTCACACGAGGAAGAAGTCCCAGCGGTCGTCGTCCGCGTCGATGAAGCTGGCCGTCTCGATGAACCACATGAGGAAGGTCTGCAGGCGCTCGTGGTACTCTCTGAACCCCGGGCTGGTGATGTCTGCCTGGGGAGGGAGACACGAGGAGAGCAGGGGCTCAGCACACTGCCTGGAGAACACCTCGCCCAGCTGGGCACTCCTGTTCATCACGCCGATCGAACGTGTGGAGCACTTCCGAGATTTATAAAGTGTCAGGCTAGTTCCTGAATTTACTACATTTCTGATCATGTACGACAGCTACTGCCTTGTAGGGTACTGGTGTTGCCATGGTTTCCATACCGCTTCACCTAGCGAGGCTTTGTGCAAAGTACAACTATTTTTTTTTTTTATACAAAGACACGCGGGGCGGAGCGGGGCCCAGGGCGGAGCGGGGCCCAGGGCGGAGCGGGGCCCAGGGCGGAGCGGGGCCCAGGGCGGAGCGGGGCCCAGGGCGGAGCGGGACCCAGGGCGGAGCGGGGCCCAGGCGTACCTTGTGTATCTGGTAGGTGAGGTCCTGGCCTGCCTCCTCGCTGTGGACCGTGTATGTGTGGAGCAGGGTCCCGAAGGGCTTGAAGTTGGCCTCCTTCTCCAGCAGAGACACAAAGTCGTCCGTGTTGCTGGTGAAGCCGGAGGGGATGATGTCACGGATCTTGCCCTCGACGTCGTCAGGCTGCAGGAGGAACCAGACCAGTTGTTATGACAACCTGCGGCAACACTTCACGTTGAGGTTACATCAACTACCATAGGAACCTAACTGTAGTAAAACGTTTAAGAAGGCAGAATGGAGGAAGGAAAGCCGAAACTAAGTTCCACTTGTGTAAAAACATAATAAAGTGTACTGAGAGTTACAAAGCCTGGGCAATTAATCACATTTCATTTTCAATTAGGATTTTGGCTCCCAACGATTATGAACACAAGATAATTGAGACGAACGACATCACATTAACCATCCATCCCGATTGTTGTGCGCATACTGTTTGGTGATGATGGTCTTGTGTTCTGAATCCAGCGCAGCCCTTGCCTTCACAGTGATGTGTCTCCAACACACCGTGTTACCAACACGCTACACCTCCAGGCTGTGGGCATGGGTTGTCGTGACTACTTGGCTAGTACTGTGCTATACATGCTGGTAACATACCTGACTACCTTTGGGTCTTTAAAGGTGAGGTGTGCTGGTTCACAAACAAACATTTGCCCTCTTGTTGTTGTAAGCACTGCTGTGTACTAACACGGTGGTAACCTTAGCAGGGTGACCTTGAAGTGGCGTGACCCCAGTCTGTGTCACCAGACTCCAGACCAGCCTCTGTCCTGTCATACTTCTGTCTGACCTGCCAAGCACCAGCCCTTACAGAGAACCAGCCCTTACAGAGAACCAGCCCTTACAGAGAACCAGCCCTTACAGAGAACCAGCCCTTACAGAGAACCAGCCCTTACAGAGAACCAGCCGGTGAAAAGCCCAAGCCGCCGCTTAATATGTACTGAAAACATGAACACATAAATCCATTTATTTCAAATTCTACAAACGATCATTATTTTCTGTCTGATGTTTGACTGGAGGGAAAACCAGCTCACATGACTATAATATGAGTCAGGCTGTGTGAATACTGATTGGTAAAAAGAAAACCCTTTTAGATAATACACTGAGCTGTTTAACCAGGCTTTTCTGTCTTTTCCCCGACCCTTCGGCGGAACTGCAAACAGGACATAATAGCACAGGTTTCCATTGTTCCGTCATTAGGCAGGGCCTCGGCCCTGATTGACAGTGCACACAAGGAATTAAAGTGGAAGAATACATATTTTTGAGCCACAAAAAGGAAAGCCATTAGGCAATTAAGACTGTCAGCGGAGCAGGAACGGAGCCCCCCCCCCCCCCCCCCTCCTCCTTCTTCCAGCCCCTCGGTGAAAGAGCACTTAATTCAATACATGTACTACTTATGTTAAACCATGAATATTTGATGAAGTCGCCACAATAACGTATTCCCGCTTCTCACTGGGCAATAAAATTTAATGAATTGATCTCAACTTAACAAACCTTGGGCATCAATAAAAGGGCTCTCGGCTCTAATCCTGGAAGGGGGGACTCAATCAAATGAATTTGCCCCCGCGTCTCAAAGGCCCTGGCGGACAAAGAGCCCCTCCCCCTGCACCTTTTACTCAGTAGAATGTGTGGTTGGTTCAGCTGTAATGTTTGCATTGTATCCATTTCCACAAGGATTGACATGAGAACACTTTGTATTAACTTGCTAAGCAGCCCTTTCACACCATGTCCGTGCGTGATGGGCATTAGTTCTGTACAGAGGGCCTCGCTGCTCCGCATTGAAAACAGGGAAATGAAGAAGGTCTGAGCAAAATGCTCTACAAAAGGCTAATACAACACACAGCTAATTCCACTCCTTTCAGGCATCAGCTAATATCCAACTGGAAGTGATGCACCTGCAGCTGAATGCCTCTTCACCATTGTAATTGTTCAACTGCATTTCTGAGGAATAAGGAGCTTGCGTAAAAGGCCATGGACAAACAAGCCCCATTGTCCGGTGCACTCTCCTGCACACTAGACGCTAAATTGCACAACCCCTTACCATAGAAGCCCTGGTATTGTTCAGATATGACTTAATAAAGTATCTTTAGAACTTTTTGTTTGATATAAATGTTTTATCCCGGGAAAGAATTGTCTTATGTGTACCTACCTAATTTGAGGTGGTCCAAATGTTTGTCAGGGAGTAGTGAGAAGGAGGCTTAAGGAGCTAGATGTAAAGGCTAGTATCATATCTTTACTAATACCTAACTTTAACTTTGTTGAGAAATTAACAAAAACCCTCATTTGGAATGACACCTAAATAACCAAGATGATATTTAAATAACTAATTCACACTCCTTTAACTCACACCCTACACCATAACACCCAACAACAGTGTGTTTCATCCAAGCGAAAATGTGAAAGAAATCAAGAATAATGTACCGAACTGCTCTGTTCACAGTCATTATACTATCTGGCGAGGTTTGGGGCTAAAGGTGGCTGCAGACAAGAGTCTGCTATTAGAATAGCAGCTGCCTCTCCCGGCCTGCCTCTCCCGGCCTGCCTCTCCCGGCCTGCCTCTCCCGGCCTGCCTCTCCCGGCCTGCCTCTCCTTCCCCTCCTCTCTAACCCTCTCCCTCTCTCACCAGCTGCACCAGGCCCAGACCCCGTCAAGCATGCCCCTCACACGCTCTTCAGACGCAGCCTGAACTCTGCTACTCCCTGGCTCTCCACCTTCACAGCAGCTGCACTCAGACCCTTAACGAGGTGTGCACACGGGCGAGGCTTGTGGGGGGCGACCCCACCAGGCCCGGTGTAGGCAGGCAGACAGGCAGCCAGACAGACAGGCAGCCAGACAGGACATCTGAATGATGCCAGAGCTCTTACATCCAAGCAGTGCTGGTTTAGTTAGGGCGGCGTTATAATATGTTCATTTAACAGACGCTTTTATCCAAAGCGACATTTCAAGCCTGTGACGCCAGAAATCAACTCTTTGCAGTCCACTATTATACCTAATACTATAATAACCCTAATGCCCTACAAGGCATGTATATAGAAGGATTTCAAATCGTCCACAAAAAAGGACCGTAGGATCATCCAGAGACGTACATCTTCATACAAACATAGGCTTACAAGAGACCAAACCGGTCCACATTCCATTTCCTGCTGACTCAATCACATCACCACTAAACTCAATGGCTGACCTGGGACCCCTGAACAAAGCCTTGAAAAGGCCTTCCCCTCGGAGAGGCAGGGGTGGGATTAGTGTCCTAGTGCCAGGGCCTAGGGTGGGCTGGGATTAGTCTAACAAAACATGAGATCTCTTACACATCTACTCAATAATGGGACCACTCCTGAGGTTCAGACTGAATCCAGCTCACCCAGAAACACGCCTCAAAGCACAGCAGTGCCCCAGAGGAGCCAGTGCCTCAGAGGAGGCAGTGCCTCAGAGGAGGCAGTGCCTCAGAGGAGGCAGTGCCCCAGAGGAGGCAGTGCCCCAGAGGAGCCAGTGCCTCAGAGGAGGCAGTGCCCCAGAGGAGGCAGTGCTTCACCTGTATCTAAAGTAGGAGTTTGGAACCCCCAAGAGAAGACATGAGGAGACGTGTTCACGTTGACAGAAATACTCTCACAGCATAAAAACGCCCTCTTGAAGCTTTCAATACGCTCAGCCACCTGGAGTCAGGTGGCTGAGCGGTGTGGGAGTCGGGCTAGTAATCAGAAGGTTGCTAGTTCGATTCCCGGTCATGCCAACTGACGTTGTGTCCTTGGGCAAGGCACTTCACCCTACTTGCCTCAGGGGGAATGTCCCTGTACTTACTGTAAGTCGCTCTGGATAAGAGCGTCTGCTAAATGACTAAATGTAAATGTAATACGTACAGGAAAAACATCATCTACAGACAGTCAGAGGCACGGGAGCAACTGAAGCGTCCCTTTTGAATGACACAGGAAAACCCCTGACACCGCCTGTGACAGACGTACCTCCACGCAGTCGAATGACTCTGTGACCTTGGAAGAATATTTCACTTTGAAGAGGGTGCTCAGGTTTCCTGCGCTGTAGTACAGCTGAATCTGGAGGCCTTTAAATCCAAAAGCCACCTCACTAAAGAGACAAAAAGAACACGTGGCCAAATATATAAATATGGAAATGAGAACCTTTCAGACTCAACTGAAACAGCTTGAACAGTATTGTTGTGAAGTGGGGTGTATAGATGCATATTGATATGGCGTTAATGGTTTAGCTCAGTACATACTCATCACCATAAAGCTGGTGGCTGAATTCAGGGTGGAACGTTGTACCCTCATCATCCACATCCTCTGGGAAGCGAACTAAAAGAGAGATACAAAGTTTACTCTTGACTCTTAATGAACTAAATCGACAATAAATAGCGGTCGATAACATATGCGATGAGCAAACTTCTTTCTTTTTTTTTTCAGCAAATGTATTTCAAGGTACAAACCCAGCTTCAGGCATATCGCTTCATTGGTGTCACACTTGTACTCCGCCAATTTCTTCTCCATCGCGTTCATCCCTTCACACAAAAAAATAATAATTCAGCTATTCAAACATATCTTGGTAATTGACTGGCAAACTCTGCCAATGTCAGTTTACTTCTTGAAGCATCAAGTAGTTGATACTTGTCCAGCTTTGGACAAGGAAAGGGACATATTCCTCACTCTCATGCAGGGTCATCTAGCTGGGTAAAGACAGCTATGGCTTCCACGCAGCAGTCGATGAACACGCCATCGTTCTGAGCTACGGTACATTTTGACACAGAACACGCGATGGCCAGAGCTAGCTACCTAGCCAGCTACAACATTCACCAAACAGAGTGTCCGATAACCTAGTAAGATACCAAGTTAGCCGGCTCCTTAATGATGGGTAATTACACAGTCATAGTTCAAGTGTTTGTTACTATGGTTCTTATACCGTTGTGGCCAGCTAGCCTTGTGCTGTTGTTGTTGTGGTTTCTAGCAGTTAGCTGGCTAGCTAGGTAGTAAGCTAACTAGCCTAGGTGTGATGTCTGTGACAGTTACTTTATGCACACATGCAAATGAACAAGTTAACTTTTGAAACAGCAGTGAACTACCGTAACTAAAGACAATGTATTTTAGCTTCTAAGTATTCGTCACATACCCGCCATTTCTGCACACTGCATCTGTGTTGTCACTGACGGCCCGCGAAATCTAAAGCACTTCCGCCCCACGTGTTTCCAGGTTGCGTGTGACGTTTACGGAAGAGGTCCGTTGCTTTTCTCATCGAGTTCTTACATCGTTGTCGTTCTATCGTTCCACCATCCAACAAGAGGGTTGCAGTTGTCTTGATCAATATTGCCCCTTCCCCTTAAACACAACATGTTTAAACACTTAGACATAAGAACCAGCCATCTGATATATTTAAATGCAGATATATATATAATCCTATTTGTTCAGCATTTGTTTGGCTATTGTTATGTGAACATTTTTACAAACGATCAGTGGGCCACAACATGAGAAATTATTTCATATAAATAGTTAGTTTGGAAAAGCCTCAACTGCACTGTTTTTGTATCCTTAATGTGAGTTTGCAATTACTGTCAAACTGAATATAGTCAGACAGAAATGCCATCTCCTGTGTGACATTATGAACTTGAAAGTAGGCCTACATAAAATGGCTATGATTACATGTACTTTATCAGCTGGGAACATGCCTACAACAACACAAGATCACTGTCACAAATAAGCACTCCAAGTGAGCACCACTCTGACAAACAATATTGACCCTGAAAAGATCCTATTTAGGACAGTCCACCACAGACTTACATGAAGAATTTGAACGTTGTTGAAAATTGTCTTTTGAAAAGTGGATTACCGCTCAGTGATAGCTCAATAAAATAAATGGGCTCTCAGGGGGAGAGTGCAATGGCTGAACTACCCGCTGAACTGGACTAATGCTGCCATCATCCCATCCATGGCAATTCTGTCCTCCAGGGGCACCAATGAATGACCCACACAGTCACGTTTAAAGCCGCTATAATTTTACCCCAAGCCTAGTTTACTACAGAGCACTAGATTAACCTGAAAACAATGCTCCCGAGTCCTGAGAAAGGGTTCAGGATGGAGGCAAAACATGAAGTTTGATCCCTGAACTGCGAGTCTTTTAGTAGGCAGTGGTGATGGGGAGAATAAAGGATCATTGTTGAGGTCCTTCTAAACCATAACTCAAAAATGGAACCTGCCCACTGTACTTTAATTAATCTAAAATCGTCTCTGTTCACTGGTTATTGCAACTTCAGAATTAACATAATGTTGTCATTTACTGTTGTGCTTCATCTTTTCACCGTTTTCATTATGTATTTGATCAAGCATGATGATACTATGTAGGATACACAGCTTGTGCACCCCATGTGATCATCAGTGAGTTTATTCATGCAACAAATTTGTCAAAAACATAATTTAGCCTATTGAATTTGAACCGACAACAAGCCCTGACATGACCCGAGTGAGCAGGGAAGGTGTCTGGCGTTGGGACCACTCGTGCGGTGGGTTATTCAGTGGACTTTACAGGGACACAACAAAGACACAAAACACAGAGAAGACTTTATGGTTTAGATTTCCACTCAGCTGTCATGCGGTCATCTTCAACATACATATTTGCCAAGCGCCTGCGCTAGTCCACGTGACGTCACACCCAGCATGGCTGTCAAGGTGACTCCGTTAATATTTCTTTATTTTTGAATAAGTTTGGTGCGATTTACGTTGCTAATTTTTAGTGGATGTGAACAACTACTCTTTATTGATGCGGACGTACTCGTTAAAACTTTTTTTAAATTCAATTGTGCAGTCCAGGTTGAGCATCTTTAAACCGGCACATCGCTTTCGGTAGCCTCAAGAGTAATTATTAACTTGTTGCAATGTATCAGTGAACTTGACAGTTATTTCTCGGTTGACAATTTAGGTACTCTAATGTAGCCTATATATTTGTTCCGTGTTGGTAGAATAGTCAGGTCCATGACAAGAGCGATTCCTGCTTAGCGGATGTATACTAAACTGCCTTACATCCGAAACAGACTTTGACAGCGCAGAAAATAATGAATGCCTCAAGACAGTAGATTTAGCTTTGATTTGTGCTGAACTTCGATGTAAATCGGGTATATCCCTTTGTATCGTTAGGCCTACATACGCTTTGCAAACCTTGCATCTGTATCATCAGGTACAAGAAACCAAAAGAGCCGACCCCCAAGAGCTAAAGAATGTATTTCTTAAGGTAAGTTTCCTTAACTTATTGTGCATTGCATTATTTGGATTATGTATTATGTTTGCAATTGCAGACTAACACACTATTCATAAACTAAATTGTGAATGACATTGACAGTGTAATTCAAGTGTAAACTAGTTTATTACTAACCATAACCTTGAATAACATTGGATGAGAAAACGTTGTTTTGCCATGATACAGTTGAAACACCAACACCTTACTGCCTAGCTAGCCACCTACTTTTTTTAAATTAATCATTCGCACACTCAAATGTTACAGACTACATGTGCACACATGACACGCACACACACAAACTGGCAGATTCACACACAGACTCACATTTACACACCAGATAGAGTCTACTGAATTTTGTGTGCCGGTTTTTGGTAGGCTACATAGAGGAGAGGTCACACACAGAATCATTCTGGATCTCCTTCAACAAGGAATCTATCCCTGCTCACCGTCTTTGAGGGTAGAGTGACATTTGTATGGATCTTTAGATATCCAGAAGTCCCAAGTCATTTGGCCTATGTATGTCAGTATGCATGCATGCTTTCAGAGGCACACATCATCATTGCTACATTCCCTCTGCTCCTGTTCTTGGCTATTGTTTGGAGAAGAAACATAAGTACAAACAATACTTTATAAAGCGATGGACTCGACCAGAGCTAGGGCGGTTTTTAGGTCTTCAAATGTGCACATAACATTTAATTACTTAACCTGAAGGCAACTTGAAGAGGGATATCAATCATAGAAATGTATGCCCTTGCAATTACTTGTCTTAAATACATTATATGGCAGAGGCGTTAATTAATAAACGAAAGTGCCATTTTGACCAACCTGTCTAATTTGATTAAGAACCACTTGAGACCACTGTGAAGGTGAATGGACATTTAATTATTTTGTGGTGAAATGAGTTCATAAATTGGTTGGAATTAATACTTTCGCTTAAAACATTAACTCAAGAGTGTGCAGTGAATTGTCGTCTCAAATGCACTCTCTTGAAAAGTCTAATCTAACCCCACCCCCTCCCTCCAGCCTGCAAGCCTGCCTGCCTGCCTGCCTGCAAGCCTGCCTGCCTGCCTGCCTGCCTGCCTGCCTGCCTGCCTGCCTGCCTGCCTGCCTGCCTGCCTCTCTCTCTCTCTCTCTCTCTCTCTCTCTCTCTCTCTCTCTCTCTCTCTCTCTCTCTCTCTCTCTCTCTCTCTCTCTCTCTCTCTCTCTCTCTCTCTCACACTCTCTGTCTCTCAATCTCTCCATCTCACTCACTCTCTTTCTCTCTCTATCTCACTCTTACATTCTTTCACTCTTACTCTCTCACTTTCTTACTCTCTCCCATTGCCTGCCTGAACTTGGCTGGAAACGCAGAGCATGGCCTTTATGTTGCTGGTTCATGTAGCTTGACCAGAGCTATCTCCGTTCCAGCTTGTAACCCAACCCGTCCCGACTCTAAAAATGACCTTATGGTATTTGATGAGTGGTTCGTTTTAGTACCACAGTGCCGTGGCTGTGTGTTTTGTGACAGGGGCATGTGCATTGAGTACATGCAAGAGTTTCAGTTCCACGGTTATGTTTGGAAGACCACTGTCTCTGGTGTACAAAGACATACATGCCCAAAGAAGTACCCTGCTTTAAAGCAACATACTTATTTATAAACGTGATCAGGGTAACCCGCAGAGACACTTGTGGTGCTCACATCAAACATCTGTAACATTTGAAAGCATATTGATAGCAAGTAGTTACATTTTGTCCCTCTGAGTTATCCTTCCATCTCCTAGCAATGGATACAATTGAACAGAATACAACAAATTGTTCTGTACAAGACCCAGATGGTTGGAACTCTGGTTCTTTTAGTCGATCATTGACTGAAAGTCTAAAAGCATAGAACTTAAATAAATCTAAAGTACACCAAGTGACTCAAAAATCAATTTAATTGACATTCAGACAGAGACTGACACTGCTTCAGAACAAAAGCTTTATTGTCGCAAGAAGAAGAGAGTGCATCAGAGAGAGAGAGAGCAGTGATACAAAGTAGAATCTGTTGATTTTATTCCAAAGCACCCATCAACTGGTTTCTACCGCACATTTCTATTGTGCTCTCTATCCAGATCCTTACCTGGGAATCACGCAGTTGCTGTATGATGTGAAATAAACAAATACTATTTTGTAGTGCAGTATTCTATACCACCTAATTGGAAGCTGTTGGGAAATTGCAGAGCTTTTGTGTCATTTTAGGCCGGTTTTATTGATTTTATTATAATTCTTATAGCGCATCTGTGTATCTGTCCTAGTTGTCAATAGAACAGGAGCATGTTTTTCTCCCCTGCAGTATGCCAGCGTGGTGGACGAGGGGGAACAGTACATGACCCCCAAGGACTTTGTGCAGAATTTCCTGGGTCTGCACACTCAGCCACATCACAACCCCAAGACCGTGCAGCTGATCGCCGGGGTCGCTGACACCACCAAAGACGGGTGGGTGTCTGGAGTTGTGGAGGGCCTCGTGAAGAAACAGCCGTTGCACAAGATGCTCATGATTGACATCAATGATGTTTACACTGTGATTGGCTATATAGGTGCTGTAATACGCGTGTCACTGATTATAATTGACCTCCTAAGATCTCTGTGAGATGTGTATGAGATGTGTGTGCATGTAATCAATGAAGTGATGCACTTTGTAAAGACATACCCCTTTTCCCCCACTTTCTTTCCTGTCCAAACAGGTTGATATCTTTCCAGGAGTTTCTGGCCTTTGAGTCCGTTCTGTGTGTCCCGGATGCCTTGTTCATAGTCGCCTTTCAGCTGTTCGACAAAAGTGGAACAGGAGACATCTCGTTTGGTCAGTACATCACGTCAGTTTACGCTCACAACGTTAGAACCACCTAGAAACACCGGGGGCCTGTAGGGGCTGTAGGATATCAGTGTTGTTGTTGAAAAGGTGTGTGTGTGTGTGTGTCTGTGTGTCTGTGTGTGTGAGTGTGTGAGTGTGAGTGTGTGTGTGTGTGTGTGTGTGTGGCCCCGTTCAGAAAGAGCAGGAGTGTGTTTCTCCACGGCAGGCCTCGGACCCCCACGGTGGTCGGCTGTCGCCACGGTCTCAGAGCAGAATAGCGAGCAAGCGGTGGGGAACAGCCCGTTCTTACCCACACCACCAATAGAGAGCAGGAGATGAATCCAGCATGTGGCTAACCAAGACGGCCCAGGCTGACAAAAGGCCTGCAGCGGGTTTCTTTGTGTTGAACGGGGGCACCATATAGACATCAGAAAATGAAGGCAGGGCTCAGACAGAGAATGTCCTGAATCTGTGTAGAGCCGTCACAGTGTACAGCCAAGGGGATTGTCAACAGGTCTATTCATCCCACGGCGCATATCGACTGGTTTTCTCCACTTAGTGTTTTCTTTAGAAATGAGATAAGAGAAAGATGAAATTTGGTGGTTGTTTTCTTCCTTCAGTCTCCCTGATATATCCCTCTCCGCTCTCCTTTTCTCACCAGAGAACGCGCGTGATATCTTCAGCCAGACGACAGTGCACCATCACATCCCCTTTAACTGGGACTGCGAGTTCATCAGGCTCCATTTCGGCCATGACAGGACAAAACACCTCAGCTACCTGGAGTTCACCCAGTTCCTGCAGGTGCGTGCGTCCTCCGTGCAGCCGGAGCCCAAACATACAGTGAAAAGTCATTAGAATAATAATGTAACATACTCCTTTAGCAGTCGCTCATATCCTCAACAACATACAGGAGGGATTTCAACCTGGAACCTCTTGATCCGCAGTCAAAGGCTCTACCACTGAGCTACCAACAATTCTTTTTGTGAAGGTTATTTTTGTGTGTGCGTTGTGGTTGCCGGTCGATTTTCAGTAAGCAGGATGAATACAAGGTAGTAAAATAGCTTGTATAAAGTCTAAAAGTTTGATTCTTTAACATGAGAAATAGTCCTTTGGTAAGAGCTTACACGGGAGCCATGGAGAGAGCACTGAATCAGGAAGTCACTGGTTTGGAATGGTGTCTTGTGGGTAACTGAGGAGTTGGGTGGTCTGAGAGTGGAAGGCTCTCGAGGTGGTTCCTCGGAGGTATGGAATCCCTCATACCAAAGTGTGGTTTATCATGGTTGACTAGGCCTTCCCAACAGTAAAGGCCCCTGTTTATAGAGCTGCCATTGAACGTCATGGCGTCGTCTTCAACGGAGAGATTTAGGGACGTTGTTAAAAAGGAAGCCAGCCACAAAATCTACTGTTCAGTATGTATTTGACAAAGCTACTGGAACTGCTACAGGAAAGTAGGTGAAACTCTGGTGAGTTCTCAAACAGCATTAGTCCTGCCACCTTGTGGAAGCAGCATTGTTTCTGTAAAAGCGCAGCTGCACTTGCAAATGTATTGTTATTGTCTACAAAGAATTCACTGGAATGGAATAGCAACTGTAGCAAAAACCGTTATACCGTACGATTATATTTTTCAACACGGTCCGTTTAGATACAGTATTTTTGTGTATAGATTGTAGTCTAGAAATCGAGTTTATGAGAGCATCTGTGTCAGTACTGTACTAGACGACTCTGTCCTCTGGCATGCCGGGTTCTTTAGATGAGAGTTATCGTCTGTCTGGTAGTATGTGATCAGCTTTGACAGCGGTCATAGGTTAGTCTCCCCTCCTCCCTCTCTGATTGCATGGCTGTCCCATTGAATACCCTCCCCCCTCCCTCCCTCCCTCCCCTCCCCTCCCCTCCCCACCACCCCCACCTCCCACTCCACCTCCGGACACACCTGCCACCAGGCCTGGTCGGGGATAAGAATCCTCGGGGCATGGTTCTCATTAGCCACTCACCACAGAGACGGCGGTGATTACAAGAGCCGTGGACTAACACTGTCACGTCTGATGCCGGGCCATGCCTTCAGCGCCATCCAACACTCACATCCTCATCCTTCTTCCTCTCTTCTGCTGTCCCATCCACGTGATTACCCACTCGTAACGGGATGCGTCTCTCCACGTTTGCCTTTCCCCCCTGGTTTCCCCTGCGTGAACGGTGTGACCCTTCCCTCTCGCCGTAGGAGCTGCAGCTGGAGCACGCCCGCCAGGCCTTCGCCCGCAACGACAAGAACAAGAGCGGCGCCATCTCCGCCCTGGACTTCAGTGACATCATGGCCACCATCAGATGCCACATGCTCACTCCGTTTGTGGAGGAGAACCTGGTTTCTGTGAGTCGGAGACAGATCGGGGGGGGGGGGGGGGGGTATGGGGAGGTCTGTCTAGGGCAGGTTGTGCATGTTACTGTTGTGTTTAGCATTCTTAAAAAAATATATATATATGTTTTTTTTTTTTTTGGTCAAAATTATTATTATTATTTTTTGGGGGGGTGGCAGTTCTGTCTTTATTATTTTGATGATAGACATCGTGTGTTTAGAGAGCACAGGATATGTGGGGAGAGAGAGAGCATGACATGCGGTTAAGGGCCTGGGCCGGATTCGAACCTCGGCCTACATGGTGCGCATCAATCCAGTGAGCCACCGGGCCTCATCGGGAGATCAGTCAGGACATGAGAAGCCAGTGTTCAGAGCGGTGTGTGTGAGATCAGTCAGGACATGAGAAGCCAGTGTTCAGAGCGGTGTGTGTTAGATCAGTCAGGACATGAGAAGCCAGTGTTCAGAGCGGTGTGTGTGAGATCAGTCAGGACATGAGAAGCCAGTGTTCAGAGCAGTGTGTGTGTGTGTTTCCCCTCCAGGCCGCCGGGGGCAGCACCTCTCACATGGTCAGCTTCTCCTACTTCAACGCCTTCAACTCTCTGCTCAACAACATGGAGCTGATCCGCAAGATCTACAGCACGCTGGCCGGCTCCTACAAGGACACGCTTGTCACAAAAGGTACAAGCCCGTCGTCATGGCTACAACAAGGACGTGCAGTCTGTCATTTCTGATCCGGTGTGTGACACGAGGCTGGGCCATCATAAGTGTCACCTTTCTTGGCAGCACGGGGGTCAGAAAACACAGGAAAGGTTTAACCCCCCTAGCTCTAAGTAAATAAGGTAAATACCTACTGTGACGTACGGTCATTAGTTAAGGCCTTTCCCCCTGCATAGTATTTGTTCAGTCCTTCACCTCTGCTGTCCACCCATCTCCATGGTTCCCCTTCCTGTATCTGGCACCTCCTCGACCCATCGGAGCGAAGGCCTAACCTAACTGTTTCTCCTCATCCTCCCTGTCACACAGAGGAGTTCATTCAAGCCGCCAACAGGTTTGGCCAGATCACTCCCATGGAGATCGACATTCTGTACCAGCTGTCTGGACTCCACTCTCACTCTGGGTAAGGGGGGCGTGCGAGCCGCAGGGACACGTCAGATCATTACAGATCATTATTTGTTTACTATGCACGCTTGCATGATTCCTGAATATTGGCTTTGTAACAATCCCGCACATGTATTCAATAAACTGGTAGTGGTAGGTAAAGTAGTTATTCAATATGGACGAATCTGTGAATGGAATAACAATGTTACAGCAATATTTATTGGATGTAAAGTCCTTCTTATTGCCCATTCCATTTAACAACAGTGGCTCCACGGCTTGATTTAGGAGAGAAACACACAGCGTGACTGCAGACTTTACGAGACGTTTGGCCAGTGGGGAATATTTGCTCCTAACTGGGGTTCGGTAACAAAACCCTTGTGTTTACTGCGGAACTCGAGGGCATCTCTCCAGCTTTGTTTGTCTGTTGTTTATACAAGCATGTATAAAAGCTGCAATAACTCCCCAAGTTATAAGGCAGTTAAAGGCCTATGGAAAATCTTACATCACCTGCGTGTGAGGGATGAGGGCTCGGTTTTCCTGGCCTAACGCCGCTGTTCTCCCCCGCTGTGCCCCTCAGACGGCTCAACCTGGGCGACATCGAGAGGATAGCTCCTCTGGAGGAGGGCTCCATGCCCTATCACCTGGCGGAGAGCCAGAGACAGGTAACCGTGATGTCACTTCCTCTTCCCTCCCTTTGTTTCGTTTTTTTTGGGGGGGGGGGCTTTTCACCCGATGCATTTCCTGTTTCCTTTCCTGTTCCGTCAGGAGATAACAGCGAGCCGGAGAGTGTTCGCCGTCTGAATTAGCAGAGTGCCCGTGTTTCTCGCCTCGTGTGAAGTGCATTACTAAAACTCTAGGATAAAAGTCCCCCAATTATCGGCATAAAAGAGGAATGGATTGTTGCGATGTTCCCCCTCTCTGAATAGCAGTCCCATTTCATTCAGTGGGAGACGTATACATCAGACGCAATCACACATCTGAGGGACTAATAGAAGCTTTTATCAGTGTGGGTCTTCAGGAGTGAGCCAGCGTGAGGAGCCCTCGGAGAGGTCTGTTTGGAGGGGGGGAGGGGGGGGGGGGGGGGGGGGAGGGGGGGAGGGGGGGGAGGGAGGGGGGGAGGGTGGGGGGGAGGGAGGGTGGGAGGGTGGGGGGGAGGGTGGGGGGGAGGGAGGGAGGGTGGGTGGAGAGAGACTGAGTTAGCTCCTGCCAGTTCCTCTGGTGACACATAGCTCAGTCCTGCAGGCTGCGGCCAGGCCTCCAGGCCTCCGGGCCCCCAGGGGCCCCTGGACATCCCGCTCTCAGTCCTGGAACGTGATCTCAGGGACCAGGAAGAGACACAAACCCATCCCCGGGGCTGCCCTCCGTGGAAGCAGGGTAATTCAGACCCTTTGATCACGGCCTCGATCTCGTTAGCGCTCGGCCCTGCAGAGGAAGCAGCTGGATGGCGGGAGCGGGGGGTGGGGGGTGGGTGCGGGGGTGGGTGGGTGCGGGGGTGGGAGGATCTGGTCTGGGACAGGTTCCTAACTACACCCTAAGAGGACACCCACACTCTGTCTGAGGCTCCGTCAGTGTTAGAAGTCACAGGCGATGCTTATCGGAACATGGGAAGTGCTCGCAGCGTTACTCTGTTCCTTAGTAACAACTGTGGGGCTCCACTTCCCACATAAAAAAAAGATCACCAGATCAAATAGATAACTGTAAATTAGGCTTTGTAGTACAAGTAAAAGAAAACCTTTAGCCTTTCACAGGCTTTATTTTAATCAACGGTTGGAAAACGTTTTCATCTTTGGCCAGGCAGCCATATCCCAGAGCCAGTGATGGTGACATACAATACTGGCTTATATGAATTAGATTTATACCATGAGATGTCGACATTCCATAGCTCTCTCTCCCCTCTGCTGAGAGCTGTGTAGCATTATTCTCTCCTCAATGTATCTGGTTCACCACAGTTTGATAGTCGCTCGATTCATTCGTGGTGTTCTGATCCCCCGTCTTTCTCCAGATTCATTTGACCATTTGTGTGTCCCCCCCCCACCCCCCCCCCCCCCCCCCCACCCCCTCCCACCCCCCTCCTCCACAGCACACTCACGGAGAAGGCTCTCGTCCCGTCTGGCTCCAGGCTGCAGAGTCTGCCTACAGGTTCGGTCTGGGCGCCTTAGCTGGAGGTGAGTGACATGTCTGGGGCCGAGCCCCTGGGTCGGGGAGGGGGTAACCTGGGTCGGGGAGGGGGTAACCCTAGCCGGCCAGCCTGGCTCGCTGGGGCCCCGGGGCCGCTCATTGTGCCGCGGGGAGAGAGGGGTCGGGATGTGAGGCTCCGCTTTGTGCTGCCGTTCCTCTGGTGGCTCCAGGCTGTCTTTGGAGCCAGAGCTTTGGAATGACACAAATCTTCCGGAACCGCACTCTGGAATCTCTGTGTAATTACTCTGGAAGGAACTGATACAAGGAGCCTCTGACATAACAGGCACCGAGATAGTCTTGACTCAATGTGTGTGTGCGCGCGCGTGTGTGTGCGTGCGAGTGTCTGTGTGTGTGTGTGCCTCTGTGTCTGTCTGTCTCTCCGTATGTCTGACGATTTGCCTGTCTGCGTGTTTGTATGCGTGCGCGCGTGTGTGTGTGATTTTGGAGCCAGCATCCCCCATTCTACGGCGACCCACCTGTCTTTATTGACCCCAGAGTCTATTCTTCTGCATCTCAGGAGGGTGATCAGTCCTGAATGACCAGTGCACAGCAGAGGGTTAGAGAGCCATTGTGGAGAAGGGGGGAAAAATCGGCTGCCTCTTTATGGTGATAATGAGACCTGTCTCACCCAGCCAGCGCTCTGGGCCCAGAAAGCTCTCTGCATGTTTCAGAGAGGGAGTCATTACGGAGCTCTTTGATGTTCGACAGGACATGACATGCCCGGGTGTCTGAGAGCTGCAGTTAGGACAACCTGCAGAAGCTCTGTGCAGTCAGGCCCGACACACTCCTCGCTGCAGCCTGCACACACTTCCTCCCTGGTCCGTCTGGGCCTAATGACTGTTTTCAGCGGGGTACCTGCACACATCTCGCTTATTTATTTATTTAGCTGAAGTACACCAATCATTAGATATACACCACCCATAGAGGTGTCTGCAAAATTATTGTCATTTTTTTCCTCACACATGCTTAAAGAGACAGTGTGTTTTCCTCACACATGCTTAAAGAGACAGTGTGTGAAATTCAGCGGTGACTGTCACTTGAAGACCTTGTAGAAACAATGACGGTGATGTTACAGATACGTCGTGTTTCTGAGATCTTAGATCTTAGATTAGTTGTGACTGTGCCGACTGTGACCAGACTGTGACCAGACTGTGCCCAGACTGTGACCAGACTGTGCCAGACTGTGCCCAGAATGTGCCCAGACTGTGCCCAGACTGTGCCCAGACTGTGCCCAGACTGTGCCGACTGTGACCAGACTGTGACCAGACTGTGCCCAGACTGTGACCAGACTGTGCCCAGACTGTGCCCAGACTGTGCCGTCTGTGCCCAGACTGTGACCAGACTGTGACCAGACTGTGACCAGACTGTGCCGACTGTGACCAGACTGTAACCAGATTGTGCCCAGACTGTGACCACTGATGTTGTTGCTGAGTTGTTGACTGATGTGTGTGTGTGTGGTGCGTGTGTGTGGTGTGTGTGTGGTGTGTGTGGTGTGTGTGGTGTGTGTGGTGTGTGTGGTGCATGTGTGTGGTGTGTGTGTGTGTGGTGTGTGGTGTGGTGTGTGTGTGCGTGTGTCTGGTGTGTGTTGTGTGAGATGCGTGTGTGTGGTGTGGTTTGTGTGGTGTGGTGTGTGCATGTGTGTGGTGCGTGTCCCTGCGGCGTGTGTCCCATAGCGACCGGAGCGACGGCCGTGTACCCCATCGACCTGGTGAAGACACGCATGCAGAACCAGCGCTCCACCAGCTCCTTCGTGGGAGAGCTCATGTACAAGAACAGCTTCGACTGCGCCAAGAAGGTGCTGAGATACGAGGGCTTCTTCGGCTTCTACAGAGGTAACACTCGCCTCCTCTCCCCGTAACGCTTCATCAAATCTTGTTTCAATAACCCTTTCTGCAAGCAATGCCACAGAGGGCTTCACATACGCCCGTAGAACTGCCCCTCAACCAACCTAAACCGTCAAGGAAGACAAGGAAAAACTCCCAGAAAAACACACTGAGAACAAATGTTATAAACCTTGCGAGGAGCATGTCAGTGAGGGCTCCCCTCCTCCAGAGACGGTTGGTGACAGAGAGGCGCAGACCAGAGGCCAAACATGTATCAAGAGTAGTGAAGAAAAACATGCAAATGTGATTGTTGAAACACACAACCAGAGATATCCAGAGTTACAACTCCAAGTCAGTTAAGGCAGTTTACTGGCGAGTTCCTGGGAAACTCCTTTAGGCAAGGGAGCAGTGTTTCGTGTGCTAATATCAGCGGCATGGGCTGCTAATTGATACCAGAAACCTTTGCCCTCGCTGCGGCGTGGTGAATAGGAGCTCAGGGATCGTGTTGTCAGGAGCCGTCCCAGAGGAGGACACAGACAGACCTCGTGTAGTAGCCCTTGTCCAGGACAGGCTTCCCAGTGTGGCCGTAAACACTGCTGAAGGCTCAGCGATCACAGGGCCCTCGCGACGCAGCCCTCTCACACGACGGAAGCCTAGACTGCCATCTACTGCTGCCTCGCTCACTGCAGCTCTTTGTCTGTGCTTCCCTGGCTCTCCTCCTCCCTCCCTCCCTCCCTCCTCTCTATCTCCACCGACCGCGCCGACGAGATCGACAGAGAGACAGACACGCTCGGCCGTTCTCTGGCCGCTCACCAGCAGCAGTCAGTCAGCAGCTCCTTCAGAAGTTGATCTGGCCTCGCTGACAGACGGGAGGGTGAAACAGTACAGGGGTTATCACCGTTGTAGCACGCCCCCCTCCCCGGCCTCCCCCCCGGCCTCCCCCCCGGCCTCCCCCCCGGCCCCCGACACGGCCACACAGCTCTCTCTGTTCCTCCGCCTCGGTGTGATCAGGCCACAACAAGGCCGATCCCATACACACTGGCAGTGTCATATTTTCAGGGTTTTGTTTCCCCTTCAATGGCAGCATTGTAGTTTGGCGCATCAGATGTATCAGGGCCCGTATCTGTAAATATTTATGGGTTTATCTTACCCGTACAAGAATCATGCAGATGGCATTGTGGTGACTGTCAATGGATGGATTCATTTGGCGTCAGCGATTCTTTCTCCTCTGTCAGGTCATCTAAATGGTCTCCATGAATAATATTTTGCAGGTCTCCTACCACAGCTCATTGGTGTCGCCCCGGAGAAAGCTATCAAACTCACGGCAAGTCATTCCAGTATTTACCTCAGACTGCCTCGCGGAGTACAGTTGCACACTATGTATGGTAAACATCATGGCACTGTAGCATGCATAGGGATGCACTTTCCAAACACAAGACAAGCCTGCACTCATGTATCGGCCTTGTTCTGGTTTTCCTTTTCTTTTTTGAAAATCTTTCTTTGGTATCTGATTCTTTTCTTTCCAGATGAATGACTTTGTAAGAGACAAGTTCACGGGGGAGGATAACACCATCCCGTTGTTTGCGGAGGTGCTAGCTGGTGCAACTGTAAGTATCGTTTGGGTCTGGTGATATCGTTGTTCCTTAGGATTTGAAGGCTGGAAAGGCTGTGGAGTTTCATGCAAAGCAGACAGTCAGTTGGCAGCTGCTATATTGAATCGCTTAAATCTAATTGATTTTGATGTTGGGGGAAATGAATCAAGATTTTTGTTTAAACAAAAGATATATGTAGGTTTTCTTTTTACTTATGAAAATTGTTTTGTTTGAGTGTGAATAGCAAATACAGATTTTGAGCCAAGAGACATTAACATTTTTGTGGTCCCAATGTAAACTCATTCCTTCTGACTGAAATGTAATTACAATTACATGCTTTTCATTTCCAATTCAAATGCCCGATATTGAATAATTGCATTTCTTCAGTGAGTGACTGCATGAAATAATTCCCATTTCCCACTTGTGTATGGATGTCCTAAGTGGGGGGCCTGCATACAGAGGTGCTCTGTGGTCCCTGAACCCTCTAATTGGGGACCATTTGAGGAATGATGGCCGCCAAAAAAGAGACTATTTTTACCACAGCTAATTTGCCACGCTGTAACATTTGGGGAGTTCCTTGGCGGATTAAAGCGGTAATTCCCTCGCTCTGTCTCTCCGGTGAGGGAGGGGTGTTGAAGTGAATCAGCCAGGCCGGAGTGGACAGCCTGCAGGTTGCCTGTGGAAGGCCAGGGTCTGTGGGGTCGCGACCCCTGTCAGGATGTAATTGGAGGAAGAAGCCCTGCAGGGCCCTGGATGGAGCCGGCTCTGGCTCGGTGTGATTGAGTTTGACAGCATCCCATACCTGAGGCCTGGCCCGCCACGGGCCCACTGACAGCACAGGCTCCACACTCCAGCACAACAACAAACATCCACTTTGTAACTTTCAATAGTAAACCTCTTAGTTCCCACAAAGTACCGCGGGAGATGCACATCTTGAATCCTTTGCTTGAGCGGAGCACCTTCTTATGATTTACATTCATTTGAATAGGACTCACACTCCTTTCCAGCTGCTCGTACGTGTACATGGTCTCCCCATGTTAAGTGCTTACACATTCTCAAGGCCAGATGTCCAGCCAGTGGGACTGGCTGTAACGTTATACCTTACGACTGAGAGGAGAGCCTGGGAAGATAAAAGAGAAGACCGCGGAGGAGACCAACGCATAAATCTCCACAGCAGCGGATATTCCCCTTCCACTTTTGACTCAAAAGACTAAATGTGCTGGAGCTTTTTTTAGGCCGGGGCTCGGATGTTTACAGACAGGACCCCCTGCCCTGTGTGTCACCACGCAGCCATCCCGGGGCCTGATTAGATTTGGGGAGGGTGATAAATGTTCCTGAGTCAGAGAGGGCTGTGCCCCGAGGGCTCCCAGTCCGGGCCTGGGTGATTCAGCGCTCTCCCCTGGGAGCGGGCCTGAATTGGGGAAGTGTGCTGGGCGAGGCCGGGCTGGGCCGCTCACCCCTCCACAGGAGGTGCCTCGGGGGGGGTGGGGGGGGGGGGCGGGGGCAGAGGGCTGGTGTCGGGGTCAAGCCCTTCCAACCATGAGCCAGGTTTTCTCCTGGCCCCCCAGGCCTGGTCCTATCCTGACCCCACGGGTGCCTCTCTCAATGCCTGCCCTGTGTCTCCCTCCATCAAGACCGCTCTCTCACAGCCTGACATGAGGGAGAATAAGAAGTGTCTTTTGTGCGTCAGTTTACCAAGCTAATTATAAAATGCTTACGGGGGTGAAATGCTTGCACCTCCTCAGACCTCATCATCTCCACGGGGTGACCTCTTGGATGTTTTAAGAGATAACTCATCCTTAGCAGCACACAGGGAACACAAGCACTAGGATGCGTCTACCACGGCAATGTGAATGACTCATTTGTCGGCGAGAGATTTTCCAAAGTCTGCGTTTCACGTATGCGAGTGTTCGAAAACACTCGGAATAGCCTGGCTATTAATCAGCCTGTAATCTAGTCATGCTGATATGCGATGGCTTCCTCCCGCTCCAGTATTGACTCAGCCGGTATGTTCCGCTGTGTCCCAAAGGCCGGAGGCTCCCAGGTGATCTTCACCAACCCTCTGGAGATCGTGAAGATCCGTCTGCAGGTGGCTGGAGAGATCACCACGGGCCCCAGAGTCAGCGCCCTCAACGTGGTGCGAGATCTGGGTTTCTTCGGCCTCTACAAGGTGGGTCGTCTTCTCTGCACCGGCTGCATGGGTACGTCACGCACACGTTAGAAACCCTGGTGGAACGGGCCTTTTCACGAGGCGCTCCTAAACTGTGGCACTGACGACCTGTTCCCATCAGAAGAGATCCTTTGCTTGGTCATTTTAAGAATTTGCTTAAAATCTACCTCTTTAATTAGTTAATTAATTTAGTTTTTAACTGTTACTTTAATTGTGTCTGTTCTTCGGGTTATTGTATTTTATGTTTTATGAGTGAAACTTTACATTTTTACTGTACTGAAGCGCTTTGATTGCAAGAAAGGCACATTATACATAATAATAATGATCACCCCACCGACAGTGGAGGAAGTGTCTGGACTGACTGCAGGGTGAACGATTCCCGAACGCTCAACTCAAAGATAGAAATGAAACACGTTTTTTTGCTGTAAATCAATACAGGCTTTACAGAAGCTGTAAGACTTATGTAAGACGTATTCCTCACGTGAAAGGTCGAATTTAGAATGCCCCGTATGCGGCAAGACGACTGCACATTTAGAACTGACTGACTGGGTTACATCATGTCCCTCCGAAACGGTGTTTAACATGCAAAAGGTTACGCTGCCCAACCAACAGCAAATTAGGGAGGGATTATGTCTTACCAGCGTTCCCTTCCAAGTTCTTGTGGGTTTACTTGCATCTAGACTCATGTATGCTCCGTATTTTAATGAGTAGCAGACAGCGTGGAGCTTGTAAAAAGACCAGCTTCCTCTGCTGGGTTGAGGCTGGTAGACCATGAGCCCATGTTAATACTGTCTCTCTGTGTGTGAGGGCTGAGCGCAGAGCTCTCAGGGGGCCCTGGTGGTGCAGCTCTATCTGGGGGCCCTCTGGCTCCTACTCTGACCACCAAGCTCAGAGGGGGCCTGGTGGTGCAGCTCTGCCCGGAGGCCTTCTGGCTCCTGCTCTGACCACCAAGCTCAGAGGGGGCCTGGTGGTGCAGCTCTGCCCGGAGGCCTTCTGGCTCCTGCTCTGACCACCAAGCTCAGAGGGGGCCTGGTGGTGCAGCTCTGCTCGGGGGGCCCTCTGACTCCTGCTCTGACCACCAGAGTCCATCTCAACCACCGCCTAAACCCTCGCCTTCTTGGGGAGAGGAAAATGTTCCGGCTGGATGCTGTTGAAGAACATGAGTGACTTGGATGCAATGGAATTTTAGACGGCAGAATACCACATCCATCTGTATAATATCTAGGCTACAATCTACTCTCACTGTGTCCAAGAACACTCGAAGGGAAAAGTACTGGAAACATTTTCAAAATCAAAATAAATGGGAGTGTACCTAAATCTTAAAATCTCAGTATCGTTAAAGATCAGCTTTCTCACAGGTGTTGTTATATGCTGGTTATACTGTGTAAAGCAGTGGTCATCAACCCGGGTCCTCAGGGACCCCCTCTGTCCTGCATGTTTTAGATGTTTCCCTGCTCCAACACTCCTGATTCAAACCGCTCGTTACCGACCGAGCTCTGCAGAAGCCTGGTAACGACCATCCATTAGCCTCACGAGTGTTGGAGCAGGGAAACATCTAGAACACGCAGGACGGGGACGGGGGGGGGGGGGGGGGTCAGCGGTGTAAAGGATCCCTTCGTGTGTACGTCCACAGGGGGCCAAGGCTTGCTTCCTGCGGGACGTGCCCTTCTCAGCCATCTACTTCCCAGTGTACGCCCACACCAAGACCTACCTGGCCGACGAGGAGGGCAGGCTGGGAGCGCTGCAGCTGCTCACTGCCGGGGCCATCGCAGGTACCACACCCCACACCTCCACACCCCCACACTCCCAGCACCTCCGCACCTCCACACCCCCAGCACCTCCACACCTCCACACTCCCAGCACCTCCACACCCCCACTCCCCCAGCACCTCCACACTCCCAGCACCTCCACACTCCCAGCACCTCCACACCCCCACTCCCCCAGCACCTCCACACCCCCAGCACCTCCACACCCCCACACTCCCAGCACCCCCACACTCCCAGCACCTCCACACCCCCAGCACCTCCACACCTCCACACTCCCAGCACCTCCACACCCCCAGCACCTCCACACCTCCACACTCCCAGCACCTCCACACTCCCAGCACCTCCACACCCCCACTCCCCCAGCACCTCCACACTCCCAGCACCTCCACACCCCCACTCCCCCAGCACCTCCACACTCCCAGCACCTCCACACTCCCACTCCCCCAGCACCTCCACACCTCCACACTCCCAGCACCTCCACACCCCCAGCACCTCCACACTCCCAGCACCTCCACACTCCCAGCACCTCCACACCCCCACTCCCCCAGCACCTCCACACTCCCAGCACCTCCACACCCCCACTCCCCCAGCACCTCCACACTCCCAGCACCTCCACACTCCCACTCCCCCAGCACCTCCACACCTCCACACTCCCAGCACCTCCACACCCCCACTCCCCCAGCACCTCCACACTCCCAGCACCTCCACACCCCCAGCACCCCCCACATCCCCACTCCCCAGCACCTCCGCACCCCCACACCTCCACACCCCCAGCACCCCCACTCCCTGACACCAGCCGCTCTGACACCAGCCGCTCCAGATCAGGGGAGGTCAGGCACACGTTGGTCCTGCATTCCTAATCCCCAAACCGCATCATATTAACCGCATCATATTAACCGCCTATATCTCTGGAAAGCCAAGATATTCTGACCCTTATTATGCGTGTCAAATACCCACCCTCGAAGTAGCTCAGACCTTACTTGATACCCTGTTGATACGGCTTTTTTTTCCAAGAATGTGATACTACTTCTGCATAGTGAAACGGGGCCTCATTACATTGGTTTTGAAATACTTCCTAAGGTATTCCAGCGGCTTCTCTGGTGACCCCTGCTGATGTCATCAAGACCAGACTGCAGGTGGCGGCCCGCGCCGGCCAGACCTCGTACAACGGAGTCATCGACTGCTTCAGGAAGATCCTGCAGGAGGAGGGGTACCGGGCGCTTTGGAAGGGAGCAGGAGGTAAACACCGCACACACACACACACACATCCTCACACACACACATCCTCACACACACACACACCCTCACACACACACACACATCCTCACACACACACACACACACACATCCTCACACACACACACACATCCTCTCACACACACACATCCTCACACACACACACGCACAAACAGGCTCCTCAAAATGAGCGGTTTCATGACTGGGAAATGAGGCACGCCGTCGCTTGCATAATTGCTCTCTCGAAGCCATCAAAGAAATGTGAAATCCCACATTGTAATTTCCACCTCCCTCCTCCCAGCTCGTGTCTGCAGGTCCTCGCCACAGTTTGGCGTAACCCTGGTGACCTATGAACTCTTGCAGAGATGGTTCTATATCGACTTCGGGGGACAGTAAGTACATGTGACGAGTGGTCACGGGCTGCGTGACTGTGTCATTACCTTCCTGGCGTGATCTGTTAATTGCGCTCCTCCCTGTCTCTCGTCTCCAGCCGGCCCTCAGGCTCCGAGCCCACTCCTGGCTCCAGGATCTCAGACCTGCCTCCGCTGAGCGCAGACCACCCGGGAGGCTACCGGCTGGCCGCCGCCACCTTCGCCGGCGTGGAGAACAAGTTCGGCCTGCACCTGCCCAAGTTTAAGTCCTCTGGAGTGGTGGTAATCAGCCCAGCCGTGCCCGAAGCGGAGCCCGCCCCCGTGGCCTCGTAGACGGACTGCTCCTCACGGCTCCTCACGGCTCTCACTGCCTGCTCCTGGAGTTGGGCTCCCGAGAATATCTCCCTAACTTTCCTCCCTTTTTAAAACGGTTTGGTTCACATGGAGCAGTGCCTGGGCTTCCTTCATATGCATTTGAGCAGCTCTTACCTTGAATGGTGCATGAACAGGGCTTTTAAGATATATTTTTTTCTCCTTTGCATAGCTTGCACAATGTTACTGTACATATTGTACTTCTCTGTGGAGAGACATTATGGCATTGAAAGGGGAAACCTTACAGCATTTCTTCCAAGTCAAGCATATATATATATATATATGAGTGTGTGTGTGTGTGTGTGTGGGTGGACAATCATAAAGAAACTTGAATGGTTGTACAGATGTTTTCAAAGTATTCTATTTTGAAATCATGACAAGGGTCTTGAAATAATTTAAATGTATTTATTGTATTTTGTTGAAATAAATCATCAAAAAGGGTTTCATAGTGTGTGAAAAGTACATTCCGAGATGTATGAAACTGTGGGTCGACCTTCAACAAGAAGTCGGACACAAAAAAGGCATTAGTTTCGATTGGACATCCAGTAAAGAGACGCTACAGTATGTGATTTACTCAGCAGATATCATACCCCCTCCAAAACGGAATCATAAACTCAGGCATCAGAAGCACTTCCTCACAAACTCAAAACGTCAACCAGATGGGTGACATCTTCAGTGACAAATGTCACTTTTCAGAGGAACACATAGCAATTGTACAAAGAAAGACATTCAGATTGAGGAGAACTTAGATCGGTTTATCATTTACAAACAAGGGGGCATTTGGCATTCGTCTAGTCTAAAAGGATTGTGGTGGAGGATGAGAGCTCTCCATCCTGTGTGGAGCAGACGTGACAGGCTCCATGTCTCCAGCAGGTCAGGAGGACGAGCCTGGACAGGAGTCCTGACCTCAGGTACACGACCTCAGGTACACGACCTCAGGGGGGAAGATCACCCGTCCTCTGAGACTGGATCGCCAGTATGGATACAGACACGTGATACATGTTAACATTTCTACCTTTAAGGCTTCTGGTTCGAGACTACTGAAGAAAGGAGAACAGCTCATTTGTATTGCAGAGGATGGCTTTGCCCCTGAGGTTGATAGCCCTATTACTCATCCTATCCTAGACCAGGGCTTAATCAGCCAACACAAAAGGCAGGAGTGTCATAGTGTTTAAATCTTAACCAGAAGGTCTTCAAATAACAAGGCCCCTCCTGAGCCCTGAACCCCATCAAGTATTTTCCTCCAGTCTGAACGAAGCTGCATCGCCGGCGGTAACAGGCCTCTCTCCCCGGTCCCCCCGCTGGCGTTGCCGCGGCGACCGGCTCAGGCGGCGAGCCGCTGGGCTGCTAGCTCCTCGGCGTCGTCGCGGTTCTCGTTGATCTCCGCCAGCGTGCGCACGAAGCGCGTCCACTCGTCGCTCCGGGGAACGGCGATCTGCTGGAGGGGGCGAGACGGGGAGGGCAAGGTTGTCGAGTCATCATCCATCTCCGGGGCCAAGAGATCACAGGCAATCTAGCGAGCTGCCCGGGGGGGGAGAGAGCTGCTCCCTGGACCCCGAGCCTGGCCATCCTGGCCTGACACACACACACACACACACGCACACACACCCCCTACCACACACACACACCCCCTCCCACACACACACACCCCCTCCCACACACACACACACACACGGCCCTCACAGCACGACCTGCCAACACTGCTACTGTTATCTACGGACGTACAGCGGATGTACCCTCCCAGGACCTTGAACACCCAAAGTCTGGGTTCAAGTGTAGTCATCTACTGGCTGCACGATGACCTTTTTAACATTTCGAAAACTGAATATATATCCTGTGTCTGATTGGACGGAGCGTGGTGTCCTCCCATGCAGAGCGGTCGGTGCTTCTGCTCACCTCTCCCACTTCGTAGACGAGGATCTGTCCATCCGAGTCTCCCACGGCGATCTCTCTGCCGGAGTGGGCCCAGCGCACCCTGTTCAGGGCGGGGTTCCCCTCCACCGTCACGCTGGCGGTGGGAACCTGCAACGCCGGCAGCACCAGCCGTCAACACCCTCACACATCTGACAGGAGGGCAGTGTGTGTGTGGTGTGTGTGTATGTGACTTGTAGGGGAGAGAGGGAGGGCAGGGTGTGTGTGTGATGTGTTGGGGAGAGAGGCAGGGCAGGGTGTGTGATGTGTGTGTGTGTGGTGTGTTGGGGAGAGAGGCAGGGCAGGGTGTGTGTGATGTGTTGGGGAGAGAGGCAGGGCAGGGTGTGTGTGATGTGTTGGGGAGAGAGGCAGGGCAGGGTGTGTGGGATGTGTTGGGGAGAGAGGCAGGGCAGTGTGTGTCAGGGGAACGCTCCTGTACCTCTGTGTCGTTGTTGAGGTTCCACAGGTCCAGGTGGCCCACTCCATCCACACAGGCAAACAGAGCAGGGTGAGTTGGGGACCACATGACGTCATACACATAGTCAGAGTTGTCCTCAAACGAGTACAGTGGCTTGTTATTCTGAGAGACAGAGGGAGACAGAGACAGAGAGAGAGACAGAGAGACAGAGGGAGAGAGAGAGAGAGACAGAGAGAGAGACAGAGGGAGAGACAGAGGGAGAGACAGAGGGAGAGACAGAGGGAGAGACAGAGGGAGAGACAGAGAGAGAGAGAGAGAGAGACAGAGACAGAGACAGAGAGAGACAGAGAGAGAGAGAGAAAAAACAAAGACAAGTTCAAAGATGGAAAGAAACTAAAGTAAAACCAAAAGAGTCACCCAAACACCATAGCAGTAACAAACAGTTAAACTCCTGGATCCAGTGTCGTAGGGAGTCCCTGGACCGTGACAGAGCAGCTGTGCTGGCGGGCGACCAGGGCGCTGAACTACCTTGGTGCTCCACAGCTTGACGGTCCAGTCGAAGGAGGAAGTGACGAACAGGTGGGTGAAGTCCAGCGGCCCGGCCGCCGTGTGGCAGTTGATGCCCGTGATTGGCCCGTGGTGGCCCTCGAACATCTCACTGATGCCCGCTTTGCTGTGGGGACGGACACACACACACACACACACCATGACGTGATTTACCATGGACGGAAATGGATGTGCCATCTCCGTGAGGGTGACAGTGGCAAGCGGGCAGTGCCGGTGTGTCTGAGCAGGCAGGGCCAGAGGTGGAGAGCGGCTCTCAGCCACGCGCTCCTAGACTGGGGCTCTGATAATGACTCTGAGGTAAATACCCAGCGTGAGGGATGCTTCTGCCTTATTAACTGGGATGAAAGTATCATACCATTGCAAATGAGCTGGAAAATTCCCCTCAATTACGGAGGTGACTCTGCCTTCGCGAAGCCTAGCGACTACCCCCTCTTGGTGGTGTGTGGGCTTACTGCAGGACACTGGCCACGCCCTGAGAGTCCCCCCCCACCCCCCACCTCCCAACGACAGCGCCGTGGAAACAAGCCCCAACTCCGTCTCAGCGGGACAGACAGATATTTAACAACCTCCCTCACCCCGGGAGAAAAACTCGCCCAAAAGAAAAAGTAAGGGGGGGGAGGGGGGGGCTGATGTGATGGCTCAAGACAAACAAGAGGGAGGAAGAGAGGGATGGATGGAGGGAGAGAGGGATGGATGGATGGAGGGAGGGAGAGAGGGATGGATGGAGGGAGAGAGGGATGGATGGAGGGAGAGGGATGGATGGATGGAGGGAGAGAGGGATGGATGGAGGGATGGATGGAGGGAGAGAGGGATGGATGGAGGGAGAGAGGGATGGATGGATGGAGGGAGAGAGGGATGGATGGATGGAGGGAGAGAGGGATGGATGGATAGACATTTGTTTGACACACTGCTCAGCTTTGGGCCAATAATCAAAAAGAGTTTTCCTGGATGTGGTCTTTAGGGACAGAGTGGACTCGAGGGGGGGGGGGGGGGTTGAGGGGGAGGGGGTTCTTGTGGTCGTACCTTCCATGACGACACGCCATGTAGACCGACCCGTCCTCGCTGCCCACCACAAAGTTGTTGACGTCTCCCAGGGGGAAGGACATGGAGGTGACCGCCACCGCCTTGGACTGCTTGAACAGCGCAAGCTCCAGGCTGTCCTGTGGAGGCCAGCACAAACACTCAGGCAAACACACACTCCTGGCTGTCCTGTGGAGGCCAGCACAAACACTCAGGCAAACACACACTCCTGGCTGTCCTGTGGAGGCCAGCACAAACACACACTCCTGTCCGACAGCCACAGCCTGGAAATTCACTTGACAGGTATTGATGCACGATCTAAATTCAGCTAGCACTTTATAAAATGATTAACATTTGACATGGGGGCTTTGGCAGGGCTTCTGGAGCGG
Organism: Thaleichthys pacificus; assembly: GCA_023658055.1. NCBI lineage: Eukaryota > Metazoa > Chordata > Actinopteri > Osmeriformes > Osmeridae > Thaleichthys > Thaleichthys pacificus. Next base: position 2,541,678 of record CM042867.1, read on the forward strand.
CAGCACACATTTCCTTGACTTTGAGGAATGAGTTACATGAGAAAATAAAGCTTGGAGCGTAGGAAAAGCTAAACAGCACTGCTGAATGCTCAGATCTGGTCAAGTCCAAATGTTTGACGCTTGTTATGAATGGGCAGCTCAACGTAAACAGACCGCTTGTTATGAATGGGCAGCTCAATGGGCAGCTCAACGTAAACAGACACAACGTTCGGCTGTCCTCTCCCGGTAAGTTGCAGGTGAAACTATTCTGTTCTTACCCAAGCAAACTTCACTAATCGTGATGGGATCATCAGTTCTCATTAGATTCATACTCAGCTACAGAACCAGTCGCTACAGAAACCAGTCGCTACAGTAACCAGTCGCTACAGAACCAGTCGCTACAGTACCAGTCGCTACAGTACCAGTCGCTACAGAACCAGTCGCTACAGAACCAGTCGCTACAGACCAGTCGCTACAGAACCAGTCGCTACAGAACCAGTCGCTACAGGAACCAGTCGCTACAGAACCAGTTCGCTACAGAACCAGTCGCTACAGAACCAGTCGCTACAGAACCAGTCGCTACAGAACCAGTCGCTACAGAACCAGTCGCTACAGAACCAGTCGCTACAGAACCAGTCGCTACAGAACCAGTCGCTACAGGACCAGTCGCTACAGAACCAGTCGCTACAGAACCAGTCGCTACAGAACCAGTCGCTACAGTACAGTCGCTACAGTAACAGTCGCTACAGAACCAGTCGCTACAGAACCAGTCGCTACAGTACCAGTCGTCTACAGAACCAGTCGCTACAGAACCATCGCTACAGAACCGTCGCTACAGTACAGTCCGTACGAGTAACAGTCGCTACAGAACCAGTCGCTACAGAACCAGTCGCTACAGTACCAGTCGCTACAGAACCAGTCGCTACAGGACCAGTCGCTACAGTAAACCAGTCGCTACAGACCCAGTCGCTACAGTAACAGTCGCTACAGTACCATCGCTACAGTACCGTCGCTACAGTACCAGTCGCTACAGTAACAGTCGCTACAGACCAGTCGCTACAGAACCAGTCGCTACAGTACCAGTCGCAGTCGCTACAGTACCAGTCGCTACAGAACCAGTCGCTACAGAACCAGTCGCTACAGTACCAGTCGCTACAGAACCAGTCGCTACAGAACCAGTCGCTACAGAACCAGTCGCTACAGTACCAGTCGCTACAGTAACAGTCGCTACAGAACCAGTCGCTACAGAACCAGTCGCTACAGAACCAGTCGCTACAGTAACAGTCGCTACAGAACCAGTCGCTACAGAACCAGTCGCTACAGAACCAGTCGCTACAGAACCAGTCGCTACAGTAACCAGTCGCTACAGTAACCAGTCAGCTACAGAACCAGTCGCTACAGAACCAGTCGCTACAGTACCAGTCGCTACAGAACCAGTCGCTACAGTAACCAGTCGCTACAGTACCAGTCGCTACAGAACCAGTCGCTACAGTACCAGTCGCTACAGAACCAGTCGCTACAGTACCAGTCGCTACAGTACCAGTCGCTACAGAACCAGTCGCTACAGAACCAGCTACAGTACCAGTCGCTACAGAACCAGTCGCTACAGAACCAGAAGCTACAGAACCAGTCGCTACAGAACCAGAAGCTACAGAACCAGTCGCTACAGAACCAGTCGCTACAGAACCAGTCGCTACAGAACCAGAAGCTATAGAACCATAACAGTAGCAGAAGCTCCAGCAGCAGAGCAGCAGCAGAGCAGCAGCAGAGCAGCAGCAGAGCAGTACCTGGGGCTGGGAGAGCATGTCCAGGCTCCAGGAACACATCTTCCCATCCGTGGAGATGCTGATCAGGTTGTGGGCGTTCTGGGTGCCCACCACATTCACACAGTACACTGGGTGCTGGGAGACAGAGAGAGAGAGAGACAGAGAGACGGAGAGAGAGGGGGAGACGGAGAGGGAGGGAGAGACGGAGAGGGAGGGAGAGACGGAGAGGGAGGGAGGGAGGGAGAGAGAGAGGGGGGGGGAGGGAGAGTGAGGGAGGGGGAGCGCGAGAGAGAGAGAGGAAGGGGGAGAGTGAGAGAGAGGGAGGAAGGGGGAGAGAGAGTGGGAGGGAGGGGGAGAGAGAGAGTGGGAGGGAGGGGGGGAGAGAGTGGGAGGGAGGGGGGGGAGAGAGAGAGAGAGGGAGAGAGGGGGATGGTAGAGTGAGGGAGGGGGAGCGTGAGAGAGAGAGAGGAAGGGGGAGAGTGAGAGAGTGGGAGGAAGGGGGAGAGAGAGAGTGGGAGGGAGGGGGGGAGAGAGAGAGAGAGAGAGAGAGAGAGAGAGAGAGAGAGAGAGAGAGGGAGGGAGGGAGAGAGTGGGGGAGAGAGAGTGGGAGGGAAGGGGAGAGTGATAGAGAGATAGAGAAGGAGGGAGGGAGGGAGAAGACAGATGACAAGCTCATTTCTCTGTACTACGCTTGCTTAAATACGCATTAATGAGGACATTGAGAGCTGTTCATTCTCAGGTAGGTGACAGGGGGGTGAGGGGGGGGAGGGGTGCTACCGTGTGTGCCGCTGCTGACAGGGGGGTCCTCTGGACGGGGGTCCTCTTGTTGCTCCGGTTGTCCCACAACACGATCTGCCCAGAGTAGGTGCCCCCCACCACCATGTTGGGGTGGAACTTGGCGAAGGTAGCGGACATCACTGCAGACTGGCATGGAGAGAGAGAAGGAGGGAGATTGGTGTGTGGCAGAGAAATAACAAAAATAGAAGAGATAAGTGTGTGTGTGTGTGAAAGGGGGGGGGGGGGGGGGGGTGGTGGTGGCTGGCAGCAAAAGGATGATGATGGCGGGGCCACCACGTTGTTTGAGCGGATATGGACGAGCGCAGACAGTCGAGCGCCAGACCTCTGGCGACGTGCGTCTCTGTCAACTCCAATCAACAACACGCTCGGAAAACGGCCCCAATTTCAGACTCGCTAGAAATAATATACAAGCCCTGCCGCTCGGGGCAGTGCTGCGGTGTGGCAGCCCGCTGCTTATTTTCATTTTCAGTTTGAACAATCTTGTGTTTTCCATGACTCACACCTCCGCCACGACACCAAGCCCGGCCCTAGGAGCTGCTCTCACCAGGATAGATCATGTGTGGATTATGTTGACGTTGTTCATGTGAGTTTATTATGTCTCTCTCTCATGTCGCCGTCCGTCCTTCGCCTCTAGGTGGCTTGTTTGCTTTTCTGCAGCCGTATCCATCTCGCTGTCCCCATCACATCTAATCATATGTTCATATTCATCTAGCCAAGGGATTTTCTTCCCAAAAAGTGACAGTTTGGTGAGGAAAAGCTCATTTCCCACCCACTTAGATCCACACTTGTGCTGGGTATGATTCATCTGAGTCTGAGCCAGAGGCCTGCCTCTGTGGAGGCCGGGGGCCTGCCTCTGTGGAGGACGGGGCCTGCCTCTGTGGAGGACGGGGCCTGCCTCTGTGGAGGACGGGGCCTGCCTCTGTGGAGGACGGGGCCTGCCTCTGTGGAGGACGGGGGCCTGCCTGTGTGGAGGACGGGGGCCTGCCTGTGTGGAGGGAGGCCGGGGGCCTGCCTGTGTGGAGGGAGGCCAGGGGCCTGCCTCTGTGGAGGACGGGGCCTGCCTGTGTGGAGGGAGGCCAGGGGCCTGCCTCTGTGGAGGGAGGCCGGGGCCTGCCTGTGTGGAGGGAGGCCGGGGCCTGCCTCTGTGGAGGACGGGGGCCTGCCTGTGTGGAGGACGGGGGCCTGCCTGTGTGGAGGACGGGGGCCTGCCTGTGTGGAGGGAGGCCAGGGGCCTGCCTCTGTGGAGGGAGGCCAGGGGCCTGCCTGTGTGGAGGGAGGCCGGGGCCTGCCTGTGTGGAGGGAGGCCAGGGGCCTGCCTGTGTGGAGGGAGGCCAGGGGCCTGCCTGTGTGGAGGGAGGCCAGGGGCCTGCCTCTGTGGAGGGAGGACGGGGCCTGCCTCTGTGGAGGACGGGGCCTGCCTCTGTGGAGGGAGGCCAGGGGCCTGCCTGTGTGGAGGGAGGCCAGGGGCCTGCCTCTGTGGAGGGAGGACGGGGCCTGCCTCTGTGGAGGGAGGCCAGGGGCCTGCCTCTGTGGAGGGAGGCCAGGGGCCTGCCTCTGTGGAGGGAGGACGGGGCCTGCCTCTGTGGAGGGAGGCCAGGGGCCTGCCTCTGTGGAGGACGGGGGCCTGCCTGTGTGGAGGGAGGCCACCACATGTGGTTCTACTCAGCCTGTCGTGGGCAGAGATCCTGGGGGCACTCAGTAGAATAAAGCAGAGCAGCCAGGGAGCTTCCTGCAAGTAGAGCTCCACACAGAGCCCTTGTTTGGTACCAGATCAGGACTCCAGCCCCTGGACAGCCCTGCCCGCTGGGTCCTAGAGAGGGCCTGGTCCTAGTCTAGTCCTAGGCCCTGGATTCTCGTCTAATCCTAGGCCCTGAATCTGCGTCCTAGTCTAGTCCTGGGCTCTGGATCTGGGTCTTAAGGCCTTTGCACACTGAGTGCGAAATGTTTGTATGCGTTTTTTCGCAATCGTCAGCCTCAACATTCGGTGGCTCTGAATTGCCAAAAAAACTATCAAAATGCTGGTTATGGATGCGAATGCGCAGAAAACCGAACCCGATCCAAACTTTTTTTTGACGGACGAAAGTTTCGGAGGCAGTGTGTAAGCGTGATTGACATAACGTGAGGTCGTATTTTTTTTTCTTCGTGCGAACATTTCGATACGAATTTCGGACTCAGTGTGCAATGGCCTTTAGTCTAGTCCTGGGTCATGGGCCTAGTCTAGTCCTAGGCCCTGGATCTGGGTTCTAGTCTGGTCCTGGGCCCTGGGTCCTAGTCTGGTCCTGGGCCCTGGGTCTGGGTCCTAGTCTAGTCCTGGGTCCTAGTCTGGTCCTGGGCCCTGGGTCCTAGTCTAGTCCTGGGCCCTGGGTCCTAGTCTAGTCCTGGGTCCTAGTCTGGTCCTGGGCCCTGGATCCTAGTCTGGTCCTGGGCCCTGGGTCTGGGTCCTAGTCTAGTCCTGGATCCTAGTCTGGTCCTGGGCCCTGGGTCTGGGTCCTAGTCTAGTCCTGGGCCCTGGGTCCTAGTCTAGTCCTGGGTCCTAGTCTGGTCCTGGGCCCTGGATCCTAGTCTGGTCCTGGGCCCTGGGTCTGGGTCCTAGTCTAGTCCTGGATCCTAGTCTGGTCCTGGGCCCTGGGTCTGGGTCCTAGTCTGGTCCTGGGCCCTGGATCCTAGTCTGGTCCTGGGCCCTGGGTCTGGGTCCTAGTCTAGTCCTGGATCCTAGTCTGGTCCTGGGCCCAGGCTCATCCATGGCGCCTCAATAACACATGTTTGTGGATAGATGTGGTTGAGGTGGATGCCAGCCTGCTGAAATCACAATGTGCATCGACCAGAGGGAGGGGGCTGAGGGGGCTATGGGGGAGGGGGGGGGATATGGAGGGGAGGGGGTGAGGAGGGGAGGGGGTGATGGAGGAAAATGAGGAGAGTGCTTGGCAGCGTGCCACACTCGTCATGAAGAGAACCACCCAGGAGGAGGAGGAGGAGGAAGGAGAAGAGGGGAGGAGGAGGAGGGGAGGAGGGGGGTGAGAGAGAGAGGGAGGTGGAGGAGAGCGTGCAGGAGGGGCTCTCCGGCCGGGGGGCACGGTACCTGGCAGTGGAAGATGTACTCGGGCGTGTTCTTCTTGTACTTCATGTTCCACACCAGGGCCACGCCGTCCGGCTCGTGAGGAGCCTCCTCGTTGTTGTTGTACGAGGCCACCAGCAGCTCAGGATACTGGTGACAGACACATCGGCCCAAATGAATGTCAGGAGGAAGCAGACAGGCCCCCGGGCCAGGCTCCATGGGAACAAGCCTGCCTCAGCCTCTGCTGGTGCATGCCTGGCAGAGTGTGTCACCGCCCCTCCTTCAACAAGATTTATGGCCGGGAAACTTTTTTTTTTTTTTTTTTTTTTTTGTGTTGCTAACAGCAGTCTGGTAAATAAAGTTTGTATCCGATCCAAGAACTCTGCATTAATGTTTAAGGACGAGACTTCTGAGGAAGCCCCGCAGTAAAGCTGACCGCTGCACGTCGCTGGAGAGCTTTGAAAGTCAAGCCCCGGGTCGCTACTAAAAGACGCTGTCAGAAGCTGCTGAGGAGAGCAGGGCTGCAGGAGGCCTCCGCTCACCAACACTCCCCAGATGGAAACAAACCATTAACCTCTGCTGCTTCTCATATTGTTAAAACTGAGCTTTACAGTTTGTGAATACACCAGTTTGGGGTTCAAACGGGAATGGATATCGCTGTTAGCGAGCCCTGTTAGGGACAATGAGCTGGTGTTCAATCAGTGTCAGAAGCCATTGAAAAACTAGGAATAACACGAAGGGAGAAGTCCAGGGAAACAAGTCATTATGGCCGCTAACTAAGTGACGATTTAGGCGTGACACAATCCCCCGTTCCTCTGGGGGCCTGTGGCCGTACGTAAATATGTCAAATACACGCCGGTTAATCATAAAGAATTAGGCCGTTGGCACGGCAACTCGTTTAAACGCATTAGCATCTCGGCTAAACACACAGTGTGGTTAAACTCCCGACACAACGGCGGTAGCAGAGGGAGGTGGCAGGCGGGCTGGATCCAGGATCAGAGGCGGTCTCTCTGGGTCAGGGGGGAGCAGGGGGTACCTGAGGAGACCAGTCCAGACAGGTGACCACGCGGTGCTTGGACCAGCGCTCGTCCATGAACTGCCTGTTCAGAGACAGCTTGGCTCCTGCTTGGATCTCCCTGGACACAAAAAGAAAAACGCATCATTTCAGGGTTAATCTAACCTGTATTGAATCCATCTTCACGCCTGGCGTACCACTAAGCCTTGTGTGTAAAGACATATTGCTCGTCTGGCTTCTCGTGTGTGGTAACAGGCCTTTACCCCTCCTTCTCCTCCAGGTCGCGGCCGCTGTAGTCGAAGAACATGTCCACGTGCTCGGACAGGGCCCGCTCCACGATGCGCGTGCTGTGGTCGAAGAAGGTCATGAACTCCTCAGAGTGCAGGATCTGGAGCTTCTCCTCCTCAGTCAGCTCGTGTGGGGGAGCTGGACGCACACAGAGACACACACAGACAGACACACAGAGAGACACACACAGAGAGACACAGAGAGACACACACAGACACACACAGACAGACACAGAGACAGACACACAGAGAGACACACAGACACACAGAGACAGACACAGAGAGACACACACAGAGAGACACACAGAGAGACACACAGAGAGACACACAGAGAGACACACAGAGAGACAGACAGAGAGACACACAGACAGACACAGAGACAGACACAGACAGAGAGACACACACAGAGACACACACACAGACACACACAGAGAGACAGACACACAGAGACACACACGCACAGACACAGAGAGACACACAGACACAGAGAGACACACACAGAGACACACACAGAGAGACAGACACACAGAGACACACACGCACAGACACAGACAGACACACACAGAGACAGACAAGGAAACAGACACACACACAGACGGGGAGAAAGACAGGTGGCCTCAGAAATCACTTGTCCACTAAATGCCCTGTAGGCTACGTCTGCGCTAGGCTAGCAGCGTGTCGGCACCCAGGACATGTGGCAGCTGAGCAGGTTCCTTCTGAACCTGAGGGAGCAGTGTGGTGAGGCTAGCAGCGTACCCTCCTCCTCCTCCTCCTGCACCGGGGGCTCGCTCTGCGTCTCCAGCGCGGGCTGCGGGGGGGAGATCTCCTCCTCCTCCTCCTCTTCCTCTGGTGGATGACAAGAGACACATTGTGAAGTCAACCTGGCAAAGCAGGAGTGATGACAAGTCTAATTCATGTATAGGTTTATGACAAAAACACGGCAATATTCAACTGGGACAATTTAAATGGTCACTCTTTGTTGAGGTGTTCTTAAATCAATATTTCCATATCAATTGGCCACAACGCTCCGAACACAGCCCCTCTCAGCTGCACAGTCAGTGATCCTGGGCTTTAGAACGGCTACAAAGTCCTGATTTTGTCTTTCAGTCAGCACACTGCATCCTCAGCAGGCTACTCTGGGTAAGGGAATGGAACAGTTTCTCCAGGCGTTTGTTTGGTTTGCCAACACAATGTCACCTTTCTGAAAAGACCTGAGCTTCTAAGGAGCTGGAGGTTGTCGTTTGTGTGTGGGGGTGTGTATATAGGGGGGTGGGGGCGGGGGGGTGGGACACAGCGGGCGTCTTGTCGCGTTGGGGGTCCCCTCACCGACCTAGTCCCATCCCCCCACCCACCCTCCCTCCCTCCCCCCCGTACCCCAGCCCCGGTAATGAGTCCCAGCCATTCAACAGGGAGTGTGGTTGTCAGTGTAGCCATCTCCCTGTCCCACTAACCCAGTAGCCCCCTCCCCCAGCAGGACGGGGCCAGCGGGCCAGAGGACGAGGAGCAGCTGTCCGGCCCCCCGGCCCCCCGGTCCAGCCAGCTGACTGAGTGGCTCTGAAGCAGATGGCGCTGCTGGGATTGTCTTCTCCTCCTGAAAAGGTGGCATGGGGATGGCACAGAGGTTTTCTGCCTGGTCGACCCTAGACAAGCCTCTGCCTGAACAGCAAGCCTGCGCAATTATCGTCTCGGCAGGGGGTCTTACGAGGCGCTATTCAACCCCGGAGAATGTACAACAAAATACAGCTTGTAGGATGGACCAGCTGGCAAACCACACACTGGCTCATAGACAAGAGCGCTTTCTCAGACAAACATCCCAAACCTGCTTTCCATACATAGGCTGCTCCTTTCATGTATACATAAATCAGAAGAAATTGATTCAGGCGTAGGAGAAAATATTTCTCTGGGTCTATGTAGGGTCCATTCTATGTAAAACGAATCTATGGTGACTGCTTTGCGCACCGCCATTTCCTCTCCACTGAGATAATCTAAATGATAATGTCATCTGTCACTTTGTCTATATAAAGTGATTCTTTTCCTTTCTCTGATGGCGCTGGGGGGGGGGGGGGATGAAGATCTGCTGTTCTGATGAGTTTACAGAACTGGGCTGATGACACAACCCATTTCAATACACGGCCGTAGTCTGGAACCAAAAGGAGAAGGTTAAAATCTTTCCTTTCAAGGGCCTCAATCAGGCTTAAAGGAAAACAGTAATCACTGTCTTTCAGCTGGGCTCGGCCGGGCTCGTCAGCCCTTTCCCCGGCGAGGCAGCCAGAGCAATCAACCTGCCAGGCATTAGGAGCAGAGAGACAATCTGAAAATAAAGGGTATAATGCACCTGCCAGACAAAATGGCCATTTGGAGAAAAGCTAGTGATCCTTGTGACCCTACTGGGGGGTGGGGGGGGGGGGGTTGTAGGGGAGGGGGGCGTGAGGGAGGGGGGGGCACCATGCAGAGAGAGAGAGAAACATTTAACAGAATTCACCCAGATCAGCGATGTCCTGCACACTGACACCTCCCCTCAAAGCAGGTCCAATTATGGCTTTTGTACCACTTAAGAAATAAAAGCTTTTGTGGGGAGTGGAAGCCCGGTGGGGGGGGTGGGGGGGGAATAATCACAGGTCTTTGTCAATGGACAATATATTAATGCAAACGCTACATGGGTCCAGTGTTGTTCAAGTACAAAACTAATGACCTTTACTCCCTGCTGCAGGTGTGCTCATCTCTCGCGCTCCGGAACGGACCACAGCCACCACCGACTTACTCACACAAACAAACCTTCGACTAAACTACTGAGCTCCATGTTTGGATTCCCCATGTTGGAAATGCTCGAATCTTTCTAACGTATGACTATCTAAATAGTGAGATGGATCAAAACTGCAACAACAACAAAAAATATATATATATAGATTTCAATCAAATTCTAACAACAAACTGGCATTGGTTAAAACATGTGATGTTGGAGCGGTGATGTTGGAGCGGTGATGTTGCAGTGTGATTATGGAGCGGTGATGTTGCAGTGTGATTATGGAGCGGTGATGTTGCAGTGTGATTATGGAGCGGTGATGTTGCAGGGTGATGTTGGAGCGGTGATGTTGGAGCGTGATGTTGGAGCGGTGATGTTGGAGCGTGATTATGGAGCGGTGATGTTGGAGCGGTGATGTTAGGGCGGTGATGTTGGAGCGGTGATGTTGCAGTGTGATTATGGCGCGGTGATGTTGCAGTGTGATGTTGGAGCGGTGATGTTGCAGTGTGATGTTGGAGCGGTGATGTTGCAGTGTGATGTTGGAGCGGTGATGTTGCAGTGTGATGTTGGAGCGGTGATGTTGCAGTGTGATGTTGGAGCGGTGATGTTGCAGTGTGATGTTGGAGCGGTGATGTTGCAGTGTGATGTTGGAGCGGTGATGTTGCAGTGTGATGTTGGAGCGGTGATGTTGCAGTGTGATGTTGGAGCGGTGATGTTGCAGTGTGATTATGGAGCGGTGATGTTGCAGTGTGATGTTGGAGCGGTGATGTTGCAGTGTGATGTTGGAGCGGTGATGTTGCAGTGTGATGTTGGAGCGGTGATGTTGCAGTGTGATGTTGGAGCGGTGATGTTGCAGTGTGATGTTGGAGCGGTGATGTTGCAGTGTGATGTTGGAGCGGTGATGTTGCAGTGTGATGTTGGAGCGGTGATGTTGCAGTGTGATGTTGGAGCGGTGATGTTGCAGTGTGATTATGGTGCGCTCCGTGTCTCTCTGAGTGGACCTGCCTCGCTCACACTGGGGGCGCAGCACTCAAGTCCTCTGACAAGCAGCTTGATCCAAGACACAGTCAGCTGTGACATGGCACGCTTCAGAGAGCACTGACACCTTCACCACCAGTTTAAACACTGCTGACCCCCTCTGTCCTTACAGAACACAGGAGCACTAAAGAGGAGGCTATTCTACTTACACAGGTGGTCACAACCTTCTTCTCAAGCTCCTACCAACACAAAACAAAAATCCGCTGATGAAAACAGGTGAGACCAATGGTGCAGGGCCACTCTGTTCCTGCAGAAACCAAGTCTGTGGCAGGAGACTCAATCTAACAATAGACAGAACCTCTAATCGTCAAGTGCGAGAGTATAAAAGGTGACTATGCTGGAAGAGAGGCACTTTTAACAAGAGGCTGTTGAGGCCCTTTACTGATTAAAAGTTTTGACCTTCCTCTGAATTCTCTGTGATTAAAACAATCAAATTTAATTAAATTTCAAATTTGCTCAAATGCTCCCTACACTTGTAGTCCTGGAGCCTTTTTTATATATTTTATTTTAAAGAGCTCCAGACACGATGAGTCCCCATATCTGTCACCATAATTACAAGCTCTTGTTAAGCAGCACTTACTGACGCTGCATTAAGTCGGTCCCTGCTGTCTGAACATGTTCCTGTTCTGGAGTCACCAGCCACAGACATTTCCTGCACACTATTGGCCTAAATCACAGCCAATCCTCCAATGGCTTGCAAACCAGAAAACTCAGCATTAGTTCTGTAAGTATGTACTCTGTGAACCAGACCAACCTACAAGCTCATGGTTAAGTTGCTCTGGCAGGTGTGTCTGGCCATCCTCCCAATCACACAGATTTCCCTCCGGCCTGGAAAGTGTCGGGCCAATCACAACCGTTTATCTGAAAGGGGGCGGGTTTAATCAAATGACTGTCCAGAGGAGTGCAGTCTAGGCATAAAAAAACAAAAACCGAAACAACCAAGATGACGTTTTGTCTCTCTGATTGGTTTTCTGTCCAATATCATCCAGAGGCATTTGGGTCTGCGCTTGTTTATCCTGCCCCTTGTTTATCCTGCCCCTTGTTTATCCTGCCCCTTGTAAATCCAAAAATTAACTGAGAGGTTCCAGACTAATAAGCCTTTGCGAACTGATCTGGCAATACCAGGCAAATAAGTATACCGTTGGAGTCGCAACTGGAACCATCTGGTTGGTAATTGACTACCGCTACACTGTCACTTGACTCATAGCTTCCAATTCAACCATTCCCCTTTACAGACTGTTAGGAGAGTTCACCGCCTCCAGGAACGGGAGAACACACGCCTCTCCGTATCCAGAACGGGAGAACACACGCCTCTCCGTATCCAGAACGGGAGAACACATGCCTCTCCGTATCCAGAACGGGAGAACACATGCCTCTCCGTATCCAGAACGGGAGAACACACTCCTCTCTGTATCTAGAACGGGAGAACACACGCTGATCCGTATCCAGAACAGGAGAAACACATGCCTCTCCGTATCCAGAACGGGAGAACAAACGCTGATCCGTATCCAGAACAGGAAAACACATGCCTCTCCATATCCAGAACAGGAGAACACACGCCTCTCCGTATCTAGAACGGGAGAACACACGCTGATCCGTATCCAGAACGGGAGAACACACGCTGATCCGTATCCAGAACGGGAGAACACACGCTGATCCGTATCCAGAACGGAAGAACACACGCTGATCCGTATCCAGAACGGAAGGATTAGTAATACACCTTTAATTCCGTTCTCTGGGGGGTGCGGGCACGGCGGCGTGGGTGGCGGCGCCAACTCCCGCTCTCCCCCCCCCCCCCCCGGCCAGCAGGGAGCCCTGTCGCCGCGGCTCCCGTCGCCGCCCGCTGACCTTGAGAGTGCCGCGCCGTCGCCTCCTCTTGACAACATGATGAATCGCTCAATCAGAGCGCCAGCCCGTCGCCGCCCCCCAACATCAAATATGCGCAGGAGGGGTGCGAGTCACCAAGGGGACGGCGCCTCGCCGAGTGCCAGGCGTGATGGCGCGAGAGAGAAAAAAAAACTAAACAACGTACAATGTCACTGAGTGTGTTTTGTTATGTGCCTGTTCGCTGAGCGGAGAAGACAGGAGAGGGAGAGAGAGTTGATGAAATGATTGCATAGTTGCAGGGAGTGATGGGGGTCTAGTGTTGAACAGCCGGCAGAAACCATCCTTGTTTAACACAGTCTCACAATGGCCTGCCTGCAGAGCCCATGGGCCGCCACGCGACTGAGAGGCCAGCTTTTCATCCCTCACTGGCTGCGCTCACGGCCTTCCAGAGGAATCATAGCGTTTGTCCTCGGTGACAAAGCTCTGTCACCTGGCTGGCTCCCATCCTGGATGGATCTGACAACCGCACAATGTCAACAAAGTGTGAAGGAAGACTTGTTTTTTTCTTTTAAAGCACCAAGACCAGTGCTCAAAGCATCGAGCCAAGCTTTGTTTTGTCCACTTCTATGAAGATACACAACATACCATTTCATGGACAACAACACTTCTCTGAGCCCCCAAACCAAACATAGGTCCTTGCCCATTTAGTCTAGGTATTATGTGATAACAGTGATAACGTTTCTTGTGCCACAGTTTCATATTGTTTACATTAACTGGTCATGTCCTCTTTAGGGGAATCTTTAATTTTGGATTTGTTACCTCAAGACTAGGGCCAACTCAACTGGATTAGAGCTCGTCTTGTTTACTGCCGTAACTCTGACAGCTAACACACTGCAAGCCCAATATACACCGACAACTTCCTACGAGCAACTCCAAAAAGCAGTCCAGGTAATCACAACTTTACGTATTGTGCTTGACATGTGCATGCTAAGGGGAGATATATATATATATATATATTCTGGTTTTGAAGATAAGCACAAACAACCACATGAAAGCTACTGTGTAGCAATTACATATTGACATGCTTCATATGCATTAGGTGGGCACACACAAAGAGCTTCATATCTCCCCCAATCTACTGGCTCTCAGCTCCCTACTGGCCCTCTCATACTGCATGTTAATTGGAGCGGGGGGTGTATGGGCCTGATGGGGTGGGAGGGGGGGTGGGGGGGGTTCAGGGGGCAAGCCTACGTGTGTGAATTTAATCTCTCCTTTGACTTCTTATGTTTCCCGGGGCCCCTGCAATTTCCCCTGGCTTTCATCTCCGTGCTCCTTCAAGGCCCTACCCTTCCCTCTCTGTGTACTTCCTGCCCCACTGGTGTGATCACACGGGCTCGCCGGCTCGACGCACGGGCAAACACGCACGCCACGGCCGCCGCTCTCGCCGCTGCCCGAGTCACACGGACGTCAATGTATTCGGCGTCCCCACCTTCTTTCTGCTGGGTCAGGACCGGGGTCTGGGTCTCCTTGGTGTACGACACCATCTCCCGGGGAGGGAAGTCCACGTGCGTGACCTTGGCCATGCCCAGCTTCGCCGCGCTGCGCCTAGGAACACACGACAGCTTCAGACACTCTCCAGGGCCGGGGAAAACAGCACATGACGAAGCAAACACTGATAGTTCTAGAGGCACAACACAAGTACACAGTTGTTTTTTGGGGGGGGGGGGGGGGGGGTTTACAGGCGTCTCGAGCACCGCCATTAAATCTTAATCTTTCGATTATTCATGGGGATGAGAAGGGTAGTTGGTCATTAGCTTACAATTCTAATCAGAAAAAAAAGCATGCTTTTAATCAGGATTAAAATGACGAGATAGTCAAGAGGAGCATCAATGCTTGAGTTAAGACAGAAAGAGAGAAAGAGAGAGAGACAGCGACACACAGAGACAGAAAGAGAGAGAGACAGAGACAGAAACAGCAAGACAGAGAGAGAGAGAGAGAGAGAGAGAGAGAGAGAGAGAATGATTAGAAAGGAGAAGATAGCCTTCAGTACCCCAGTTCAGAATCAGAGTGAAGCAGGAGCGTGGATGGGTCAGAGTCCCAGTGTAGAGTCCTGGTTAGTGGCACAGCAACAAGGCAGCATTAGTGAGAGAGAGCAGCCACAAAAGGGAGATGAAACCAGTTACAACTTATACACACATGCTCACTGGTCCCAAAATAAACTTCTGTTCGGTTCATTCAATATCATATCCCAAGGATCATTCCATTGAAAATATTGGAAGGAAAATAAAATTAAAACACGTGCAGATTCTTTTGTACGTGCCATATGTAACATGGAAGGTTCATTGTTTATTTAAACATTCAGTGTTTTATGAAATCCCTTTTTATCCTGGGGGATCAGGGGGAGTTTATATTCATGTAAAGCAGGCCCTCTGACTGGGATGGCATGTTTAACTGCAGAGCCCGAAGGCCTGATGCAGCAGGAACTATGTCACACCATCTGAACAGAGCATGAAGGCTGGGAGGGGGAGAGAGAGAGAGAGAGAGAGAGACAGAGACAGAGAGAGAGACAGAGAGAGAGAGAGGGAGAGAGAGAGAGAGAGAGAGAGAGAGAGAGAGAGAGACAGAGAGACAGAGAGGGAGAGAGGGAGAGAGAGAGAGAGAGAGAGAGAGAGAGAGGGAGAGAGAGGGAGAGAGAGAGAGAGAGAGGGAGGGGCAACAGAGTGAGCAACACATGAAATGGAGAGGGGGGGGGGAGAGAGCTGGGGAGAGGGGGGGAGAGAGAGAGCCCTGAGGCAGAAAACATGACCTCCATGTGTGTAGGAAATGGCCATGCTGGTGAGGGAAATGACTCAACACGTAGGGCCCTGGGCTGGAGGAAGAACTCCCTGGGCCTGGTGGGACACTGGGGGAGCTCGAGTTTCAGCCCAGGGACGAGGCTCTAATTAGGGGTTAAGAAGCTCCCCAGGCTCCCCAGGACCCTGCTGTTTTATTGTTCATTTAGGACTGTGCTAATTCAACAGAACACACACTGAATAAACATGCACACCCACAGCATAAGCTAATCATCCTTTTCTTGGACGATATAAATCTCAGCGTGTTTTTTGTTTTTTTCACGTACATGGTTTGTAAATGCAAGTTCTTAGTGTGCAACGCTGAACTGTACAGAGGTTGACCAGTGTTGCTCTCCAGAGGTCTGACCCCATTGAGACAAACAAACAGAAAACAAATAGGTTAGTGTACTGATTTGTACCTCAAATTTGACAGTCACAATGAGCAACATGTTTTGCATACATGACCCGCTCTGGAAAAACTTGTACTGTAGCATGAGCACACAACAATGCTATGATGATTTAAAATACACCTTTACCTTTCAAATTCACCTCCCCATAATCTTGAAAAGACAAAGATTTTTAAAAAGCACACTAACTATTGTTTTTAGACGATGATCTACATGTGAAGACCTGTGAGACACAAAGGCTAAAATTATATCAACATTTGCCTTCAGTCCCAAATCTACCCGTGCATTTAAAAATAAATATGTGCATTGCTGCCACAATTACAGCAGCAGCATGCTTTGAGGATGGGGACTGTAAGCCGAGAGAAAGGAAAGCATTTGGTCATTAAAACATCCTGGGGTGTTGCTACCTGGGTCCCACGGCGCCGTCGCCCGAGTCTTGGCTCCCGGCCTCGCTTGGCGTGCCCACAGATCTGGAGGTCGGTGACGTGGGAGGGGGGGCTGGATGGAGACACAGACAGATCTGCTGTTACAGGACGACTCACAATGGTGCAACAAAATATAGAGGGGCAGTCGGCAAAGTCAAGGTGAGGATAAACAGCTAAACATGGAGCAGATATGGAGTGGCCAAAGAGAGAAAACCAAAAAAGAAAATGGTTTTAGTTTGTGCCATTGGCAGTAGAATCTTGTTGAAGATTGAACTATAAAAATGTATCTAGACCAAATGGATGACTTGCTAAAATAAGTATGTATGACTGCACAACTCCCAACATTACCTTCCCCTTTTCATCGTTTTGTGGCGACCACAACCGTTAGGTTCTATAATGGACCACTTCTGCCCCCTTGTGGTTGCTTGGGAAATTGTTCTTCCACATTTTTTGACTATTGTAGTTTGAAGATTTTAAAGGGACAGTTGACTCACAAAACAAATACTTTCCCTTTTATCTGTAACGCTAGTTATTCATCTAGATTATTCTGGTGTGAGTCGCCAAGATTTGGATATATCGACCACAGAGATGTCCGGCTTTGCGCACCACAAGACAAGCCCAATCAAGCTCCATCATATCCAACAGACGGCAGACATCTCTACGGCAGATATCTCCAAAACCCCCAAGAGAAGGTGACACCCTCAGCCAGTTTAGTCCCGTAAGGCTAAACTCAACCATGCAGTTGAGGCGTGGGTTTCTTACCAGCAGGTGTGTCGGTGAGGCCCATGCTCTGGAGCAGGGCGTCTGCCTCGCGCCTCTTCTTCTCCAGGTCCGAGTCGTCCGGGTGCGGGGCAGCATCCTTCTTCTGCTCAGCCTGATAACACAGGAGCACGTGACGGATGCTTTAGGCCTCTCAGATCAGGAGCAGCTTACGAGGCTCCGAGGTGATGCTCGTTAGCGTGCCGTATGTTGCCATGCCAGTGTGAATGTCTAGGCAAGGTGACTGGCCGGCATTTCTATATGTATATCCGTATTTTATATTTGCATTTCATTATAATTCTCATGTATTTTCATCTGTAAAGCATGTGCTTTGTGTGTGAGAAAGAGGCTATATACATGAAAGGGATTGTTTCTGTAATAGTGTTCAGGCTGGACTTGCCTCTTTCTTCTTGCGCTCCTCTTCCTTCCTTTTCTTCTCCTCCCTGATCTGGGCCAGGCGCTGTTTCTTCCTTTCAAGCTCTGCTTTTAGCTCACTTTTGTCCGACATGATGTCAAAACTATGGGACACATAAAAAACAATGGATATTTCACACCAAACCTGTTCCAATTGAACACTCCTGACATGTTCTTCACTTGCATACGGTTTACAGTCCACTAGTTGACACAATGCTGGATCTAAAACAACTAGCTCTAGCAACACAGTACATGTATCTACAATGAACAGGGTTCTGGTCTGAAAAGCGCTCTTCTGTCAAGGAACTTCAGACTTTATTAGGCCTCACCGGGAACATGGCCAGCAACTTTTCCGCATCCGACCGAGGGATACAAAGAAACTGAGTTAATGCAGTTTTGAAGTTGGACAAACACACTTGGTGCGTTTGTTTCTTCAAGTTCCGTATGCTAGCTAGCTGGGTAGGCTAAGCTAATACCGTTGATTTCACCAGGCATAACTACTGTCAGGTGTTTAACTTAACATTGTTGGCCAAAAAGCTCCCACGTACAGTAACTGCAGTAGGCTAGCCAAAAGTGTATTACATTGTGCTTTCCAGCCACATTACCTTTACGATAGGAAACCTATACTAGAATTAAACACTTTGTTTTGATTGATAAAGTGAGCTTGCGTTAATGCTAGCCGACCACCGATGCTCATAGGCAACAATTGTTTGTTAACTAGGCGTTCTCACCTCCGTCCGAACAAGGATGTGCTAGCAGCACCGCATCAGCGTCTTTGCTGGCTGTCTGAATTATATGCTGACAGCTAACTACGCTTTCGAAGTAGCCCCACCCAAGCGCTGCATACTAGTACCTAGCTGCTAGCGAGCTAGAGCTAACGTTTGCTAACAAAACCATTTGCTACACATTGCGGTATGGGTTTCGTCCTGATACCCGAGGTTCCTGTTGGCAACGTTGAAGTCATTCGGAATCTGTCATATGTACGCTACGTGTCTATGTTAAACTGTCACTAAACCAAGTGAAGTTGCTAGTCTAACAAAGAATACAAAAATACTAGTGCTGGTTAGCTAGCTAGCCGGTTGTGGGTGTACAAATGGGGTTGGCCTTCGACTCCTGCAGCAATATTGAACAAAGATTAGCTCTAAATGTAATCTACACATTTGTTTACTGGCAACATAATGCGCTTGCTATTTATTCAACAACAGTTGTACTTAACCAATTTAGGGCCACTTTGTTCACAAACCTTAAATGTGTCCACAGCAAGTTTTCCTGCAACCAAACACAACGCACGAATGCGGAATTACGGATGCCGAGCAAGGACAGTGTTGATTTCAGGAGACCTCAACTTTGATGTATTTTGTCTGCCAGTAGGGAGCACTCTTTAATCACAACATGCTACACGTTCAACTAAAAGGATAACAAAATGCTTTATAAAGTTGTCAACAGTCTGAAATATTGTTTGTTGAAACATGCATGTTGATGATAAATTGATTTCCATATTGTTAGCTTAATCGTTTATGTTATTCTATTATCGTTGTTGTTATTTTTTGCTTAAGTTATTCTCAGTTGTTTTGAGGATGAACATTTTCACATTTGTATTTATATATAAGTACAGTAGCTTTCAAGGTTAGGAATTATTACAGGTGTAAATACTTTTTAAGATGTTTAAATAGGCTGCTAGGGATTGTCAAGAGGAGAAGGACACATTACAGTATACTTGTACCTGTTATACTTGTACCTGTTATACTTGTACCTGTTATACTTGTACCTGTTATACTTGTACCTGTTATACTTGTACCTGTTATACTTGTACCTGTTATACTTGTACCTGTTATACTTGTACCTGTTACAAATGGCAATTAACTTGATGATTGTGTCCCAAGGGACTCTTCAAATTAATCTCCAAAAATGCAGCCTATCGATATGACTGAGAGGAACCTGGATCTGCAACTTTAAATGTTGATTCAAACATGACTTGCATGTAAACAGTTCATTTTTAGTAAAATATACTGTTTATTAAAGAATATAAAAAACTCTTTAAAATAACCTAATAACAATAATAGAAGAAAATATCATATTGATAACTTTTGCTTGGCTTCATAAATTTCTAACCATTTAATCATTGTAATACAATTTGTAAAAAAACAAACAAATAACAAAAAATACATGATAAGCTTTGTAAATTGACCTTTGAATATATATTGCCTGGCATGAATATACTTTGATATTAAATGCTGTGAAATTATTATTTATCATACTACAGTCCCTTCTGAAATATACATAAATAATTCAATTAAAAGCTCAAAGGCAAATATTCTGGAAAAGATGGAAACAATTCCAAGGAGCTAACTAAATAGGAAAAGGTTTGTAAAACAGGAGTTCCTTTTAGTTTTGGTACTTTCTCAGTAGTACAGTAGACACTTTAGAGACAGCATAAGGCAAGACAGACAGAACCAGCAGGTGGGTTTCTTGAGGCACTCAGTTGGCCTGTCAGTTGGCCTGTCAGTTGGCCTGTCAGTTGGCCGGTCAGTTGGCCGGTCAGTTGGCCGGTCAGTTGGTCGGTCAGTTGGCCGGTCAGTTGGCCGGTCAGTTGGCCGGTCCTGGGTCTTCCGGTTTTCCATGTCTCCTCCTGGCGTCTCCGCTGGCCTCCAGGTCAATCCTCTCGGTGTGCTGTGGCAGCGCGGCAGCACCAGGGCCAGCTGCCAGTCCAGCGTCGGTCTGCAGGAGCTGCAGGACCTGCTCACTGGGGCGCTTCCAAGCAGGCCGAGTGGCGATCCAAAGTATGACTGCTCCAAAAACTCCTATGAGCACTCCTAGCACATTCACAAACACTGCTTCTGGGGGCGAGTCCTTGTACTTGGGATCTTTCCTAAGATGAAACAAAGAGCCAGATGTTAAGTCTTTACTAAAGATGACTTACATAAAGATTATTTTGTACTTTGTAATCTTTATGTCCCAATTCTGTAAATGTATGTATTTGAACAAAAAACAACATACAGGCCAAAAATCAGTTTCTCTGTGATGCCCATGAGGGCTGCTGCTATGACGCTGGTGAAGATGAAGAGGCCACTGTAGATGTGCACGGGCATCAGAGCTGCTCTCCAGGATAGAGGTGTGATGGGTATCAGGTATACACAAAGTCCCAGAACAAGCTGCTCATTGTAGGACAAGAGAGATGTGAGGACAAGGGGTCAAGCCAAGAGCACTGGCATAGAGTCATGACACATCAGCTTAAAGGATGAATTTGTTCCCATTTATGTGTGTGTATATATAAAACAAATGTGAGAAAGATGTAATTTGTATATATATAATGTATATAAGCACAATACATGTAACGGTCTGTTTAACTGTTTTGTCAACCCTTCCATCATAAAAGTTAGGTTGACTCCACATTTTACATATCCATGCAGACATAAATCTTTGAATAAAGTATGAAGCGTTGAATAACTCATGTATATATTTAATATCATATACAAAATACGTTGAAGGTAAGTTACCTGTATTGAGTATAGTATGACAGCTGCTAGCCCCACCCAGCTGTGTAGGCTGTACATATTGGGGATGTTTTGGGCATTATGGAAGTCAAAGACTGCTATCATGGATACAGCAGCAAAGCCAAAGGCCAGTATATTGAGGCCAGCATGAATAAACTTCATCATTAACTTGCTGCATTTCCAGCTCCATGGCAGTCTGTATACAATGATAGCTGAAAGAAATAAAATACCATTTCAAATGTTAGTATGTCTGTTGTTTGTAAACGTCAATCTAATATTAATCAAAACATCTATTTGGCCAAGAGAAAATTAAATATTCTGATGAGGTTAGTCCATTACAGGTTGGATACTTACTATGTTATTTATTTGTATGCCAAGGTTACACCGTTACAAGCAAATTCAAGTGGATTTGTTGTGACGCAAGCTAATTAGTCTCCAGCCTTGTCGAATACAATTTTGGGAATTCTGGAATCTGCATTAATCCTCTTGAGAACACTTAGCACAGTCTTGGAAGGAATTACTGAAAGTACTTGCAGCATTTGCCAATTCGTATCAGTTTTCAAGGTTTGTTGTCGCACAGGATCAACTTCACCGTTTTCGTTTCACAAATGTTTCGACTTCTTAAGAAATCTTGAACTGTCTCTAACTTTTGGTAGTAACTAACGCTACGTAAGTGAAACTGACTTAATAGTATTCTGGAATTTATCATTACACTCACCAATTCCTTGTATGAAAATAAAACCGATAACGACTAAAACCGGATGCCAGTTGAATTCGGCGAGTCCTCCATCCCATGCCAAACCTTCCTTAAAGTGAAATATCCATCTCAGGACAAAAATTATAGCCACAAACCCGACAGACACAGCAACGCACAGAGCGAATAAGAACTGCCTGAAACTCTCCATCGCCATCTCTGACAGCGTCTGCGCCAGCAACCCACTGGCTTAACGGAGGAAGTGACTCAAAAGTGATGTCTCAAAGCAGAGGAATTTCAAGAGGTTAACCGAGGGAAGGGGGGGGGGGGGATCGTCGTCGTTCTCTTCTACATAACAGAAAGTATATTAAGAGGGGAGACTACGAAGAATACATACATCTGACTGATGGAGTAGGCTACAAACCTGATGGGTGAAGGGTGGGTGAAGAGTGGACTTGACATAAAACGTCTCCTGATCTATTTATTCAACAACAGTTACACTTATCTAATTTAGGGCCACTTTGTTCACAAACCGTGGCCGCATTTCCCAGATTCGTTAAGAAGCTCTTAACGCTAAGAGCTTCTTAACGAATCTGGGAAACGCGGCCCTGAAATGTGTCCACAGCAAGTTTTCCTGCAACCACGAACGCACGAATGCAGAATTACGGATGCCGAGCAAGGACAGTGTTGATTTCAGGAGACTGATGTATTCTGTCTGCCAGCACGGAGCACTCTTTAATCACAACAACAGGTTGCACAATACGTGTAACGGTCTGTTTAACTGTTTTGTCAACCCTTCCATCATAAAAGTTAGGTCGAGTCCACATTTTACATATCCATGCAGATCTAAATCTTTGAATAAAGTATGAACTGTTGAATAAGTAACGTATATATTTAATATCATATACAAAATACGTTGAAGGTAAGTTACCTGTAGTGAGTATAGTATGACAGCTGCTAGCCCCACCCAGCTGTGTAGGCTGTACATATTGGGGATGTTTTGGGCATTATGGAAGTCAAAGACTGCTACCATGGATACAGCAGCAAAGCCAAAGGCCAGTATATTGAGGGCAGCATTTCCAGCTCCAAGGCAGTCTGTATTAGCCTGGCTGTCAGCCCAATTTATCCCCGCCCACAAAAACATTTGGTCGGGAAGTTGGGTCTGGGGTAGCCTGGCTCTGCCGTCCTACGTACTTCCGCTCAAATGTATTTGCTTCTGTACATAGGTCTGGCCATGAGGTCCGTAAATCAGATTCTGCAGGTTGATTTTCTACCTGTCCAATAAGCGAACAGAGGGAGTGGCTGAGAACGATGACGTTGGTGTCGTGTGCTAGTTTGTGTTGTAGTTCCGTAATGGCGGCGGAGAAAGATGCGAGGAAAGCCATTCGGTCCGTTGTGGCAACGCTGCCGAATATCCAACAGCTATAGCCGGAGCAAGAACAAGTTTTACTGAGTTTTGTTGGTGGCCATGATGTTGTGGCCCTCCTCCCCACAGGGTTCGGGAAAAGTTAGATTTTCCAGCTACGGCAGCTAGCTCTGTTAGAGTAGTGGTGAAGGAATTGGCTAAGGCGAACGCTAGCGATTGGTTATGGCAGATCAGAGTGGCTCTGGGCAGATCCAATAGTTTTACACTTCAACAGAGTACCCTCCTACAAGGAAGTCAACGCTTGTCAATGGAGCGAGGCCAGACTCTCTGTACAAATGAAATGTACGAGAGTCTGGTTAGGACCAGGCTAGGTCTGGGGGGGCTCGGTTGGGGAACAACTATGTCCGAACAGGAGCTGTTCGGACCAATGAAATTGTCAGGGCGGGCTTTATACGATGATGGACAGATGATCAACAGTAACGTAATCAACCACGTCACCAAAGAGCTCTTGGGTTTTCAACAAACAACATATTACGTTGCTCTGATTGGTTGTAGGCAAGCCCCCACCCCTCGGCTTGAAGCAACGGCCCCGGTGGATGTAGGTGGTATTGCATTTACGGTTAGGTTTCCGACTCTTCTGGTCGTTTTTATTCTATTAACTCCAGTCAACATTTACAAAACTATCTCCCCCAATAATTGTTGTTCGATTCTCGAACCTGGCTCATACTACTAGCTTTTTCATAGAAGAATTTTTCCCGATTTATGCTAAGTTTGAAACCAATCCGAAATGGGTAAACTAGCACCCCATTTATTTGCTTACGTCAATAAAAGTTGCCTGCAAATGTGCTCGCGGATACTAACCAAGCCCCCACCCCTCGGCTTGAGGCAACGGCCCCGGTGGATGTAGCTGGTATTGCATGTACGGTTAGGTTTCCGACTCTTCTGGTCGTTTTTATTCTATTAACTCCAGTCAACATTTACAAAACTATCTCCCCCAATAATTTTTGTTCGATTCTCGAACCTGGCTCATACTACTAGCTTTTTCATAGAATAATTTTTCCCGATTTTTGCTAAATTTGAAACCAATCCGAAATGGGTAAACTAGCACCCCATTTATTTGCCTACGTCAATAAAAGTTGCCTGCAAATGTGCTCGCGGATACTAACAGGGCACGAGCACAAAAGTTCACATTGGCCGATAGCCGATTTACATTGAGCTGAATGAGCCATAGACTTATATTGAATGAGCACGGGAAATGGCTTGAGTTGCCTGCCTTGTTGTAGCAAGTTTAGCAAATCGTTGTCACACATACATGAAACGATTTATCATGAACGTTTTTACGTTCATGACATGATGGCAAATGTTATGTTATGTTAAGCGTGAGCATAGATTGTTGACATGTCTATCTGGAGCAAAGACGAAGATTAATACTTTAACTGTTAACCACAATAGGAAATGATATATATTTAAATAATATTAGTCTTGCCTTCAGAAGCTTTTGTTAAACACACCCATTATTCTTTTTTTGATCGTGGCATCAAGCCAGACTGCTTTTGTGGGACAATGAATTATCGGACTTGTACCCCATTCTGCCCATAGATTCTGCAACTGCAATGCCTTAGCTCACACGCTCGTAACCATAGACATATATATATATGTCTATGCTCGTAACCATATAAATCTATGCTCGCGACTGGTTGTCGCAAAGTATGACGTGTACAGCTAGTTGCAAGCGTGCACGAGGTCTCGGAGCTAGGGAAAAAAAGAGCCACTGTTTAAAGCTAGACCGGAAGACACGGAAGTGGAAAGATGGCCGCGTCCAGTCTCGCGCTCTCGCTTGCCTCACTGCGCCACTGAGCACTTTTCATAGAAATGAATGGGGACGCCATCTTGGAAGACAAAAGTAGCTCACTCTAGTTATATTAACTCTATGGTTGTAGGTCTATCCAATTTAGCGAAGAGGCATTTTTTTCCGGGTTCGGTTGAAACACACCCCATAGTCACAGCCCAACGGAGAGTTCTCAGACTCATATTCTGACTAGAATTATGAGTATGACAACGTCAGGCTAAGTCTGTATACAATGATAGCTGAAAAAAATACAATTTCACATTTTAGTATGTCGAATATTAATCAAAACATCTATGTTTGGCCAAGAGAAATTTTTTTTATTCTGATGAGGTTAGTCTATAACAGGTTTGATACTCACTGTTATTTCTTTGTATGCCAAGGTTACACTGTTACAAGCAAATTTAGATTTGTTGTTCCATCCATCCATCATCTTCCGCTTGTCCGGGGGTCGGGTCACGGGGGCAGCAACCTAAGCAGGGAGGCCCAGACTTCCCTCTCCCCGGCCATTTCCACCAGCTCTTCCTGGGGGACCCCGAGGTGTTCCCAGGCCAGCCGAGAGACATAGTGGGACGTGCCCAGAACACCTCACCAGGGAGGCGTCCAGGAGGCATCCTTATCAGATGTCCGAGCCACCTCAACTGGCCCCTCTCGACGCAGAGGAGCAGCGGTTCTACTCTGAGCCCCTCCCGGATGACCGAGCTTCTCACCCTATCTCTAAGGGAGAGCCCGGACACCCTGCGGAGAAAACTCATTTCGGCCGCTTGTATTCGCGATCTCGTTCTTTCGGTCACTACCCACAGTTCGTGACCATAGGTGAGGGTAGGAACGTAGATCGACTGGTAAATAGAGAGTACTTCTTCACCACGACGGACCGATGCAGAGCCCGCATCACTGTGGACGCCGCACCGATCCGCCTGTCGATCTCGCACTCCATCCTTCCCTCACTCGTGAACAAGACCCCATGATACTTGAACTCCTCCGCTTGGGACAAGATCTCCTCCCCGACCCGGAGATTGCACTCCACCCTTTTCCGGTCGATAACCATGTCTTCAGATTTGGAGGTGCTCATTCCCATCCCAGCCGCTTCGCATTCGGTTGCGAACCGCTCCAGTGAGAGCTGAAGGTCACGGCCCGATGAAGCCAACAGGACCACATCATCTGCAAAAAGAAGCGACCCGATCCTGAGGTCACCAAACCGGACCCCCTCAACGCCCCGGCTGCGCCTAGAAATTCTGTCCATATAAGTTATGAACAGAATCGGTGACAAAGGGCAGCCCTGGCGGAGTCCAACCCTCACCGGGAACAAGTTCGACTTACTACCGGCAATGCGGACCAAGCTCTGGCACCGGTCGCACAGGGACCGAACAGCCCCGATCAGGGAGTCCGGTACCCTGTACTCCCGGAGCACCCCCCACAGGAGCCCCCGAGGGACACGGTCGAACGCCTTTTCCAAATCCACAAAACATGTGTAGACTGGTTGGGCGAACTCCCATGCACCCTCCAGAACCCTGCCGAGGGTATAGAGCTGGTCCACAGTTCCACGGCCAGGACGAAAACCACATTGCTCCTCCTGAATCCGAGGTTCGACAATCCGACGGACCCTCCTCTCCAGAACCCCTGAATAGACTTTCCCAGGGAGGCTGAGGATTTGTTGTGACGCAAGCTAATTAGTCTCCAGCCTTGTCGAATACAATTTTGGGAATTCTGGAATCTGCATAAATCCTCTTGAGAACACTTAGCACAGTCTTGGAAGGAATTACTGAAAGTACTCGCAGCATTTGCGAATTCGCATCAGTTTTCAAGGTTTGTTGCAGAGGATCAACTTCACCGTTTTTGTTTCACAAATGTAACTGAGAAAATGTTTCGACTTCTTAAGAAATCTTGAACTGTCTCTAACTTTTGGTAGTAACTACGCAAGTGAAATTCACTTAATAGTATTCTGGTATGTATTATTGTGATATGGGTGTGGCTGCAGAGGATGTGACGGTAAGGCCACACACCTAAGGCTTGTGGCAATATAACTGGGTGTGAGCTTGTAGGGTCACATCCGTATTTGAGGTGCACGCCGGCAGCATTGTTTGTCATCCAGGCAATCCCCCCGTCCGTACATATACACAGACTGACACGGGGCAGACAGGACGGGAAGACAAGTTGAGGGAAGAATTACAGCAGAACATGAGGAGAGGGAGGAGAGAGAAAAGGCAACCCCCAGACTAGTGGCTGAACAGTGTCGTCCTGGCAACACCTTTATGACAAGCTGAGACGGCTGTTGCATATACCCTGACACTACCCAGAGTCTCCTGTCAAACAGTGATTGTAAAAAGCACCAGAACGTTTTGATCCGGTACCAGACTGGGTCAACGTTTTGTCCTCCACACCACCGAGAGAAAGTTTGCCAGCGTGTCACATGACCCCTCACAGTGGATCACATGACCCCTCAGAGTGGATCACATGACCCCTCACAGTGGATCACGTGCGTGTGCTCTGTACAGTCTGGATGACAGCCTCAGACAGACCTCTGTGTTCTAACAGGTCCCTCTCAGTAGCCAAGCCATGAGAGGACCTCCGATCACAGGTGGGCTCTTCACCGTGCGTCCGGCTTGGGAGAGCATCCTTCCACTGAGGGAGAGGCCTCGTCCATCCACCCCCAACGGTGGTTCGTCCCTGTGACATCAGGTCTGCTCCTTTGTTGAGCAGGTCTGGGATATGCAGGGCTCTCAGGGAGGTGAGACAAGACAGGTACTCATGCAGGCACGTAAATATGTCCTTTGAGCCTTCTCATACTACGAATGGACAGATACAGATGGGTTTCAGCAAAACAATGATTGTCCCTGAAATACCTCCTAGTGAAGTTCCTAAACCATCTCACTGGTTCATGTGTGTGTGTGACCCTGCCCATCTCCCCTGGCCTCCTCCAGGTAGATGGAGCCCAGGTGCAGGTAGATGGGATGTGTGTCTGAGGCGTCCACCACTAAGTCCAGGGTCCTCTCATAGCCCTCCTGAGCCTTCCTGTGCTCCCCAGTCTGGTAGTGCAGGTGACCGTACAGAGCCACACGTCTGGGTCCTGCAGAGAGGGGAACCATCAGGAGAGAGATTACACATTAACATTTGATTGATTTGGTTGAAAATGGGCCAGGTGAACGAAAGGGAAAAACACATCTAATCACTGCGGGCATGGAAACGAATATTTTACACAATACCCTCTATTCAAAAAAAGGAAAAACAAGATAGGCCTACTGAAAATAACTCTTTTTTTTATCATTAGGTAGACAAATTTGGTCAATGCATTTTTCACCCAGAAGCTTGAATCTTATGTTGGCATTTATATACTCCCTGCTTTTGCGATGCCAATGTTCCTAAGGTAGCAGTTGTAATGGAAAAATTCTGAAGACACTGTAAGCTCAAATAGTCAAGATGCCATATTAATACACATTCTTTATTCAATACCAAAAAGTAGTTAACAGAGCACTCAATGACAAATCTGCTGGAGGACATGTACCACAATTGTGGTTCAGCTGAGTGATACCGACCCTAAAACATATGCAGACTGCATAGGGTCCAGGGTTGGAGGCAGCGGGGAGAAAATGAATGATTTGACTAGCAGCTCAAAGGACTTCATGATGACAGAGGTCAGTGCTATCGGACGATAGTCGTTCATGCAGGTGACCTTGGTGTTCTTGAGCACACCTTTTTGACCCTGCACAGTGTGTTTTACTGTTACAAAGTGTGCAATTTCTGCACCCTCGCCTCCTCTGCTCCCTCTCATATTTAACCTCACATATCACATAGCCAGCTAACGTTATATCTTGTATGATCTTTATGATAATTGTCAGGCCATTTCTCTGAAATGCAGAGGCTCTCAGAATGAAACTGTTCTATCTTTTGACCCTCTACATGATAAATGAGCAAAGGTGTTTTATTGTTACAAAGTCTGTAATACCTGCACCCTCGACTTTCTGCTCCCTGTTGGCTACTTCAGGAGATTGATTGACTTTATTGTCCACAAGGGCAAAGTGCCCGTGATGCAGTTGGTGATTAAAATTCTATAAGACACAGGGAGCCAATGCAGTTAAACTAAGACAGGGGTGAAGTGCTCTCTCTTCTTACTCTTAGTTAAGAGTCTGGCAGCAGAGTTCCAGTTTCTTTATATACTGTTTTGGGAGACCGGTAAAAGTGCATTGCAGTAGTCAGGGCTCGACAATAACGATGGCCCGATGGCCCGGGGCCAGTAAAAAGTAACGTCGGGACAGTTACACTAGCAACTCACTGGCCCGGCAAATTATCGATAGAATTTTTTTTTTGCATTGTAAAAGTTAACATCCTTAATATGTTTTGCTATCTGCTAAATGCATAAATAACTTTGCAGCTCGTGGGGCGCACAGTTGGCAAATCAAGAGTTGAGTAGTGAGTGACGAGTGGTTGTCAAATTGTAATTCTCTAATCTCGATACATTTTTTAAAAACTGGCGCGAGACTGGCGCAAGACAATAAAGTGAAGATGGCAGCAAAGTAGAGCTACGAGCTCAAACGGAAGCAATTTTTATTTTTATGGAACGAAGATGCACTGTGTCGCCTGTCGTATGTTCCCGTCTAAAGCGGACAAAAGTAGGTATTTTTACACAGGCACCGACAATTTTCGAAAACAATCCCTGACCAGCCATGCTAGCAGACAGTACCTGGTTTCCAGGCCGTTGACCATGCTGGTCAGGAATTTAAATGTAGATGCCCATAGTGTTATTGCACGACTTATAACAACGGCATATCACGTAATTAAGACGGGCCAGCCGTTCGCCTCGTTCCCCCAGGCTATTGAACTGCAGCAGAAGACTGGTGTCGACTTGGGTAGTTAGTATCATACTGATGAAATGCTATGGAAGCTTTTATATATTAGCATTGAGGGACCAGAGGTTTCAGTTTCAGCCAGACAGAGCAGAGATGGCTGTCAGGAGGGAAGTCATGTTTGAGGTTAAAAGTCAATTGTTTTGCTGACTATTACCTTTTTTTTTTATCACTAGAAATGTAATTTCATTGTTGTTCTTTTTATATCCAGGATGTGTTTACAGAATAACACAACTTTGTTGTGTTATTCAAAGACTGTTAAGTCTTTGGTTTTGTTGTAACAATGATAAATTACAACTTTTGGAGGGGGGGCCAGTAAAAATGGTCTTGGGGCCAGTAAGTTTCAAACCCACTGGCCCATTGGGGCCAGTGCCAAAAAATGTTAATGTTGAGCCCAGAGTAGTCTTCCCTAGTAGTGATGAAGGCATGGATTCGTTTCTCAGCATTTTGTTGTGCTTAAAAAGGCAGCACCTTTGCAATGTTTCGCAAGTGGAAGAAAGCCATCGGGGTAACTTTGCCAATATGGGGTTTGAAGTTTAACTCTAGATGACACATAGGCTTGTTACTTTTCATTTGACATGGTGTGCCAGGTTACCAAGATTACTAAGAACTCTTTGATCCGGTACCAGACTGGCTCTCTTTGATTTTGGTCCAACCTCTGTGCTCTCTCAATAAACCTGCATGTCCTTACCTTACCCTTTAAAATGACACTCACAGAAAATGATGTGATCTTGAAATGGCGTCAGCAAATCGGTTGGCCAAGATGTGCACTGCCTGATGTAAGCCTTACTTTAGTACATGACACACCTAATCAATAAAAACATTCAAGATTAAAAAAAATTCACTTTCACTTTCACTTAAGGAATAGCCACTTCTTGTAAGTCACATAACTGCAATGACAGTTAATGTTTAACATTGAACACCCCCTCCACTCTATCATATTCTATAAATGCAACGTAAGCATCATCTAGTAGGTTAGTTGCAGGCTACTATACTGTAAGAGCACTGGCATACTTCAGTTGACCAGTAGTTGGTTAGTTATGGTTCTCGTTTTGGTTTTTTTTCCGTCCTAAACCAGCGCCCCCCTTGTAACTCCACAGCTGCTCGTTTCAAAGAATCCTTCAGAACTGCATAGATCCTAGTTCTGCTCTGCTACTCATTGCTGAAGTTTTGCTAGAAACACCAGTTTCTCATCTCACCTGGATACTTTGGGTAAGTGTTTGCTATAAATGTCCTAAATCAGAAGTTTTCTGTGTACATTTAGCCTAATGTATGCAGCTGAATAGGCAAAGGGGTTTTACTTTCTAATCGTGTCATTTCAGTCTTAGAATTTCACTCGATGTTGGACGATTTTCTCGTCAAAGGTGTCAGAAATGAACATTTAGTAATTTAGCAGACGCTCTTATCCAGAGCGACTTACAGTAGAGTACAGGGACATTCTCCCCGAGGCAAGTAGGGTGAAGTGCCTTGCCCAAGGACACAACGTCATTTGGCACGGCTGCTCAGCCATCTGACCCCCTATATATAGAAATATTAATCTATCAAGCATTGCACAGTCAGTCGGTGAACAAGTTAAGAAAGCTTTATTGCTTGCGGCCGCAAAGAGACAGCACACGCCATTGTGCTACAAAGTTTGTCTGGTTCCCCTCTGAAAACTTTTTAAGTTTAGTTATGAATATGATTACATTTTTAATGATAATATCGGACAGCGTGCGTGGTTGCGGGGATGTGTCCCCCCCAATATATATTATGATTACGGCCCTGCACTGGACCCCCCTGATATCGGACTGGCCACCCCAGGTGCCACCCCAAAATGTTATTCGCTATCCCTGGCAATTGGATGCTGATTGACATTTAATTTATCTTGTTAAAAGAATTACTTTTGACATCTGGCAGTGCATTTTTTCAATCGAGGATATTTCCACAGTTCACCAGTCAGTCTGATACATCTGCGCCAGGCAGAAGATAAGAGCAGAGAATGTCTAATATGGGGAGAACTGCCACTCGGGAAACTTCCGGGTTCTCAACTGGTTGCAGTTCCACCCTAGTTCCGTATAAGGGCGCTAAGGCGCTAACGGTCCAGTGCAGAATGAATGGAGGTCTATGGAGCTATACCCCTCAAAATCCACTTTTCTCAGGATATAATTTTTTGTCTAGTAATTTGAATGTTGAATTCGAAAGGGGGGGGCAAAAACAATACACACTGCTGGGTGATAGATTTTTTTAAAGTCGCTTTTTTTGTCTTAAAAAATCCAGGCACCCAGGCTAGAGCTAAACGGCTAAATTGGTCTCTTTTGCCTGATTGTCGTTAAGAAATCTCATATTTGATTGAAATTCAACATAGATTATAGGTCGAAAATTGAATGAACGAGCACTTATGTCCTTTCTATTTCTTACAGGGTGAGTCGTTGTTGCCCATAACACGCTAGCATTCTGCTAATGAATGCTGATTGGTTAGTGAAGGACTGACTACGACCAGAGATCCCGCTTGATGGCATCCGAAGCAGAATCAGAATGTCAGAGCATTAGCAACATTAGCAACAACATTAGCAACCCAAAACTCTTTCTAGCATGTGACAAGGAGTATGGAACGCCGAGTTAGTCAAAATTAAATAAATAAATAGGTAAATAAATAGATAAATACATACATAAATAAATATGGCTATGAAAAAAATTCTGAAATTAAAAAAAGATGGCAATAAATATATAAATATAGCATTATATAATTATATAGCTGAATCCCGACATCAATAAATACATTTATTTTTTCAAAATTACGTTTTTGTAAAGACAACATTTATTTATTTAATGGGACTTTTATTTCCTAATGCCACATTTATTTATTTTTGGAGACTATTACACACCACATTTATTTCCACATATTTCCACACCACATTTATTTCTGTGCTGTATTTATTTCCGATCTCACATGCAAACGAGAGGGGCGTGGTTATCTTCGGACCAACGCAGCTCCACACAAGATCGAAGGCAGATAGGGACACCTAGATTAGGTAGGTGATGGAAGACATTAGTCGTGTCAGAGATCGCATGCTGGCCTTATAGATCAAATTGATCAGCATGGCTTGTCAGGATGTACTATTTTGGCACACATTGTAGATTTTGTAGAGGTACTTGGGCGGACAACCCTAAAGCGCTAAGTGGACCAGCTTGATTTTCCTTGATCCTCCCCACGTGTATTGAGAGGGCAACGCGCCGTGTACTGAGTGGGCAACGCGCCGTGTACTGAGTGGGCAACGCGCCGTGTACTGAGTGGGCAACGCGCCGTGTACTGACTGGGCAACGCGCCGTGTACTGAGTGGGCCGGTCTGACAGTAACTCCCGGGCCACTTTTTTCCCCTAGTCCGCCCCTGCTTGTGATAAAAGCGTGCATTAGTCTTTCAGTGTCAGCCTGAGAGAGAAACGGTTGCGTCTTAGCATATGATAAAAATATGCTTTAATTACATTATTGACATGGGTTTCAAAATAAATGAATTCAAACTATCAAGAATGGAGGCAATAATATCTCTCCACATGCTGGAATATATGCTGGCCCTTGGACTATTGGAATATATATCGCTTATTGCCTCTGACGTTCAAGTTTTTTAATCAGTTTTATTGCATAGATTCCCACAACAGCAAATTCAAGGAGAAAATAGTGTGAGAATGCTGACACACTCACACATCTCGTTTTAGTGAGCGTGAGTAGATTGTGAATTATGGCACTTTCACTGTTATTGCCCATCCCTCACGGAAACGTCCAGCACGAATATGATCTGATGTACCCCCGACCTTTTCCCATTGACCTCAACATGTCAATGGGTTTGTATCAAATTTAGACAGCTTAGCCGATGCAATGATTGCTGTTAAAACCCCGGTTACCAGAGTCACTTATTTCGGGGTCGGGTTTGTAGTAGCCGATTAACAAGATTCTGATTCTCTACAAAATATTAGTTTGACTAGTGATCCGGTTTTAATCTGTGCCCACTGCACATCTCAAAGCTTGATTTCTGGATGACACCCTGGTGTGGGAGTCAGGTGGCTGAGCGGTGAGGGAGTCGGGCTAGTAATCTGAAGGTTACCGGTTCGATTCCCGGCTGCGCATAAATGACGTTGTGTCCTTGGGCAAGGCACTTCACCCTACTTGCCTCGGGGGGAATGTCCCTGTACTTTACTGTAATGACTAAATGTAAATGGTGTGGCCCCGGAGATTCCAGCCCGGGGGTCGTGGTTTCAACTGACTAGTTAGGTTAGATAATATGGGTTATAACTAAACCCACTATTGTATGGTGATTTTCATGGTTTATGTTTCAATGTTTGTCTCATAGTTTGTTTTCTGTGTTCACAGGAATGGGTGCAGCACAGTCAATTCCGGTGGTCGGAGAAATCATCACTGCTGTTGATAGCAGTGTGAAGCTGGTTGCAGCTGGTTCTTGCGCTCTTGCAGGAGAGATACTAAACGACCAGGACGCTAAAGATGCTGCCAAAAAGTTTGTAGAGAATGCTGGGAATTCTTGGGTGGAATATTCTGAGAGAAGTCCTATTGCTGCTCCAGTTCGTGCAGCTGTTCATAGTATTGCTGGTGACGAGGCTGAAGCGAAGAGAGTCCTGGTGAAGATGGGTAAATCATCTTTGGATGCCATTGACAGCACTCCAGTTTTAGGGCACGTAAAGGGTGTAGTTCACTATGCAATTGGGGATACGGAACATGGTCATGATTGCATGAAAGGTGCCAGTCGCACATTGGTTGTGATGGGAGTTGGAACTGTAACTGGTGGAGTTGGAGGAGGATTAGTTCTTGGTGGACTAGCGGGCGTATCAGGTGGAGTTGTGTACGATACAACGGTATCTGCTATTGAAAGTAAGCCTTATGGAATTATACAATCTGTCGACCAGGCAATTGAATCTGCTAAAAAGGGAGATGGTTACGGTGTTATCAACTCAGAAATAAATGTGCTATACTCCGTTGCCGGAGATTTTCTTACCGGAGCTGCTGCAGCAAAGGCCACCAAGAAGCTGAACCAAGCTTCAAAGCAAAGGAAAGCGTTGAAAGGCAAAATTGGAAAAGACGCCGCCAAGGATGTTATTGACACTGGCAAGAAGTTAGATAAAGTAATGAAGGAAGTAAATGGAGATAACCACGTTTGCACGAAAGTCAAAAACCTGGACACGGGAGAGGCAGCTTACGGGGCGAACGAACGACTCAGACAACAGATCAGAATGAAGCAGTATGCCTCTAAAGGCGACGCTAGTGGATACAAAAGTAAAACAAATGCTAGGAAAGGACATGACGGTACATTCCCAAGAGAGAAAGGAATAGGAATCGTTGAAAAAACAGCAAATGATATGGATATGAATATTGAGCCAAGAGTTAGGAATCGATGTATAAATGCTTGTGCTGAACATCATGCCATTGAGAAGCTGGGTACTCACGGAGCCGAAGCTAAAATTCGTACAACTACTGTCATGTCTCATAATGGGCAGATCACAGCTATAAAGAGATGCGACAACTGTGTGCAGTTCGACCCTCTGATGGGACATGTGCCGACCGATGGTATTGATGGGATGCCTGTACCTACACGTCAGTTCGTTCTGGATACGTCCATGCCCGCTATAAAAAGCGCTGTTAAGTATGGTTTAGGCGCAGTTGCAGTGTGTCTTGCCTGTGAAGAAAATGAGAACTGTAGCTGCGAATAAACAAAAATACAGACCGGATGTACCAAGATTCAGGCTTAAATGTATCCGTTTTATCAGGACAAAAGAAAAATAATGACTCGTTAATAACTTTTGTAATGGAAAATTAATGTTGTTCACATATGTTATGTTAAAGTAAGACTGTATGTCTTTCTATACTGCAATATTCCATGGATGATCATGAGAGATAAGGTTGTTGAGAGTCTGTAATGTAACATTTTGACTTCAGTTGTACAAAACAGGAACTATATGTATCCTTTAGTTTCCTGATATTGTCCTACTCTCTCTGGATTATTTCCTCTTGGTCCCTCTTCTGCAAACGTGTGTCAGTGCCTCTTCTTTCAGAGGTATGTCCTGTTATCCAGAGAAGTATACACCCATACTCTTGACCTGGGGAAAGGATCTGGTAACAGAGTGTATGGTTTTATATATACAGACCAGGGGTGAACCAAATGTATGTGTGTTACTTGTAATCCTACTTTTATTAGTTATATTATTGTAGAATCTTGGTTTAGTCAATTTGGGTCATTATTTGACTTGCTATTTTTACTTTGTCTAGGTCAGAGTTGGCAAACTCTGATAGTGTACAAGAACTCTGGTCGCGTGAAGTATTGAAACAAATATGTAAAACAATCTGTATTCTTGATCTGAGGCAAAGGATCTGTTAACAGATAATACGGCCCATACTCTTGACCTGGGGAAAGGATCTGTTAACAGAGTGTATGGTTTTATATATACAGACCAGGGGTGAACCAAATGTATATGTTACTTTTAAGATGCATGTTTAAAGTAGTTTTCTCTCTTGAACAGAGATCTTATTGGGATTTTTATTTTAGTTTGAATTGTTTATCACTTGTATTATTGTTTTTATTGATTTTATGTAAAGCACCTTGAACTACAATTCTTGTATGAAATGTGCTATATAAATAAAGTCTTACTTAC
Organism: Thaleichthys pacificus; assembly: GCA_023658055.1. Lineage (NCBI taxonomy): Eukaryota > Metazoa > Chordata > Actinopteri > Osmeriformes > Osmeridae > Thaleichthys > Thaleichthys pacificus. The sequence goes on from CM042867.1 coordinate 2,577,896, forward strand.
ACGAGCAAAATAGATTGAACACAATTTTAAGCGATTTTTTAACATGATTTATTTTGTGTGTATTTCCATAAAAAAATGCAAGACCATACATTCTCCGAATATAATAAAGTATTATATCATCATAAACTCCTCAAAAGTTTGGAAACGTTATTTTGTCCGATTACTCCTCCCCTTCAATAATACCAATTGGTATTGTATTTTATATCGTTGGAAAGCCTGATTAGTCACCTTTACAACGAGGTACAACTTGTAAGGATGGTGCATTCGTGGAATGAGCAACACAGCTAACCGTATGGGTAGCGGACCAAAATATTTTGCCAAAATCCCCTGCAATATTCTTCTGCTGGTATTCACTCTCATTTAGAGCTTCAAGTGGGATCAGTTTGGGCGTGCTGTAGAGTGACCAATGCAAACACGTTGGCTGACTTGCGACAAATCCTGGTTGAGGAATGGGATGCCATCCCACAGCAGTGTGTGACCAGGCTGGTGACCAGCATGAGAAGGAGGTGCCAAGCTGTTGTGGCTGCGTATGGATCTTCCACACGCTACTGAGGTCCCTGACGGGACAAAAAATTGCCTTTTTCCTTATTGCTGTGGGAGAGTGCAATCATCCAATCCACCAAGCAGACGAGAGTGAATAACAGCAGAAGAATATTGCAGGGGATTTTGGCAAATTTTTGGGGGCCGCTACCCACACGGTTAGCTGTGTTGCTCGTTCCACGAATGCACGATATTTACGTGTTAAGTGTTACCTCGTTGTAAAGGTGATTAATCAGGCTTTCCAACTCCATCGCTATCTCTGACAGCGTCGACGCCAGCAACCCACTGGCTAAACGGAGGAAGTGACTCAAAGTGATGTCTCAAAGCAGAGGAATTTCAAAAGGTTAACCGAGGGAAAGGAGGGGGGGGGGGGGGGTCTGTTTATATCACAGCCCCGATGTTTTGTAACTTCAATTGTTACAAAATTGCGCGTTGGTTGAAAAAGTAGGCAACAGTTAAGGGCGTAGAAAGTTATGGGTTTTATATAAAGATACCTGCACGTGGCAACACACCAGGCAAGTAAAGTAAACAATTCTTCCAAAATCTGAAATAGTATCAAAAGCATCAATAACTCATATTTAGAAAAGGTAGTTCATGCCAAGTTTTCAAAAGTGAAAAACCCAGAAATTGTTCTTTAAAATCCTTAATTCTTAGTCTAGAGTCCGACTAGAGTCTCATTTCAGTCTAGCTCCTCCATCCCGTGTCTGATTTTGTAAACACTGCAGCAGAAGTTGGACTTTGTCTGTCCAATATGAACAATTGTGTCTTTATCGAAGAACAGTTCATGCCTGTAGGTCTGAAACAAACAAAAATAAATCCCATTATTGCAAATCCTAATCCCGGCCAGCAACATGATATCCAAAGCAAAGACAAAGCCAAGGACAGACAGCTGTTTTATACAGTGTGAACATTCAGGGGCTATCTAACTATACTTCCAGGAATCCGTGTGTGTGCTTAAGTGCGTCTGTGGTTCTTATCTGGAGAACCGGGCAGTGTATTTACATTTAGTCATTTAGCAGACGCTCTTATCCAGAGCGACTTACAGTAAGTACAGGGACATTCCCCCCGAAGCAAGTAGGGTGAAGTGCCTTGCCTAAGGACACAACGTCATTTGGCACGGCTGGGAATCGAACTGGCAACCTTCAGATTACTAGCCCGACTCCCTCACCGCTCAGCCACCTGACTCCATCTCCAGCGACAGGTATATGGCTCAGGCCTCAAGAACATGCAGTGTTGACGTTCCGTAACAAATAAATATTAATATATATGTGACGGGTATGTAACGGACGTGGTCTTGCAAGTTCCGTCAGAGGTATCTGGCCAATGTTCACCCCCACGGGGAGTCGAACCTGCCACCTCTCAACTTCCAAAGCGCAACCACTACCAGCTACGCCAAAGAAAAGCTAGCTATTCCTTGACGCGGGTGGCCCATTACATACCTGAGGAGTGAGTTTCACCAGTTCACACCGGTTACATATAGACGCAACAAATACATTTAAATATGTAAACGAATTAGCCGTGGGCACTGCACTATGGAAAACGCACCAACTCCAATTAAGTTAACATCAAATAAACGAACCAACCTCTTTATCACCAGCTACATCACGGCCAGGGGCATCACGGGCATCACGGGCACTGCACCCGTGATATCTAAACGCACATCACGGGCACTGCACTCGTGATATCTAAACGCACATCACGGGCACTGCACCCGTGATATCTAAACGCACATCACGGGCACTGAAGCGCTCACCTCGTCCCAGGACTCCATGAGAGGGATCCTCTTCAGTAACATCCCACTCTGGTTGTCATGGAGTCGGACTTGTGCTTTTCCTTCTTCAGCACTGCTGGTCACCTCCACCACTGCCAGGAGGTCCAGTTCATCCTCAAACTCAACTATCCGAAAGGTCTATAGATTTACAGCGAAAGGCAAGTAAACAATAAGATTTAACTCTGAAAAGGTTAAGCAGGAACAGCCAACTGCAGATGGGATATACTGCAAATACAGCCAGAGAACGCTGAAATACTGTCTACTTGAGCCAGTGTAACATGTCAGACAGTTTGTATTTATCATTTCCATTACAGTTTTCTGTCCCTAATATTGGATGAAAAGGCAATGGCAGACATTGTACCTCCTGTTCTGGGTCATCATCCAGCTGATGGAATCTCCGCTTTACTGTACGGCCAGAGGAGGTCATAGTGACCTGGGCAGAAGCCTGGAAAAAACACACAGCAAAAAAGGTTTGAGTAAATCCATTTCCGGAGGATTGGAAAACATTTTACCCAGTGCGAAAATCAACGACAGATCTTTAACTTTTAATATTTACATGGATAGATTTACATAGGGCTGCATCATTTAACATATGCAATTGACACAGACAATATGCTAATCTCTAAAAATCAAATCTTCTGAGATTCAACTCACTCTGTTATCTCTGTGTGCTGTGATGGAAAAGTCCAGAACTACTCGAGATGACATGTCAGTCTCTAACCCACCTTGGATCTTCAGCATACTGGGGGAAATGAAAATGACGCAATTTACAGTTGATGATTCCCCATCCATAACCAGATAGCGGGCAAACACTGAGAGGACAGGAAGTGATGTTATCTTACTTAATGGTGCTAGGCCCAACATGGATGATCCTGCCTGAGTCATCTGGGTGAAAGTAGATCCAGTCGGACTCAAGAGAGCAACTTTTCATGTCTTGTATGCCATGAAAATTTACCTTGTTTGTAGAATACAATAAAACACAAACCATCACACAGGTGACAATGTTCCTTAGGAAGTCATGTCATGATAGACACAGATTATATCTCAAATTGCAACCTGTTGCTTTCACAGAAAGACATGAGATTTATTTCAAGTATGCAATTTGTATGTGAATAACATTCCTGTATATAAAAGTACTATCCAGCCATGATCATGAGCAACCATTTCTCACGTGTATCACTTTCGGCACATAATAGGAACACTCTTTAGCCATGATAAAATGTCTACAGAATCTAGATACTTGCTGTAAATCCTGGTTAAAGTATGTTCCTCTATCATACAACAGCTCTCCTGGCAGCTAAGGACAATAACTGTCTGCACCATCTGTGTCTTTCCTGAAGTGACACACTGAACAGGGTCTGACCCACTTTCAACCGAATATCCAATCAGCTGAGGGGAGCAGCACAGATCATCATCATGCTAGAGAGCAATACAGACAGTACCAGAGCTTTGTCCTTCAGTGAGCAGATGTGGTGGGCGCCTTGGCGTGAGGTGTAGATGTAGTGCCATGGATGGCCTCCGATCTGAATACCGTTGTCAAAGCACGGCACCTCAAACAGCACAGGAGGGCTTTCTGCAGAGTAAAGAAGAGGGCATTCTGTTTCTGCAGAGTAAAGAAGAGGGCATTCTGTTTCTGCAGAGTAAAGAAGAGGGCATTCTGTTTCTGCAGAGTAAAGAAGAGGGCATTCTGTTTCTGCAGAGTAAAGAAGAGGGCATTCTGTTTCTGCAGAGTAGAGAAGAGGGCATTCTGTTTCTGCAGAGTAGAGAAGAGGGCATTCTGTTTCTGCAGAGTAAAGAAGAGGGCATTCTGTTTCTGCAGAGTAAAGAAGAGGGCATTCTGTTTCTGCAGAGTAAAGAAGAGGGCATTCTGTTTCTGCAGAGTAAAAAAGAGGGCATTCTGTTTCTGCAGAGTAAAGAAGAGGGCATTCTGTTTCTGCAGAGTAAAAAAGAGGGCATTCTGTTTCTGCAGAGTAAAGAAGAGGGCATTCTGTTTCTGCAGAGTAAAGAAGAGGGCATTCTGTTTCTGCAGAGTAAAGAACAGGGCATTCTGTTTCTGCAGAGTAAAGAACAGGGCATTCTGTTTCTGCAGAGTAAAGAACAGGGCATTCTGTTTCTGCAGAGTAAAAAAGAGGGCATTCTGTTTCTGCAGAGTAAAGAAGAGGGCATTCTGTTTCTGCAGAGTAAAGAAGAGGGCATTCTGTTTCTGCAGAATAAAAAAGAGGGCATTCTGTTTCTGCAGAGTAAAGAAGAGGGCATTCTGTTTCTGCAGAGTAAAGAAGAGGGCATTCTGTTTCTGCAGAGTAAAGAAGAGGGCATTCTGTTTCTGCAGAGTAAAGAAGAGGGCATTCTGTTTCTGCAGAGTAAAGAAGAGGGCATTCTGTTTCTGCAGAGTAAAGAAGAGGGCATTCTGTTTCTGCAGAGTAAAGAAGAGGGCATTCTGTTTCTGCAGAGTAAAGAAGAGGGCATTCTGTTTCTGCAGAGTAAAGAAGAGGGCATTCTGTTTCTGCAGAGTAAAGAAGAGGGCATTCTGTTTCTGCAGAGTAAAGAAGAGGGCATTCGGTTTCTGCAGAGTAAAGAAGAGGGCATTCTGTTTCTGCAGAGTAAAGAAGAGGGCATTCTGTTTCTGCAGAGTAAAGAAGAGGGCATTCTGTTTCTGCAGAGTAAACAAGAGGGCATTTGGTTCCTTGATTACAATTCTAACAGAGTACAGATGGAGGGATAAAGGGATAAACATCAGACACAAAGATGAACATAACCTACCCTTGATGTCAATATTGACTGGAATACCACAAGGTGCCTCTCCCACAATGTTAGTGCTCTTTAAGTGGCATGGGTCTCCAAGCGCCCATCTCTTCGTCATGAACTGGCAAAAATACATTGTAAACACAAAGTGTTGGTTGTCATACAGTACAAACAGCCAAAATTGTCCCTTATTTAAAAAACGAAGTTATTGTTTCAATCAATACCTTTTTCAGGATGTGTTCAAAACTATAGAGCTTTACGATCTTTGTGCTGTGAGACACAGCTAGTACTCCTTGAGAGAGACTGACATCTATGACAGTGTTCCCAAATACCTGTAATGACAAGACCACACGTATGAAAATCACAACTCCATGGTTTCGGTTAAAATAGAGAGAGAGAAATCTACGAAGAGGAAGAAATCCTACGTTCTTGTTTATCTCCAGAGAACCAACAAGTTGCAGTGGTGACACGTGGAAGACAGCTATGTGTACCAGGGTGTTCTGGTTGAGTCCTGCCTGTCAGGAGTTGGAGAGGAAAAGGTTCTTGTAGTATCACACTGAGTATCAAGTGATACAATAAATGGATGAGATGTAAGTTCTAGAAGAATACATACATCTGACGGAGTACAAACCTGCTGGTTGAAGGGGGCCTTTTTAAGAGTGGACTTGACATAAAACGTCTCCTGGTCCACATCCCAGCTGATGTATCTGTCAAAGATGATACGTTTCTGACATGAAAAACCTCACTTGAACGTATGCATGTACTGTAATAAAGATCCAAACAAGTCACATGAAAAGCACCTGATTCCCAACTCGTTTTACCTGAACTTATGATGTGAAGACAAGAAGATTCTTTGCAGCTGTTCACCCGTTTCAGCTGACAAACGATACAGCCAATTGTTGGCTGTCAATGCCAAGAGACTAGGTTTGTGATCAGACCGTGTGGGCAACACTTTGTCCTGTAAGGGGAAACATTTTAGGATGGAAATTGGTACGGCTGACAACAAACATTCAGACAGGCATCTTCACTCGTGTATCTGTAACCAGGACTCCCAGAACGAGGTTTGTCTGACCTCTTGGGGAATGCAGAGCTGATATGAGCTGTTTATTGAAGGAACCTGACTAGTTAAGAATAGTGAAAAAATTCCTGCCTTACAAGTGGACTCTGACATAGTAGTGCATCTTCGATTTTCTCTGCTTTGGCCCGCTTGGGTAACTCGTACAGAAGCTGAGGTTCTGATGGAAGGCTGAAGAGAAAGGGGTCATTTCATGTTCAAACAGGAACCTCTGTCATAACCCACACTCCATGTCTATTGGGTTGGCACATTTTAGAAAATAATACTACATGATTCAACACAAATGTAGAAATGAATTATTATCTACAGTTCAAACGTATTACCAACTGTAGCAGCGCTGGTAATTTTCGAAATAGATCCTCCCACTCTCATAACGTATTGTGGACTTCGAGCTCTTGGTCCAGACTTTGATGAAGTTTCGACTGTCCTGGAATTTACAAAAAATATATATTTTTGATACGTAAGCATCACAATTGTAGCCTTCACACCATCCTCACTGGGTAAATAATTTCAAACTTGAGTGTGTGTAGAGTAGAGTTATTACTCTACTATTAGTAATTGGGGCCCTGCACATACCTGAAGCACGATACCCCTCAGAATATTTAGGTTGTGTCTTGACAACGTCCCAGAATCTGGTATGCCTCGGGATCTCCGGCTCAAAAGGTCAATCGCATTTATTTGTCTTTTACGTTGTGGCAGCACTAGATGGCGTTTAGTACACGAGGGATAGTCCTTGAACAACACGAGAATCCGCCGGCTTGCTAGGTTGCTAAAAACAAAGGTAATGCAATTTTTTATTGTGCACTACATTCAGCCAATTCAGAATAAAATACTGTAGCTGTCTGGATTCAACATTAACACTTTCGATAGATTAAGGATACAGGCTGCAAACTGTTAAGGACACTGCAAAAACTACAGCAAAGATTACTAGCAACTAGTCATTTTATATATTTAGAGTACCGTTTGGAACACAGTCGAAGCATCGCAAGGTGCATTGAAAGTAGGCTACCTGACAACTGGTTGCAGTCGACATCTCGCAGATTCTCCAAATATGTAATTTTCTGTTTTTAAAGGATCATGTCTGACTTTGTTAGCTAGCCATTTGACAGATGCCCTCCATTTTTGTAGTCACTGTGTTTTCAACAATTCACTTCCTTATCCGAGTGCATAGGTCTTCTGGCAGGCATCCAATGAAATGATGTCAATTTACACCCGTTTTGCCCTTGTCACCACTGTTACATGGTTAATTTGACAAGAACACAATTAAATTGTACACATTCTAAAATATTTATAGATATGTGTTCTACTTTGCCTCAACACAATACGATGTCAGGCTCTTTATTATTCTGCCATTAAGTTACAGTATTGTACCACTACCTGTAGCTAGACCTACAGTTGACCTGTGCTAATGATAATATTAATTAACAGAGACCCTGCACAAACCCTTTTGTCTTCAGAAATGTCCTGAAGTCTGTTATCAGATTACTTGCTTTTGGGGTCAACTTGACAGACAAAATGCGTGGTTTCCGAAGCCTGTCCCGAACATCAGTCGCGATGTTTCTGAGAAGACTAAACAGCACGAGAGGACGACCCCCTGCTCCTCTGGGAGCAAGGATTCTTACCAACTCCGATGACGTCTTTCAGCACAACATGTGGTATTTTAGAATATTTTTGACACGTTTAGCTAGTCTTCCTAGATGATCCATTGACATCTAAAGTGCATGTAGTACATTACAACACATGACATTGTAATGCAAAGGTAATGGAACTAATTAAATACTTAATCATACCAACAAAAAAAACCTAAATCCTATTGTGTGCACTTGTCCAATTTTGTGCATAGTTATAATTAGTGCAAGGATGGGCTCAAAGACAATAATGTGCTTTGAAATCCGTGTAACATGTTTACATTCAAACTAAGACTGATGACGTGCTAACAGGGACCATGTGCAGTGGACCGACGAGGACAAAGAGCAGGCTCGCCAGAGAGCAGAAGAAAATTCAAGCACCAGAATTCCTGTGGAGGAGCAAGGCAAGAATGCTGTAATTAAAAACACATTCTGCCTTCTTGATTTGGATTCATTCAACCTACTTCATGTTTCCTCTTTTAACCCCCCCCCCCACACACACACACACACACACACACGCACACACAGGCAAATATGACACAGAAGCTTCTACGTACTGGGAAAACTTTTACGAGAGGCATCAGAACAAGTTCTTCAAAGATCGCAAGTGGCTGTTTGTGGAGTTCCCAGAACTCCTTCCCATGGAGACAGACAGGACTGGCACAGAAGAGTGTGACCGTGGGCAGGTTGCCCCATGCCCAGGGCAGGTTGCCCCATGCCCAGACCCCAGAGAGTGTGACCGTGGGCAGGTTGCCCCATGCCCAGGGCAGGTTGCCCCATGCCCAGACCCCAGAGAGTGTGACCGTGGGCAGGTTGCCCCATGCCCAGAGCCCACAGAGTGTGACCGTGGGCAGGTTGCCCCATGCCCAGAGCCCAGAGAGTGTGACCGTGGGCAGGTTGCCCCATGCCCAGAGCCCAGAGAGTGTGACCGTGGGCAGGTTGCCCCATGCCCAGAGCCCAGAGAGTGTGACCGTGGGCAGGTTGCCCCATGCCCAGAGCCCAGAGAGTGTGACCGTGGGCAGGTTGCCCCATGCCCAGAGCCCAGAGAGTGTGACCGTGGGCAGGTTGCCCCATGCCCAGAGCCCAGAGAGTGTGACCGTGGGCAGGTTGCCCCATGCCCAGACCCCAGAGAGTGTGACCGTGGGCAGGTTGCCCCATGCCCAGAGCCCAGAGAGTGTGACCGTGGGCAGGTTGCCCCATGCCCAGAGCCCAGAGAGTGTGACCGTGGGCAGGTTGCCCCATGCCCAGACCCCAGAGAGTGTGACCGTGGGCAGGTTGCCCCATGCCCAGAGCCCAGAGAGTGTGACCGTGGGCAGGTTGCCCCATGCCCAGAGCCCAGAGAGTGTGACCGTGGGCAGGTTGCCCCATGCCCAGAGCCCAGAGAGTGTGACCGTGGGCAGGTTGCCCCATGCCCAGAGCCCAGAGAGTGTGACCGTGGGCAGGTTGCCCCATGCCCAGAGCCCAGAGAGTGTGACCGTGGGCAGGTTGCCCCATGCCCAGAGCCCAGAGAGTGTGACCGTGGGCAGGTTGCCCCATGCCCAGACCCCAGAGAGTGTGACCGTGGGCAGGTTGCCCCATGCCCAGAGCCCAGAGAGTGTGACCGTGGGCAGGTTGCCCCATGCCCAGAGCCCAGAGAGTGTGACCGTGGGCAGGTTGCCCCATGCCCAGAGCCCAGAGAGTGTGACCGTGGGCAGGTTGCCCCATGCCCAGACCCCAGAGAGTGTGACCGTGGGCAGGTTGCCCCATGCCCAGACCCCAGAGAGTGTGACCGTGGGCAGGTTGCCCCATGCCCAGAGCCCAGAGAGTGTGACCGTGGGCAGGTTGCCCCATGCCCAGAGCCCAGAGAGTGTGACCGTGGGCAGGTTGCCCCATGCCCAGAGCCCAGAGAGTGTGACCGTGGGCAGGTTGCCCCATGCCCAGAGCCCAGAGAGTGTGACCGTGGGCAGGTTGCCCCATGCCCAGACCCCAGAGAGTGTGACCGTGGGCAGGTTGCCCCATGCCCAGAGCCCAGAGAGTGTGACCGTGGGCAGGTTGCCCCATGCCCAGACCCCAGAGAGTGTGACCGTGGGCAGGTTGCCCCATGCCCAGAGCCCAGAGAGTGTGACCGTGGGCAGGTTGCCCCATGCCCAGAGCCCAGAGAGTGTGACCGTGGGCAGGTTGCCCCATGCCCAGAGCCCAGAGAGTGTGACAAGGACACACATACAGTGCAGCAGCATCCTCCCTCAGCCAATCATGCAGAGATTGTTGGAAGCCAGCCCTCCTGTTGCCAAGATGAGAGACCAACCGCAGAGGCTGCAGACTCTTCTCCAGGCCAACATGCATCTCTCAGGATATTAGAGGTGCGTTTTTGTTTGGTGCTAAACAGAAGCTTGGGCGGGTTAGATTTTTATAGATGAATGTGGGATATTAATACGTACACCCCATTTTTGATCAGGTTGGCTGTGGTGCTGGTAATAGTGTCTTTCCCATCATTGGCTCCATAAAGTGAGTAAAACCTACTGATGATTCGTGGCAGATTATCCGTAATTGGTACAAAACAATGGGAATCCTGTGTTGAAAGATTGTTTACTTTTACTTTAATGCATCCTGTCTAACTGGAGAGGAATTAGATGAATAAGTGCTTTGCCTAGCATATGACTGGTGCCAAGGTATAACGTCATCTTGCAAAGAACATTTTGTCCTGAGTAGTCAGCAAGACCAGGACAGGAAAATAATGAGGAGGAAGTCTTTAACCTTGACCTCTGTGTATACTACTATGAAGGACTCTTGAATGAAAGGAAAACAGTTGTATATTTCCAAACAGCTACTCCTTCAGTCTTTGTGCTGCTGGGCATTGGAATTATATGTAATATATCAGAATTCATTTTTGATGTAATAGATGTATAATTGACCTTACACACACACATGTATGCAAAGTATATCTATATTAACCCTTCAATTGATGAGAATATAATCCAGCTGAATACGTTTCATGGCTGCATGCCTTCTGTGTCTCCTCTCCCACAGAGATAGAGGAGTCTTTCTTTACTGCTGTGATTTCTCCCCTCGCGCCGTTCAGTTGGTGAAGGTGAGCTGTAACTATCACACACGTTCAGTTGGTGAAGGTGAGCTGTAACTATCACACACGTTCAGTTGGTGAAGGTGAGCTGTAACTATCACACACGTTCAGTTGGTGAAGGTGAGCTGTAACTATCACACACGTTCAGTTTGTGAAGGTGAGCTGTAACTATCACACACGTTCAGTTGGTGAAGGTGAGCTGTAACTATCACACACGTTCAGTTGGTGAAGGTGAGCTGTAACTATCACACACGTTCAGTTGGTGAAGGTGAGCTGTAACTATCACACACGTTCAGTTGGTGAAGGTGAGCTGTAACTATCACACACGTTCAGTTGGTGAAGGTGAGCTGTAACTATCACACACGTTCAGTTGGTGAAGGTGAGCTGTAACTATCACACACGTTCAGTTGGTGAAGGTGAGCTGTAACTATCACACACGTTCAGTTGGTGAAGGTGAGCTGTAACTATCACACACGTTCAGTTGGTGAAGGTGAGCTGTAACTATCACACACGTTCAGTTGGTGAAGGTGAGCTGTAACTATCACACACGTTCAGTTGGTGAAGGTGAGCTGTAACTATCACACACGTTCAGTTGGTGAAGGTGAGCTGTAACTATCACACACGTTCAGTTGGTGAAGGTGAGCTGTAACTATCACACACGTTCAGTTGGTGAAGGTGAGCTGTAACTATCACACACGTTCAGTTGGTGAAGGTGAGCTGTAACTATCACACACGTTCAGTTGGTGAAGGTGAGCTGTAACTATCACACACGTTCAGTTGGTGAAGGTGAGCTGTAACTATCACACACGTTCAGTTGGTGAAGGTGAGCTGTAACTATCACACACGTTCAGTTGGTGAAGGTGAGCTGTAACTATCACACACGTTCAGTTGGTGAAGGTGAGCTGTAACTATCACACACGTTCAGTTGGTGAAGGTGAGCTGTAACTATCACACACGTTCAGTTGGTGAAGGTGAGCTGTAACTATCACACACGTTCAGTTGGTGAAGGTGAGCTGTAACTATCACACACGTTCAGTTGGTGAAGGTGAGCTGTAACTATCACACACGTTCAGTTGGTGAAGGTGAGCTGTAACTATCACACATGTTCAGTTGGTGAAGGTGAGCTGTAACTATCACACACGTTCAGTTGGTGAAGGTGAGCTGTAACTATCACACACGTTCAGTTGGTGAAGGTGAGCTGTAACTATCACACACGTTCAGTTGGTGAAGGTGAGCTGTAACTATCACACACGTTCAGTTGGTGAAGGTGAGCTGTAACTATCACACACGTTCAGTTGGTGAAGGTGAGCTGTAACTATCACACACGTTCAGTTGGTGAAGGTGAGCTGTAACTATCACACACGTTCAGTTGGTGAAGGTGAGCTGTAACTATCACACACGTTCAGTTGGTGAAGGTGAGCTGTAACTATCACACACGTTCAGTTGGTGAAGGTGAGCTGTAACTATCACACACGTTCAGTTTGCGTGATAATCAGCTTGTGTGTGCGTGTGTGTGCGTGTGTGTGTGTATGGTGTGTTTGATGGTGGAGGTGGTGGTGGGAAGGCAGGGGAGACATAGCTCTGTTTCCATAGAAACTCCTCCTGTGATTCTCAGTCAAATAATTTGTCTGCTGGTGTTGAAAAGTCATCCCCTTTAACCTGAATCCATCTGTGTGTAACTGCCACTGCTCATTTTCTACCAAAAATATGATGGTTAATGTGGCTTTATGCTGTTATTGTAACATGTTTGAATCAATATTTACGGACATCATTTTGGTTTTGTTGTGAGCGATCCAAGATACCATCCACAGAACTGTTTCCATATTCATACCCAACATCTGGATCATTATCTTCATGCAGATATGTATTGTCATGTCTCCTTTAATCTATTATACCTTGCATAGGAACACCCAGCCTACGACCAGTCTGTGTGTCATGCCTTTGTCCATGACATTTGTGATGAGGTGGCCTGTTTTCCTTTCCCTCCGCTGAGCCTGGATGTTATTCTGGTGGTCTTTGTGCTCTCCTCCATTCACCCTGAGCGGTAGGTGAAGGTTAGGACACAAAGACAGGAGCTCCTACAACCATTTATCATCTGCCAGCTGCCCACATTCACCCTGCCTCCTCTGCACACACCCAGGCTTGCATGCATGCATGCATGCACACAAACCAATGTATGCACACACACACAAACCAATGTGCACACATACATACACACACACACACACAAACCAATGTGCACACATACATACACACACACACACACACAAACCAATGTGCACACATACATACACACACACACACACAAACCAATGTGCACACATACATACACACACACACACACAAACCAATGTGCACACATACATACACACACAAACCAATGTGCACACATACATACACACACACACACACAAACCAATGTGCACACATACATACACACACACACACACACACAAACCAATGTGCACACATACATACACACACAAACCAATGTGCACACATACATACACACACACACACACACAAACCAATGTGCACACATAAACACACACACTCAAAGAATTCCCACAATACACCCCCCTACTATGGTGTAACCCCACTTTCCTCAAGCTTAATCTAAATGGCAGTTCATGCCTCACCTCTCTGTTTCAGACACAGGTTCAGCCTTACAGCCTTTCTCTATATAGGACATTATTATTGTATTTATTGTTATAACATAAAACATATATTGTTAGCTTATTTGAATTTGATACAGTGTATCCGGAAAGTATTCACAGCGCTTCACTTTTTCCACGTTATGCTACAGCCGTATTCCAAAATTGATTAAATTCATTATTTTCCTAAAAATTCTACACACAATACCCCATATGTGAAAACATATTTTGTATATTAAAAATTAAAAACGAAAAATTCACATGCACATAATTATTCACAGCCTTTCACGACACTCAAAATTGAACTCAGATGCATCCTGTTTCCACTGATCATGCTTGAGATGTTTCTACAACTTGATATGAGTTGTCACCTGTGGTAAATTCAGTTGATTGGACATGATTTGGAAAGGCACACACCTGTCTATATAAGGTCCCACAGTTGACAGTGCATGTCAGAGCACACACCAAGCCAGGAAGTCCAAGGAATTGTCTGTAGACCTCCTAGACAGGATTGTTATCGAGGCACAGATCTGGGGAAGGTACAGAAACATGACTGCAGCATTGAAGGTCCAAGGCCAAACTGAGCCATCGGGGGAGAAGGGCCTTAGTCAGGGAGGTGACCAAGAACCCGATGGTCACTCTGACAGAGCTCCAGCGTTGCTCTGTGAAGAGAGGAGAGCCTTCCAGAAGGACAACCATCTCTGGAGCACTCAGGCCTGTATGGCAGAGTGGCCAGACGGAAGCCACTCCTCAGTAAAAGGCACATGACAACCTGCCTGGAGTTGCCAAAAGGCACCTGAAGGACTCTCAGACCATGAGAAACAACATTCTCTGAAACAAAGATGGAACTCTTTGGCCTGAATGCTAAGCCTCATGTCTGGAGGAAACCAGGCACTGTTCATCACCTGACCAATACCATCCCTACAGTGAAGCATGGTGGTGGCAGCATCATGCTGTGGGGATGTTTTTCAGCGGCAGGAACTGGGAGACCAGTTAGGATTGAAGGAAAGATGAATGCAGCAATGTACAGAGACGTCTGATGAAAACCTGCTCCAGAGCACTGTGGACCTCAGACTGGGGCAAAGGTTCATCTTCCAACAGGACAACAACCCTAAGCACACAGCCAAGATAATAAAGGAGTGGCTTCGGGACAACTCTGTGAATGTCCTTGAGTGGCCCAGCCAGAGCCCAGACTTGAACCCGATTGAACATCTCTGGAGAGATCTGAAAATGACTGTGCACCGATGCTCCCCATCCAACCTGATGAAGCTTGAGAGTTCCTGCAAAGAAGAATGGGAGAAACTGCCCAAAAATAGGTGTGCCAAGCTTATAGCATGATACTCAAAAGGGCTTGGCTGTTATTGCTGCCAAAGGTGCTTCAACAAAGTATTGAGCAAAGTTTGTGAATACTTATAAAAAATCTTTTGCAAATCTCTTTAAATATGAAACCTTTTTGCACTTTTCAGCAAAATGTGAAGTGAAGCGCTGTGAATAATTTACGGATGCACTGTATGTTGTATATTGCGAATCAAAGGACATGCTGCTTGTTTGATTGACAGAGTTCAAGGAGTTGTGAATCGACTGTCTGGATTCCTAAAGCATGGAGGGACATTCCTCTTCCGAGACTATGGCAGATATGACTTGTCACAACTCAGGTTGAAGAAAGGTACATCTCTACTTTGAAACGGTTTCTTTGAAAAACTGTTGGGAAACTGCACAGCGGTTGCTTTGTGAAACCTCTTTGTGTTGTGTTGATACAAAGTATGGAGAATGTTATTGATTCTTACGTGTTTTACTTGATGCACACTGTGGATTTGTAATATTGATTACAAAAGTGGTGTCTTTTGTGTACAACAGGCCAGTGCTTGTCTGAGAATTTCTACATACGAAGAGATGGAACTTGTGTTTATTTCTTTACAAAAGGTAGAAGTATATCGTATGGTTTTGACACTTGTCTAATTTGAGTTAGAAGTGTTTTTCCATTCTACAATCACGTTATTCTTCTCCTTGTCTCTCCATAGATGAAGTCCACCGTTTATTTACCAATTCAGGATTAGAGGAAATTCAAAATCTTGAGGACAGGCGACTACAGGTGAACCGGGGAAAGAAAGTTGTAATGCAAAGGGTGTGGATGCAGAGCAAGTTCAGAAAACCACATCCACCATTGTAACCATGCTCCACACTTGTAACCATGCTCCACACTTCTGCTGCACTGTCATATTGGTCTGTTTAGAATATTGAGCTCACAGATGTGAAGATTAATGGCAGGTTGTACAGGTATAAAGGTCAACTCCTCTAAGTCTTCTGTATTTCTTATGCAAACTGGCGAAGTAAATATATTTTACACTCTTTACATCGTGTGCCATGAATATTACTTTTTTATCTACCTCTAACCAAGCTTTTGTCTTGTTTATTTTTTATAGAAAACAATCAAATCATTGGAACTTAGAGTAGCCATATATAAATTACATATAAAGCATTTGGATGTTAATGGTGGACATCGATTTTCTTTGTTCGACATTGTAGGATTGCAAGTGGCACTTGAGTCAATAAGCTAAATATTAAAGACATGTTGAGTACCTGGGGTGAGACTGGGGTGCATGTCATGAACCTCGCGATAATATTTGCACATTTTGCACACGACGTATGACGTGCATGTTAAGATTACTCCCGTACAATACAGGGCAGTGAGGGCACTGAAGACGCACTGCAGAGGTGTGAGGTTTGTGTCCAAAATGTGAAATTACCGCATTTGTCGGGTCACTGATTGCGGCTATATGCATGTCTAATTTGCGAGATTTGAACAGTCTCGGGATTTAGTTGCCACTGATTTCACTTGTTTGACATGTCAATTCAAAAAGTAGCTTGATGAGTGTCCAAAGTATCAGTGGAAGTTTTGAGGGAAGCCATCTTGGTCCCAGCTCTCCACGTCCCCAGCGCAGGGGTCGCTTTCTCAGCAACATATCACGGCTGTGGTGAAGGCTAAGGAAGGTACTGTACACATTATTATTGGACAAAAAAGCCCGTTTTTATATTTATGAGAGTTGTGTTTTGGTTTGTAAAAGGAACCGCTTTGAAATGGATTGCAACCGACTTAGCAAGACTCGGGTGAATACATGGTGGGCAGCTTGCAAACCTACCAGCACCACTACATCAGGCTAGCTAGCTTTCAACACAAGCTAGTTAGTTAGCTTGCTAGCTTGGGTAGATGGCTTTGAAGAAGATGTCTTGTTCTGGCCAGTAGGTTTATGAGGTGAATTTAGTTCCACCAGCCAGCCTCTATGTAGCCAGTTTACTAGCCTATTATGGATACGTATGATTGTCAGCGCAAACTAAGGTGTTTGATAAATCCTACCTGACAGAACAGAAGCAGTGTGTGACTGTCTAGCTAACGTTAGCTTGCATCGAAAGGTAGCCTAAGCTAGATAGCTTGCTAGCTATCACTTGTTTTCTACAGCAAGCTAGCTAGCAAAAACTAATATATCTGATTAAAACATCGTCGGGGAAGGTGGGATAGGTGGGCTAGCCAGCAAGTTATTTTATAAGCATAAGTTAATGCAATTTGCTCTGATATTGATTAGTAGTAGCCAATAATATGTGGATGGATGGCTACTAGCTAAATGTTAGTAAACCCACCAGTTATCTGTTTTGCACTCATTACAGATGACATGTGAGCTAGACTTATCATCAAGTTGCTCCTATGTAATGAAACATCTATTAGATGAGTCTGGGTTTCAAGTATTCAACTTGCACAAAGTTCTGGGGGTCATCTTATTTGCCATGATCACTTTTGGACATTTGGATGTTACAACTTCTTATTGTGTTACTGTGTAATGGGGCAGGCCATTGATAAGTAGATTTGGGTGGACGGTACTAGTTGGCCTCCACAATCAGACAGAAAACAGCATGGTATAGGAGACACTTTGGAGTCAGGCTTAATAGACCAGCACACTAATGCCCTACAGATAGCCTATATGTTCTGATGTTTTTTGTTGACGTTTGCACCAATATGTACAGAAAGGTTTGCTATCTTGAGATTGATAGTCAGTGGGTCTCTTAAAGCCAGTGGTAGACAATTCTTGAACAGTCGGTGGCTGTGTCAGCGCAGCAGAAAGAATGTTGTGTATTCGAATCAGTGCTGCACCTATTAGCACTGTACAGACACTCTCCAGCCCAGCAGGTCCTTAGTGCTGCAGAGAAACTGGATGCATGACATTTGACTAACGGCTTCTTTGACGGAATATCTCAAATAAAACATTTAGTCGGATGTTGTTGTGATGGCTTCAGCCAAATTATTTGTTTCATAATGAATGGCATCACTTGGTGGGAGGAAAACCCCCCAGCTGTCTCATATTAGGCATTTTAATGGCTTTCCAAGTGTCAGTCATAAACAGGTGGACACACTATGCTGAACAGCATGCAGCTAAAATGACATCCACTGCATTCTAAGGGTTCACCCACTTGCTTGTGCAGGGGCGTGAGTTTGGTGGCAGGGAGAGTATTGAAATGATATTTATGCAGAAATTCCTCCTTAACAGGGAGCCTGTGTCACTCTCTTTGCTTTCCTTCAAGTCCTTGTGTTCCAAATATGATATCTAGGCCTGATGTTTAGACTGTAAGTAGAATTTAGTTGACTTGAGTAAAAAAAAAAAAAAAAAAATGTATTCCCTTAGTCACTCCGACCTTATAGCCCATGTTCTGTGACTTTGGAAATGTCCCAAAGAGACTAATTTAAATGGTTCCACAATGCTCAACTGTTTTTCTCTCGGTGTCAAATAATATTGTATCCGTGCAATGGGTAGACTAGATCATTTATAGTTTGCATTATTATTAAATACAGCATTTTCTCTGCTGCATCATACTTCTTACATGACATTTCTTAAGTTACCATGTTGCACTGAAATATCCACAGGCAACAGTCTTGCAAGCCAAAACATTACAGAACCCCACAACCTGTTACTCTCACTAGCTCGTTTTCTTTAGCAGATGATGAATGGGCCAAGTAAAATTTCATTTTTTTTATTTACTTAATTGTTAACTATCAATTTCAATAGTGGGATGTGGAATAAAGTAATGTCTGGTCGGAATCCTCACATTTACATCACATTTTACATCACATTTTACATTTTATTCAATTGACAGATGCTTTTTTATCCAAAAGGACATACAAATAGCACATGAAGAAAGTAATCAACAGCAATCATCAAGAATCAGCAGTGCATACGTCTAACAATAATCATGGCCTTTAGAGCCAAGGAACTGTGTATTTACCAGGCACAGTGCAAAGCCGTTCCCTTAGCTTGGAGAGGAGTTGATGCTGTGTAGGTGAGGCAGTCGGCCTGGACGTGACTGTGGGAGAGCAGGCGGGGTGTGCTCCCCTCACAGCTCCATGGCTGGCACCTCCACCCCACAAATGAGCCAACATGGCCTCCATCTTGGGCAGCGGCGCTGGTGGAGCCGCGGGTGGAGTGCCTGGTCTTTTGTCTGCCCAGGGTGTAGTCTCTCCTCTGCTCTCCCAGGGCGTAGTCTCTCCTCTGCTCTCCCAGGGTGTAGGCTCTGCTCTCCCAGGGTGTAGTCTCTGCTCTGCTCTCCCAGGGTGTAGTCTCTCCTCTGCTCTCCCAGGGTGTAGTCTCTGCTCTCCCAGGGTGTAGTCTCTCCTCTGCTCTCCCAGGGTGTAGTCTCTGCTCTCCCAGGGTGTAGTCTCTCCTCTGCTCTCCCAGGGTGTAGTCTCTCCTCTGCTCTCCCAGGGTGTAGTCTCTCCTCTGCTCTCCCAGGGTGTAGTCTCTCCTCTGCTCTCCCAGGGCGTAGTCTCTCCTCTGCTCTCACAGGGTGTAGTCTCTCCTCTGCTCTCCCAGGGTGTAGTCTCTGCTCTCCCAGGGTGTAGTCTCTGCTCTCCCAGGGTGTAGTCTCTGCTCTCCCAGGGTGTAGTCTCTCCTCTGCTCTCCCAGGGTGTAGTCTCTCCTCTGCTCTCCCAGGGCGTAGTCTCTCCTCTGCTCTCCCAGGGCGTAGTCTCTCCTCTGCTCTCACAGGGCGTAGTCTCTCCTCTGCTCTCCCAGGGCGTAGTCTCTCCTCTGCTCTCCCAGGGTGTAGTCTCTCCTCTGCTCTCCCAGGGCGTAGTCTCTCCTCTGCTCTCCCAGGGCGTAGTCTCTCCTCTGCTCTCACAGGGTGTAGTCTCTCCTCTGCTCTCCCAGGGTGTAGGCTCTCCCAGGGTGTAGTCTCTCCTCTGCTCTCCCAGGGCGTAGTCTCTCCTCTGCTCTCCCAGGGTGTAGTCTCTCCTCTGCTCTCCCAGGGCGTAGTCTCTCCTCTGCTCTCCATTATGCATTCAGGTAGGGAGAAGCACGGCATCCCGAGCTGTCTGGGGGAAAATTGGACACCGGATCATGTAGAATCTGATCCACTGTGAGGGGGGGGGGGGGGGGTGGGGAAAGGACAAGCAGCGCCCTCCACACATTCATGTATCAGAGCTGATCAGACAGTGTGTGTGTGTGGGGGTGGGGGGGGGGGGGGGGGATTTGTCTGAACTGTTTTTGGCATCGCTAGGTGGATGCGTAGGGTGTGTTTCGACTGCACAGGGACTACTACCACTGAAGTCACCTGCCTAGCGGAGGCACAGCAGGGAGGCTGGGGGGGATTGATCTGTGGTTCTGATCTGCCAGCGGAGGAGTTTCAGAAGACGTATACAGCTCGGAACAGGTGTTGTGAGACCTTTTGTGTCTCTCCAAAATGGAGGTCTGGAGAGCAGGGCCCCGCCTGTCACCAGCCCCCCACGGAGACCCTGCCTGCCATCTGTGGAATCCTCCGGGGTGCGTAGATCCCACGGGGTCGTGAGGCGCAGGGGGCGTCGGGATGGTAACCTGCTAGAAACACGGCGCCCGTGTTTTCTTGTTGTTCCTTTCTCGGCTGTTGCTTTAACAATGAAGCTTGTGAGTTAGACTGTGTCCCGCCCTTCACCAAATCCCATATTCTGCAGCGCAGGCCCAGTGTAATGTTTAGCCAGCCTGTGAATGTCATTTGAATGTGGTCATGCACTATATCAGGACGATGTTAAGGGCCTCCCTCATCAGACATGAACTCGTATAGCATGTTTATTACCCTCCTAAAGGAGACTCCTTGGCCTCTGTCAGACAAGGGAGCCATCTCCCCTCTTAACAGTTCCTCCCTTATTTTAGCAGCAAGAGAATCATCTTTTATACCTTGTAATGCCGTGATTGAAAAGATTATCTGTCTAGCCGTGAGGATGACCCGAGAGGGAGGGGGTCTGTCTTGAAACTAAGTCCAAGTTGAGCCTGTCGGCTTTTCACCATGTTGAGATCCATCCCAATCAGTAAAGTGCTTAATTTGCTCTCCGACAGATCCCATCATGCTTGTACTGATCCCATGCTTGAAGGGTGTGTACGGCTTGGGATGGTGTCCCCGTAGCCTGCGTCCAGACGGGACGTCTGGGTGTGGGGTTTTCTCCTTCAGGACAGTGTTTACCAGACATTAATGTACAAATATCGTGTTGATTTAGCAGGCGCCTTTATCCTAGGTCACATACTGGGGGTGGGTGGGGAAGGGGGGGATTTGAACCTGCGATCTCTTCTCCTGCTGTCAAACGAACGCTCCACCGCAGAGCTCCGCCCCGGTCTCAGTGCGCTGACGTGTTGTCATGTCCCCCACCAGGCACCATGGAGGAGCTGCACAGTCTGGACCCCCGCAGACAGGAGCTGCTGGAGGCTCGCTTCATGGGCGGGGTCGGGGGGAGCACCGGGGGCAGCACCGGGAGCACCAGCGGGGGAACCAGCGGGGGGACCAAAGTCAGTGAAGCCTCCCTCAACACAACCCTCACACCTGGCCCTGGAGATGGGCCCCGGTCTGGCTCCGCTCTGGGGGACTCGCTGGCCCGTGATTTGTCTTGACGGGTTTCTTTTCTTTTTCTTACCTCGCAGGGCTTGACGAACAACGAATGTTCAAACCACAGTTTTGGAAGCCTGGGCTCGTCGAGCGACAAGGAGTCGGAGGTAAGCCCCGCCGTCAGAGGGGAGAGGCCGGGACGAGCTGGAGCTTCTGCAGCGCTGTCTGGATGTGGGCGCTCGCTTGACATTCCATCCCTTGTTTGGGTCAGACCTAGCAGGGGATGGGAGAGGGAGAAAGAGAGGAGAGAGGAGGGAGGGAGGGGGAGAGAGGAGGGAGGGGAGAGAGGAGGAGGGAGGGGAGAGAGGAGGGAGGGGAGGCGGGATTGGGGCCCTCTTGCGTGAAAGCCAAGCGTAATCTAAGATGGAGTTCTCGTCTAGAGGGGGAGAGGAAACGAGTGTGGACGCTCCGCATTCTTGTGACGCTCTCCTCGAGCTTTCCCCCTCCGGTGTCATACAGTAAGCCTTGATCTGACCTCGGCCACGCCAGGCCATCCTGCCAGGCCATCCTGCCAGGGGGACGTGATCTCGGGGGTCACCGTCCCGCTGATCCGGCCCCCGCTGTCCCTGAGCCACCTGGATGTGACAGGCCGCCCCTGTGTTGACAGCAGGGCTGCGTGCAAACGCCGGCTAGGGAAACCAGAGCACACCGCCCACCAGTGCCTCCACCACGCTGACGGGGCCCTGTGGGGGAGGTGTGGCCCTGTGCGGCGTGGGGCCCTGTGCGGGGCGGGGCCCTGTGCGGCGTGGGGCCCTGTGCGGGGCGGGGCCCTGTGCGGGGCGGGGCCCTGTGCGGCGTGGGGCCCTGTGCGGGGCGGGGCCCTGTGCGGGGCGGGGCCCTGTGCGGGGCGGGGCCCTGTGCGGCGTGGGGCCCTGTGCGGGGCGGGGCCCTGTGCGGGGCGGGGCCCTGTGCGGGGCGGGGCCCTGTGCGGGGCGGGGCCCTGTGCGGGGCGGGGCCCTGTGTGGGGCGGGGCCCCGTGGGGGAGGTGTGGTGTAGCAGAGAGGGGAGGCTGTCTCGTGGGCCTCTTCTGTCGTCAAGCTGCTGAACGTGCAGACACACAGATGTCGTCCCCCCTCACACACACACACACACACCACACTCCCTAATGATGAACACCAGTGACAGGCTCCATCAGACCAGCACCTGTCAGCACATTCCCCCGGCCTGCACAAGGCCCAAGCCTGATTCTGAGTCCCCATACAAAATATGTTGCGGGGAGAAAGGATCTTGGTTGCGGTGTCATCTGGATGTTTGGCAAATCTGATCTTCCTTGTTGATTTATATCACTGTGAGTGAGTTATTCACTCTTTATCTGTTGGTGTAAATGTCGTTGACCTTGTTTCACACATTAGCTACATTATGGCTGAGTCACTGTGCAAACCGTGTGGATGGTGTTGGTTTGTAGCTGAGCCAGATGACCAGTCAGACACCGAGCTAGTCACCAAAGGCTAGTATCATTCAGATGCAGCAGCTTGTTTGCTAGCCTACCAGCAGTGTATATTTCTCACAGCCAGTGCCCTAAAACTGACAACAATGACTGTGTAGGTCATCGATGTGCTTCCCCCTCTCTGCTTATGACATTTTTGCGTTTCCACCTCATTAAGTTTTTCATTACGATTAATCTCTGTCAAAACAAGCTAATTATAAACAAGTTTAGTCATGGTTTTCATTTCATAGAATCTTTAAACTCTCTCCGTCTCTCTTTCAGTTAATCTCTCTCTCACTCTTCCCTCCCTCTCTCTCTCACTCTTCCCTCCCTCTCTCTCTCACTCTTCCCTCCCTCTCTCTCTCACTCTTCCCTCCCTCTCTCTCTCACTCTTCCCTCCCTCTCACTCTTCCCTCCCTCTCTCTCTCACTCTTCCCTCCCTCTCTCTCTCACTCTGCCCTCTCTCTCTCACTCTTCCCTCCCTCTCTCTCTCACTCTTCCCTCCCTCTCTCTCCCCCTCTCCTGTGTGATTTCAGGGCTCCGAGGTGAGAAGAGGGAGCTCTCCTGCGTACTCGGTAGGTAGCGACTTTGTGTTTACTGCCGTCCACCATGTCAGTTACTGGAGCTCCAAACAGCTGTGCTATCTACCATGTCAGTTACTGGAGCTCCAAACAGCTGTGCTATCTACCATGTCAGTTACTGGAGCTCCAAACAGCTGTGCTATCTACCATGTCAGTTACTGGAGCTCCAAACAGCTGTGCTATCTACCATGTCAGTTACTGGAGCTCCAAACAGCTGTGCTATCTACCATGTCAGTTACTGGAGCACCAAACAGCTCTGCGATCTACCATGTCAGTTACTGGAGCACCAAACAGCTGTGCTATCTACCATGTCAGTTACTGGAGCTCCAAACAGCTCTGCTATCTACCATGTCAGTTACTGGAGCACCAAACAGCTGTGCTATCTACCATGTCAGTTACTGGAGCACCAAACAGCTCTGCGATCTACCATGTCAGTTACTGGAGCACCAAACAGCTGTGCTATCTACCATGTCAGTTACTGGAGCTCCAAACAGCTCTGCTCTGTCTGCTAGACTCCCATGAGCAGCTGTCTGTCACAGGCATGGCTGCAGATCCTAGACTCAGAAACGTGGATAAGTCTCTTATCGCTGACGCTGGTTCTGACGTGTTGTACAGGCGCATCTAGTCTCACACGTCGGGGCTGTGCTGATGTCGAGCATGGGAGCGTTTTCATCCCTAGCTTGGGTCACGTGTTGCTATGTCCTCGTGCAGCGATTGGCTAAATTACTTGTGTTGTGACAGACCCCCGAAAAGAAACACTCGGAGTCGTCCCGAGGGAGGAAGAGGAAACCTGACAACCAATCAGAGAGCAGCCAAGGTAGGTCCTGGTTCCCAGCATGCCTGATGTATCCCTGCCAAGCTTGAAGTGGGTCTCTAATTTCTCTCTTCTGCTTCTTCTCTCTCTCTCTTCCATCTCTACCCTAGGAAAATCCATTGGACGAGGCCCCAAGATCAGTGATTACTTTGATGTAAGTGACCATTTCTCCGAGAGGAAAGCTTGCTGGCCGGGGGTGGCGGGGGCAGAATAACCAAAGAAGCGTCGGGATGCAGTCCTGCTTCGTGAACGGATCCAGACTGTATCCTGATGTCACGCCCGAGCGGCAGGTGGTGACGTCATGACTGAGCGGCAGGTGGTGACGTCATGACTGAGCGGCATGTGGTGACGTCACGACAGAGGGGCAGGTGGTGACGTCATGACTGAGCGGCAGGTGGTGACGTCACGACAGAGGGGCAGGTGGTGACGTCACGCCCGAGGGGCAGGTGGTGACGTCATGACTGAGGGGCAGGTGGTGACGTCACGACTGAGCGGCAGGTGGTGACGTCACGCCCGAGGGGCAGGTGGTGACGTCATGACTGAGCGGCAGGTGGTGACGTCACGCCCGAGCGGCAGGTGGTGACGTCATGACTGAGCGGCATGTGGTGACGTCACGCCCGAGGGGCAGGTGGTGACGTCATGACTGAGCGGCAGGTGGTGACGTCACGACAGAGGGGCAGGTGGTGACGTCACGACAGAGGGGCAGGTGGTGACGTCATGACTGAGCGGCAGGTGGTGACGTCACGACTGAGCGGCAGGTGGTGACGTCACGACAGAGGGGCAGGTGGTGACGTCACGACTGAGGGGCAGGTGGTGACGTCACGACTGAGCGGCAGGTGGTGACGTCACGACAGAGGGGCAGGTGGTGACGTCACGACAGAGGGGCAGGTGGTGACGTCACGACAGAGGGGCAGGTGGTGACGTCATGACTGGGGCAGGTGGTGACGTCATGACTGAGGGGCAGGTGGTGACGTCACGACAGAGGGGCAGGTGGTGACGTCATGACTGAGGGGCAGGTGGTGACGTCATGACTGAGGGGCATGTGGTGACATCATGACTGAGCAGCAGGTGGTGACGTCACCCCCTCCTCTGCTAACGAGGGACTTCCTGTGTCTGCTCTCCTCTGCAGTTCCAGGGAGGGACCGGCTCCAGCCCTGTCAGAGCTGCCCCCCCGGCCCTCCGCTCCCCACAGAACTCACATTCCTTCTCAGCTCAGGGCTCCTCGGTGAGTAGGCACCGTCCACCTGCACGAAGCCTCTCTCTGCCCTGGTCCTCAGGACCGCCTGTCCTCTGTGTATTATCAACATCTCCTGTCTTAGTGGACGCAGTCTGCTTTCATTGGAGCCCTAGGCATGCACCATATCCTGTCTCACGGTGTACATTAGGATTGTAACTAATTTAGCCGACGCTGAACTCCAAAGCCACATTCGAGAACAATAACAGTTTGAGATGTTGTTCCCGGCTGTGCCAAATGACGTTGTGTCCTTGGGCAAGGCACTTCACCTTACTTGCCTCGGGGGGAATGTCCCTGTACTTACTGCAAGTCGCTCTGGATAAGAGCGTCTGCTAAATGACTAAATGTAAATGTTCCTCCTGTTTCAGATCCGGCAAAATAGCTCCTCGCCTACTAGTCTGTCCTTCGGGGATGTGATGCATCCGAAGCAGTTAGCAATCAAATGTGTCCAGGTGAGGCGGGCTGCAGCCCAGCTAACGTGCGTTCCCATGCTACGTGGATGCGTTGAGCGTGCCGTAAAGCCACTTCCTTGTTGGTGACTGTTGCAGACGGACCTCACGGGGCTGAAGTTGGCCGCCCTGGAGAGTAATAAGAACCTGGACCTGGAGAAGAAGGAGGGAAGGATAGATGATCTTCTCAGGGTGAGCAGTTAGCACCCTCTTTCTCCTGTTAGGAGGATGTCCTTTAGGATCGATACTTGAATTTCCTCCGGGATCAATAAAGTGAATTTAATTGAACGACGATAAACCTCCCCTTCGGTCAAATGTTTGCTTATTAGGTTTTTTTTTTCTCTCAATGTAATGTTTAGTTGTGATATAGTGAAATGGAACCTGCTTGTAAACTAACTGTAATTCTCTCTGTAGGCCAACTGTGATCTCAGGAGACAGATAGACGAACAACAGAAATTACTTGAAAAATACAAGGAACGCTTAAATAAATGCATCACCATGAGCAAGAAGCTGCTCATAGAGAAGGTAGTCCTTGGTTTTTCTCACAGATTTAATAGCATGTTTCTGTTTGCGTGAGGTGGCTTGCTGGGTAAGGCACGTACCACCGTAGGCTAAGGCCTTGACCACAGGGGCCCGGGTTCGATTCCGGCCCGGGCCATATTCCCACATGTCCTCCCCTCTCTCTCTCTCTCCCTGCTTTCTGTCTCATTGAAAATCAAATATAATCTGACTATATATCTGTGTGTGTGTGTGTGAGGCAGTGATTGGTCGTTAATGCTAACGCCGCTGTTCCCCAGAGCACCCAGGAGAAGCAGGGCTGCAGGGAGACCAGCATGCAGGAGAGGCTGCGTCTGGGCCACTTCACCACCGTGCGACACGGCGCCTCCTTCACGGAGCAGTGGACGGACGGCTTCGCCTTCCAGAACCTCGTCAAGTGAGCTCCACCCCAAAACACCCCTTATCTTTGTAGCTCCACCCCAAAACACCCCTTATCTTTGTAGCTCCACCCCAAAACACCCCTTATCTTTGTAGCTCCACCCCAAAACACCCCTTATCTTTGTAGCTCCACCCCAAAACACCCTCATCTTTGTAGCTCCACCCCAAAAACCCCCTTATCTTTGTAGCTCCACCCCAAAACACCCTCATCTTTGTAGCTCCACCCCAAAACACCCTCATCTTTGTAGCTCCACCCCAAAACATCCTCATCTTTGTAGCTCCACCCCAAAACACCCTCATCTTTGTAGCTCCACCCCAAAACACCCTCATCTTTGTAGCTCCACCCCAAAACATCCTCATCTTTGTAGCTCCACCCCAAAACACCCTCATCTTTGTAGCTCCACCCCAAAACACCCTCATCTTTGTAGCTCCACCCCAAAACACCCTCATCTTTGTAGCTCCACCCCAAAACACCCTCATCTTTGTTCCGCTACCGTTACTCGACGGAATGCCTCAGCTTGGCTTTTCAAATCAAAATGTTATCTTTGTTCGGTCCTGACGCACAGAGAAAGGGAGATTGATTTAGTGTTAAAATGTTAAACGTGGTTCTCCTCCCACTATACTCCCCACCCACCCCCCCCCTCCCCCGTGTCTTAATTTGCAGGCAGCAGGAGTGGATAAACCAACAGAGGGAAGAAATCGAGAGGCAGAGAAAACTGTTAGCCAAGAGGAAGCCTCCGTCTGCCAGCAGCTCGCAGGCCCCAGCCTCCAGCTCGGAGCCCAAGCAGCGCAAGGCCAAGGCCCTGAACGGAGCGGAGAACGACCCCTTCCTGAAGCCCAGCCTACCTCAGCTGTGAGTCCAGCGCACACGCCGCAGCCAAGACAAGCACAGCCCAGCCCAGCTCCAGGGCGGCGCTGTTAAGTCAACATCGAGATTTTGATGGATGTGACGGTTCGCCGTGCCGTCACAACTTCACATCCATCTGAAGACGTGGTGTTTGTGCGGTCGATGATGCGAAGCGGGTTGGGTGTCAGGTTACGTCCGACCAACCAGATGTTGAGTTGAGGCCATTGCACACAATTTCGAGTCCGAAATTCGTATATCAGAAATGTCCGCACGTTAAAAAATACGACCTCACGTTATGTCAATCGCGCTTACACACATGACCTCCGAAACTTTCGTCCGTCAAAAAAAAGTTTGGATCGGGTTCGATTTTCTGCGTATTCGCATCCATAGCCAGCAATTTGATAGGTTTTTTGGCAGTTCAGAGCCACCGAATGTTGAGGCTGACGATTGCGAGAAAAAAAATTTCGCACTCAGTGTGCAAGGGCCTTTACGCAGAGCGCGCGACCCAGGAAGACGCTTTTGAAAGAGTGTCATGGTGTCTGACGGCGACCCCTGTCGTGATCTCTTGGTGTCTCTTCTTTTAAAGGTTGTCCCTCGCCGAGTACCACGAACAGGAGGAGATCTTCAAACTGAGGCTGGGACATCTCAAGAAGGTCAGTTCTGAGCTGACCAGTCTGGAAGGTCAAGACGACATCAGCCCACCTTTGCAATCTTATAGGTCATATTGTTCAAGCCAATTAGATGAGAATCAACCATCCTGGTCCCTTAGTCCCTGAAATCGAGCAGCTTATAGCCTCCGCTCAGAGCTTCTGTGGGGGATATCTCCGGAGAGGTTGACAGGCTTGTCCTTTTATGTGTCAGAAGGGCGTCTGTGGTTGATTGAAGTGTTTGTTGTTTTTCCTGCTGAATAAGCATCAAGAGTCGGCCCCGGAGTCTCTACCAAGTCAACCGTTAATATTTAATATGCTAGTTGCAGGAATGGGTTTGAATGAGCGCCGTGTCTCTGCTGTCGCTCCTCTGACGTTCCTCTGACGTTCCTCTGTGCGTCTGTGGGCTTGAATGATTCATAGGAGGAGGCTGAGATCCAGGCCGAGCTGGAGCGTCTGGAGAGAGTCCGCAACCTTCACATCCGGGAGCTGAAGAGAATAAACAACGAGGACAGCTCCCAGTGAGTGTGGAGGCAGCAGGCCGGGGTCAGGGCGGGGTTAACTCGCCTGACCTCTGACCTCAAGGCTCGTCAGACATCGGTTAGGGAGCCTGTCGCAGTAGACTCCGGTTCTTTCTCACTAACGAGGCTTCCCAAGGGTTGTCTATAGGTGGAGGCAGCTGCAGTTATAACTAGCCTGATGATTAGAAGGAGTTTAGATGGAAATCTAACCTCTGCTATCTTATTTTCTTCCCTTACTGCGTATGTTAATCCATCGAATATTCTACGGCTTAATTTTCGATCAGTGTAGGTGTTATGTGTTTATGTGGCGCGATGTTCCAGGGATATTCAGATTTTTCCGGCTGTGCTTTTGTCCAAAGATTCAAAGACCATCCAACGTTGAATGAACGATATCTGCTGCTACACCTTCTGGGAAGAGGAGGCTTCAGTGAAGTTTACAAGGCAAGTTCACCCATCTCGTCAGCCTCTATCAAACGGCTCCGTTTTCATTTGTGAATGGAAGTGGTTAGACGGCGTTGTGTCGCTCTGTTCCAGGCCTTCGACTTGATGGAGCAACGCTATGCTGCTGTGAAAATCCACCAGCTCAACAAGAACTGGAGAGAGGAGAAGAAGGAGAACTATCACAAGTATGAGGGGGTTTAGGGCGCCTTAAAGAACACTCTTCTTTAGGGGAGAAGGGAGCATTCTTCTGTAGCATGTACTTTCATCAACCTTTTATACATTGTGGTGGTGTATGCCTTTTCTATTAAATACATTTCTATTAAAAAAAACCCTGGTAGAAGATCTCACCGCAGATCTCTGGTGATATTTACCTGTTGCTCTCCTGGTTTACAAGCACATTGTTATTCAGCTCCGTAAGCGACGGTGTCTGCTTATCCAGTCAGTCAGGTGGCACCTCCACCTCCCTACACCCTCCCAACACCCGGGCCTCCTTCCCCTGGTTGCCCATGGTAACACGACCTCCTTGTCCGCAGACATGCCTGCCGGGAGTACAGAATACACAAGCAGCTGGATCACCCCAGGATCGTCAAGCTCTACGACTACTTCTCACTGGATACAGACACGTGAGTGCCTCCTACCTCACACTACACCAGCCTCACGCTACACCATCCTCACACTACACCATCCTCACACTACACCAGCCTCACACTACACCATCCTCACTCTACACCATCCTCACGCTACACCATCCTCACGCTACACCATCCTCACGCTACACCATCCTCACTCTACACCATCCTCACACTACACCAGCCTCACACTACACCAGCCTCACGCTACACCATCCTCACGCTACACCATCCTCACGCTACACCATCCTCACGCTACACCAGCCTCACGCTACACCATCCTCACGCTACACCATCCTCACGCTACACCATCCTCACACTACACCAGCCTCACTCTACACCATCCTCACGCTACACCAGCCTCACACTACACCAGCCTTTAATATATTATTATTTTGTCTTCCATATTTGTGCCGCAGTAAAAAAGTGCAATGTTGAGAGTTTTTGTTTCGTCATTTGATTTTCATTTCAAGCAAAGTATTTCGCTTTACTTTAAAAAAAAATAATGTTTAGTTGTGACTTGACACCTCACCTACTCAATACATTTGTGTCCAGATATTGGAATTCCACCCCCTGTAATCAGTGTTGCTGGGTGTGTTAGTTACGTCCTCCCTCTCGGCCCGCAGGTTCTGCACGGTGCTGGAGTACTGCGAGGGGAACGACCTGGATTTCTACTTGAAGCAGAACAAGCTGATGTCTGAGAAGGAGGCTCGCTCCATCGTCATGCAGATCGTCAACGCGCTGCGATACCTCAACGACATCAAGCCTCCCATCATCCACTACGACCTGAAGCCAGGTGAGCAGCCAGGCACACACAAGGACTGGCCACACTAACCACTCCTCATAATCCAGCTCTAGACTCTTACCTCTGTGGGGGGGGGTGGGGGGGGGGGGGGGGGGAGGGGGGGAATCATTGAATGTTTGTCAATGTTTTACATGAGTTACGTTATAAACGATGTAGGTGCACATGGTAACAGTATTGTAGTTTAGCGAGGGAGAAGTGAAACTTGGGGAGGTTGGCCTTTCTAGGGGTAGGTGGAGGTTGGCCTTTCTAGGGGTAGGTGGAGGTTGGCCTTTCTAGGGGTAGGTGGAGGTTGGCCTTTCTAGGGGTAGGTGGAGGTTGGCCTTTCTAGGGGTAGGTGGAGGTTGGCCTTTCTAGGGGTAGGTGGAGGTTGGCCTTTCTAGGGGTAGGTGGAGGTTGGCCTTTCTAGGGGTAGGTGGAGGTTGGCCTTTCTAGGGGTAGGTGGAGGTTGGCCTTTCTAGGGGTAGGTGGAGGGTGGCCTTTCTAGGGGTAGGTGGAGGTTGGCCTTTCTAGGGGTAGGTGGAGGTTGGCCTTTCTAGGGGTAGGTGGAGGTTGGCCTTTCTAGGGGTAGGTGGAGGTTGGCCTTTCTAGGGGTAGGTGGAGGTTGGCCTTTCTAGGGTAGGTGGAGGTTGGCCTTTCTAGGGGTAGGTGGAGGTTGGCCTTTCTAGGGGTAGGTGGAGGGTGGCCTTTCTAGGGGTAGGTGGAGGGTGGCCTTTCTAGGGGTAGGTGGAGGTTGGCCTTTCTAGGGGTAGGTGGAGGTTGGCCTTTCTAGGGGTAGGTGGAGGGTGGCCTTTCTAGGGGTAGGTGGAGGGTGGCCTTTCTAGGGGTAGGTGGAGGTTGGCCTTTCTAGGGGTAGGTGGAGGTTGGCCTTTCTAGGGGTAGGTGGAGGTTGGCCTTTCTAGGGGTAGGTGGAGGTTGGCCTTTCTAGGGGTAGGTGGAGGTTGGCCTTTCTAGGGGTAGGTGGAGGTTGGCATGTTCAACTGCCCCGTTACAACATCTGCTTTGCCTTGTATTGTATTATTACCAGGTGTTCATTGGTTCTAATCTGGTTTCCAGGCAACATCCTGCTTGTGGATGGCACAGCGTGTGGGGAGATCAAGATCACAGACTTTGGTTTGTCCAAGATCATGGATGATGACAACTACGGGGTGGATGGGATGGACCTGACGTCCCAGGGAGCAGGAACATACTGGTGAGAGACATGCCGTGGAGACACGGCTCTGCCACTGGGTCTGTACCCAAATACCCTCCTCCCCTGCCCTCTCCTCCCCTGCCCTCTCCTCCCTTCCCCTCTCCTCCCTTCCCCTACCCTCTCCTCCCCTCTCCTCCCCTACCCTACCCTCTCCTCCCTTCTCCTCTCCTCCCTACTCTGCCTGATTTAACTCTGGTTCTTGAACTGATTCCGTCACAGTTTGCACTTCAGGTCAAGGAAAACCTGCTATCTTTTGGTTCTAGTCGCAAACCAGCTTTTCTGGTTTCAACCCAAATAATTTTGGTCCAGAATGCTCAGAACGTTGCAAAAAATCGGTGCTCAAACCGGAACGGAACCATGTTGGTCTGATGGGCGTTGGGTTGTGTGAGAAAAGGGACCCAGTTTAGGGGTGACCAGATAACCATGGAGTGGTTTGTCATGCAGGTACTTGCCCCCCGAGTGTTTTGTTGTGGGTAAAGAGCCTCCGAAGATCTCCAACAAGGTGGACGTGTGGTCCGTGGGGGTCATCTTCTTCCAGTGTCTGTACGGAAAGAAGGTAAGGAGGACTTTGTATGGTAACCGCTGACATGCCATGGTAACCGCTGACATGCCATGGTAACCGCTGACATGCCATGGTAACCGCTGACATGCCATGGTAACCGCTGACATGCCATGGTAACCGCTGACATGCCATGGTAACCGCTGACATGCCATGGTAACCGCTGACATGCCATGGTAACCGCTGACATGCCATGGTAACCGCTGACATGCCAGGGTTGTGTGTGAAGTCTGCGAGTGAACTTGATGTTTCCGTTTCAGCCGTTTGGCCACAACCAGTCTCAACAAGACATCCTGCAGGAAAACACCATCCTCAAAGCTACCGAAGTCCAGTTTCCCGTCAAGCCTGTAGCCAGTAACGAAGCAAAGGTGACAAATGAAACCTTGACTCTCACACGAACCACTTGACATTCAAGCCAAATAGTTTTCACAGCTCATAGCAACCATGCATATCGTGTGCCATGTAGTCATGGTTTGTAATAGTTCCCCTCAGTTCCCCGTCATGTGTTGTGGTGTCTCCCTCCTCCAGAACTTCATCAGGCGCTGCCTGGCGTACAGGAAGGAGGACCGTTTTAACGTTCACCAGCTGGGCAGCGACGCCTACCTGCTCCCCCACATGAGGAGGTCCAGCTCCTCGGGGAACCTCCAGATAGGAGCCGGGGGCCCCGGGGCCCCCTCCTCCAGCATCATCTCCTACTGAGGGCCAACGCACCTACTGACAGACTTGATTACCCAGCAGCCCTCCCCCCCCACCCCACCCATCAGAGGAGAGGAACTGCTCGCCCCCCCCCCCCCCCCCTCCCTCCCCCCCGTAGCAGGGCACGGCAGGAGGAGACTAGGCCGTCTGGGTTCCCCTGGCGACGGGAACGCCCGTGGTTCCGTCTTGGCCGGGTCGGAGCCACGCTTCAGACTTGTGTTGGTTTTCACAAGGATTTTAATGAAGGAACACGATGAGTGCAAGGCCTTGTGAAGGTCCAGCAGAGCTGCTGCAGGGGATGAAGGACCTGGGCCACACCACGGGGCCAGACCACGGGGCCAGACCACGGGGCCACACCACAGGGCCACACCACAGGGCCACACCACAGGGATTGGTTTGCAGAGCAGGAAGACGTCTTACAGAACTGAAGGAGGACCCGTCGGGCCTGTCGTTCAGCTCCATCCACATGGTGCTGCCTGGGGGTAGATGGTGGACTTGCCTGGGGGCAGGTGGTAGACCTGCCTGGGGGGCAGGTGGTGGACCTGCCTGGGGGCAGGTGGTGGACCTGCCTGGGGGCAGGTGGTGGACCTGCCTGGGGGAAGACCTGCCTGGAGACAACATGGGGAGCAGGCAGTGTTAGTGTCCACAAGTCATTTCACTATCAACTTGGAGTTCTTTTTTGTTTGTTTGTTTTCAGAGGAATTGTATTTAATATTTCGATGAAATTACAGTCAACCATGAGAATGTAATTTGAGCATCTAGCCATGTGTAGGCCCATGCAGCATACTAACGTCCAATGCACTAAATAACCAAATGTAGGCAAATGGCAACGTAAAGAATCCTATGCAGGAAGAATTAAGACTTCATTTTGAGAGAGAAAGCAAATGCTGTACATCCCATAATTTTGAGGTTTTGAATTGCAGCAGTACAAAGGTTTAACATTTTTCGATTGTAAATTTGATTTCCTGGAGTGTTCATTTTGCTTCATTTGATGTTGCTAATCTTTTTTCAAAGGGCTGTATGATTCACTTTGGGTACAAATTGTACAGTTCAGCAAGAAGAATAAATGATTATAATAAATACTAGGAAATCATGGCATGCCATAATAGTGACTTCTTTCAGATATGTTTTTGGGTTGGACTCCACCCCCTCCATCAGGGTCATGAACCAGAGATCAGAACAGAATGATGTGGATTGGAGAATAAATTAGAGCTTCTTATTGGGCTATTCTGTTTGGGTGTTGTTTACCTTTTATATCACCGATGCCACATTCAGCCGAATTAAAAACTTGTCGAATACGATGTGAGAAAGTCTTAAGCATGGCTCAGAACATATTTTTGTGGCACTGCTTGGAAATGTCATGTCTATATTATGATTGAGTCGAAATGTTCCACACCCTAGTGCCCTTGCTGAATGTTCCACACCCTAGTGCCCTTGCTGAATGCTCCACACCCTAGTGCCCTTGCTGAATGTTCCACACCCTAGTGCCCTTGCTGAATGTTCCACACCCTAGTGCCCTTGCTGAATGCTCCACACCCTAGTGCCCTTGCTGAATGTTCCACACCCTAGTGCCCTTGCTGAATGTTCCACACCCTAGTGCCCTTGCTGAATGTTCCACACCCTAGTGCCCTTGCTGAATGTTCCACACCCTAGTGCCCTTGCTGAAAGCTCCACACCCTAGTGCCCTTGCTGAATGTTCCACACCCTAGTGCCCTTGCTGAATGTTCCACACCCTAGTGCCCTTGCTGAATGTTCCACACCCTAGTGCCCTTGCTGAATGTTCCACACCCTAGTGCCCTTGCTGAATGTTCCACACCCTAGTGCCCTTGCTGAATGCTCCACACCCTAGTGCCCTTGCTGAATGTTCCACACCCTAGTGCCCTTGCTGAATGCTCCACACCCTAGTGCCCTTGCTGAATGTTCCACACCCTAGTGCCCTTGCTGAATGCTCCACACCCTAGTGCCCTTGCTGAATGTTCCACACCCTAGTGCCCTTGCTGAATGCTCCACACCCTAGTGCCCTTGCTGAATGTAACAGAAATCATTGTGGGTGTTTTCACTTTGAGATAGTGTGTCCCTGAGTGGGGGATCATGGAAACATCCAGTCTAGTTACTAAATACTCAGGAGTTTGGAGTTCGAGATCTCGTCTGCTTGCGCTGTCTTCGCCCTGTGAACTGACACCTAATGTCTTTACAGAGGAACGGGCCAACAAGCCTTTCAAACATGTTGCTTTTGCTCAAATTCTGACATTTCCTGTATCCTGGACAGATCTATTTTAAAGGGTTTTGCAATCCTAGTTACATTTGGACATTTCAGATTTGTACACTGTACAGACTTAGTGTACACCTACATTTTAAGTGTTAATGACTGTTTAGTCATTGTTCTATGTTTGGGCTGTATAATGCAGTCCTGTTGCATCTTTATCTAGTCCTATACTGCCACCTTGTGGTCATCATTAGACACACGGACACAGAATGAAAATACATCTGCAGCACAAGAAAATACATCCATTTAATCAAGAAAATTATGTTTATTACAAACTACTTTCGTTCATAGCAATTATACTTTGATAGTTTTTGTACAACAAAAAAAAATAAAAAATGATTTAGTGAATCGATACTGCATTGCAACAGGTTAAAGCTGATTTAAATAATCCAACAATAACCTCTGGGTTAATTGCCCATCCTTCTCTTAAAGACCCCAATAATTATGCAATCCCCCATGGATAAAAAGAAATAAAAGCTTTTAGTAGTACAATCTTTTCCATATGTTCTTCAGTAAACTTTTAAATACATGACCGTTTCCTGGTCGCCTAGCCCCCGATCTGAACATTAACTGCAGCAAACTTCTATGACAATCTTTGCCGTAACTGCAGACATGACATGACCGTGGGAGCGAGCTAAGCGTGCCGGATGGCGTGCCGGACGGCGGGCTGGACGTCGCTGCTACGAGGACCCTGAGGGTGCTCGTGTGTCTGTTGGTTCAGAGAAGCCGTCCAACGGAGCCAAGGTTTCCGTCACTGTGCCTTTAATCAGCGGAGCGCATGGGGGGGAGGACACGGCCTCCAGAACGAGGCCAGGGGTCTGCTTGGCCGGGGGGGTGGAGGCTCCGGGGAGGGGGGGCAGAGAGAGGCCAACGGGAGCCAGTCCTGGGAGCAGGGCCTGGGGGAGGGGGAAGGTGGCGGGCAGGTTGAGAGGAGGGAGGGTGGGGAAACCTGAGGAACAAACACACAGGCTGACAGCTTCAGGAACGCAGCTCTGGGTGACGGCTTTACTGGACGACAAGTCGACATATTAATACCAACAGCAATTGTCAACAGTGTCGCATTACCTGTTGGTGGCAAACCTCCAATCCCAGGTATTGTTACCGTGCCAAAGTCTGGTAAGGTGATATTCAAATTTGGCAAGTTGGGAAAGGGGGGTAGGCCTCCTGGTATTGACATTAAACCTGGAAAGCAATGAAACACATGAAAGGTATGTGAATAGAGCAGTGGTTCTTAACCCTGGTCCTCAGGGAACCCCTGTCCTGCATGTTTTAGATGTTTCTTGGCTCCAACACACCTGATTCAAATGCATGCTCGTTACCAGGCTTCTACAGAGCTAGATAACGACCCATTTATTTGAATCAGGTGTGTTGGAGCAGGGAAACATCTAAAACATGCAGGACAGGGGGTACTTGAGGACCAGGGTTAGGAACCACTGGAATAAAAAGAGACTAGTGTTCGCCAGGAGGCCACACCCACCTGGTAACGTGGCGGTGCCAGGGTTCACAGAGGATAGGCTGTCCGGACAGGAAGTGACCTGGTTAAGCAGCGGGACTGTGGGTGCACCTGGGACAGAAGGCCGGGAAATACCTGTTCAAATCGAGACTGACGCAACTTAACCATTCCACCAAGGGCCCCTTGGTGAAACGGTGTCACTTCATTAACACTGTACACATGGTGTTGTGTAGAGCAGTGGTTCTCAACCCTGGTCCTCAAGTACCCCCTGTCCTGCATGTTTTAGAGATTTCCCTGTTCCAACACACCTGATTCAAACGAATGGTCGTTAGCAGGCTTCTGCATAACTAGATAACGACCCATTCATTTAAATCAGGTGTGTTGGAGCAGGGAAACATCTAAAACATGCAGGACAGGGGGTACTTGAGGACCAGGGTTGAGAACCACTGGTGTAGAGAATATCGTACCTGTTTGGAGTGTGTGGGGAAGTGTGGGAGGGGCTGAGCTGATTGACAGGCCAGACAGATCCGGCTCCGCCCCAGTGGGAACAGAGGAAGGCACAGCAGGGGGAGGGCTGACTGCAGAGAGCTGCACCTGGAGCAGATGGAAACAGGCGCAGGAAAGAAAAAAATAAATCAACCAAATCAAGCTGGTTTCCAACCATGCATCAGCATGAGAAGACCGAGTCTGTTGGCAGAAATCCCTCACCTCTGTAAAGCCATCCTTTAGAGGGGAGAGTGGTTCACTGGGAGTGTATGCGGGCGGACTGATCTTCTTCACCTCCTCAAACGGGAGGATGGGTATCCTGTGGAGGTAGCCGTACCCGATCCCACAGCCCAGGCTGAAAGACAGAAGATTGTGACTACGCCACTCCTAGACACGGGATATTGTCTTTGGATGAATTAATCTGTTAAAAGAATGAGCGTATTCGACAGTATCTTTCTACTGATTCCTTGCAGGACAGGGACACCTTGAAAGATTTGCTGAAGGTTAATGTGTAAAGGCCCATCAGGATGCTAGTTTTACAGCTGCAAGATTCTGGAATTGTAGACAGCCATGCATCCCACTGGGAGTGTAGGGAGACAGGCAGGTGGAGGGGTGGGGAGACAGGCAGGTGGAGGGGTGGGGAGACAGGCAGGTGGAGGTGTGGGGAGACAGGCAGGTGGAGGGGTGGGGAGACAGGCAGGTGGAGGTGTGGGCACAGGCAGGTGGAGGTGTGGGGAGACAGGCAGGTGGAGGTGTGGGGAGACAGGCAGGTGGAGGGGTGGACAGACAGGCAGGTGTAGGTGTGGGGAGACAGGCAGGTGGAGGTAGCGTACCTGCCCTCTCCACCCCAGTCAGAGTTGGGGGTGATGGCCACCTCTCGACAGTTGTCGGTGTCGGTGTTGTACACGTACAGCTTCAAGCCTTTCCCTTCATGCGTTTCGATGAGAGAGAACAGATCCTCGCTCTGTAGGAAAAGAAGTTGAGTGTACAGAAAGATAATCTCACCACACCCACTCTGACGGTTGTGAATTCATATTTAAGAATGGCCGATCATTTATCCTGCTGTGGTTTCCACAGGCACTATTTGCATTTCATTTCAGATTTCAACAAATCTGCTTGGTGAATAAAATGTAAATATGATGTCAGACGTCAGAATGAAAAGGCACACCTCATTCATGACGGAGTCGGCGCCGATGATGTAATCCGTGTGCGGTCTCAAGCCAGCCAGGGCCGCGGGGGAATTCAGCTCCACTTCCTGGTGACGAAAAAGTAAAATCAACCAAAAGATTTGACCGCTGCCCGGGTTCGACGTCACTCCAGCCTGTCACATCGAGAGTCTGATGGCGAGGGTTCCCTCACCAGAACGTGCCACACGTTCTCGTTGGCCCCATCGAAGCTGCAGAAGCGGATGCTGACCCCTAGGAGGCCCTGCCCCCCCCAGAGGCTGCTGGGGGTCACCGTGGTCTGGCGCAGCTCCAGGGTCTTGCTGCTGTACACCAGCATCTTAATGGGACGCTCCACGTTCACTTTGAGCAAGTCTTTCAAGGTGTCGTTGTCTTTGTCCTGCAGGGAATCGATGGAAAGATAACTGTCTTATGCACTTGTTAGAGGGGTTTTATAGGAGGTTAGAGTTGTGGGGTTAAATGCAATGTCTTAGTAAGTACACACAAAAGGCAGCCACATTTCAGTCAACTGTGGATATTGTATTGCTATTCATTTTACTTTTATTTGAAACTTACCAGTCTAGCGTCAGATATTGAAATAATGAAGTCAAAGAATGGCTCCAGTCCTGCACGATGACCAGGAGAATTCTCCTGTACCTGCAAAATGAGATAACAGCACTGCGTTAGCTATCCTGATGAAACGGTGTTACGAACCTGTTCTTTCAAGCTACAGTATGGCAACATCAATCTGACATATCACACCAGACCCCACCCAAACAAAGATGGAAAGACCGGTTCTTCTGGTAATAACATGTGATTTAAAAATGTTGAACTACATGATCTATAATTAAAAGAAACTGTTGCAACATCGAACTTCAAACAACACCAGATGTCTCACAAATTATGCCATTGTTGCGATTTATAATCATCTTCTAAGCTACAATAGTCAATACCAAATACTTGAATAGCAAGCTAACTAGCTAGCTAGCTTGCTGCTTTCCAACCAGGCAACACCACACTATTATTGGCAATAGTTTCAATAAGCATGATATAATAAAATGTGATTCAAGACAAACATTTAAAGTATGACTCAATTGTGCAAGACTCATTTGCAAAAATCTAAAGATACACATTGCTAGCTTAGCTACAGTGCAAAACTATTATTCATTCACTGGGCCGCACCATCGCATCAACAGCAAACAGGGTGCATTCGTAGGTCATATAAACATCCAGTTTGCTACATAATCTGCAGGACAATAAAAACTCACCCTGAGAACATGGTAACC
This sequence comes from Thaleichthys pacificus, assembly GCA_023658055.1. NCBI lineage: Eukaryota > Metazoa > Chordata > Actinopteri > Osmeriformes > Osmeridae > Thaleichthys > Thaleichthys pacificus. The sequence goes on from CM042867.1 coordinate 2,617,685, forward strand.
TTCGGATCCTCCTCCTGGTATCTCTACACTCTGAGCTCCCCCCATGTCTCCCTGGATGTTATCGGTAGAGCCACTGGCGTCTCTCTAGTTCCGGGTAATGTGACGCTTTCCTACGATTGTAGAAAAATGGTTATTTACATTAAGCTGCTCATGCGCACAGCTCAGTTGACGGGTATAGCGCTGAATAACAGTGAAAATATAAAGCTTTTTATTTGTATTTACTTAAAATCAGACATGTTTTTAACCGGTCTCTATAAAGTCTCACTGCTTCAATTACAGATCCAGCTCGCCTCTTTCTGCCCTGTTTACTTGGTTACAAAACTATACCTTTATGGTGTTCAAATTACCAAATTAAACATGGAATGTTTAAGTATATTACATTTTACATATTACATATTACATTTCTACAGAGAACATAAACAATCAGAAGCAATTATTTAATAACGTTGAAATGGTATATTTTTGTTATCCTGTAGTTCAGTTGCAACTAGAGGAGGGTGGCTTTCTTGATCTTCCATCTAGAACCAGGATACAAACACACATGATAACAGCATCTCAAAATTGATTTTTTCTTGACATAAACTTATCAAAGGCGCAGGTGTTTGTTTTATTCCACTTCACCTCTGACCCCCACAGGCAGTTAGCATCCAGTAAGTACCCTGCGCTGAATGCAGGCTCTCCTCCCACACCAGCGCTGATGTGATCCTGTTCTTATCATCTCAGAGCAGAAGTGAGACTCAACACTAAGGTACATGATATTATCGGCAAAAGATCCCTATCATAAAAAATGGGGGTTGTGGAAATGTATTAATGCATACTTAATGACTATCTGTAACCATCTGGCTTATCAATTCATTTGAAATGAGGTTTCATAAGGTTGGGATTTGGAACATCAATCGTGGATGTCTACATGTCTGTTCACAACCACTTTGATGCATTCCAAGATCATGTGTTGGGTATCTTGATGGTCGTTGGCGCATGTGCTCACGAATGAGCAAAGGAGAAGTACAATTCTATTACAGATTTAATGACTGTGTTCTTGTAACGTGGTCGGAAATTGAACTGAGAAATAACGAAGATAATTCAAGTTCTAGGGTAGCTGCTGAACCAGAGTGGATCACGGCTGCAGTGTTGTTTTGTGCATGAATCAAACTGCAGAAGATAGGTATTGAGTTGACAATGAAAAATCCCAGTTATCCTGAAAATAAAACCTTCAGCTGTACGTTCCTGCTAATAAGGTGAAATGACTTGTGATGTTGGATGAAACATTAATTTTCCTAATGCTGTATATTCGAATATTATTACATTTAGAATAAAATAAAATAAAAACGTTATATTAAAAATATTTTAAACTACATTACATTATGACGAAGTGTACGCCCATTTTTCATGACGCCTTAAATAAGAGTCCATCTCACTTTCCATCTTTTGAGATTGTAAGGGAGTGTGACTTGTTTTTGTTTAGAAATGTGATGCATTATGTACTTACAGACTGATCATTTTGCATTCTATTTCCATGACTACTGCACTGCCACTGGTGTGTTTGAGTGTCATGGAAACAGATGATTGGAAGATAGGCAGGTGTGCTTGGCAGAAGTCGTTTCCCGTACTGTTACAGGAAGACGGCATTCCCAGCTCTCGCTGTGTGACCCTCTCCTCCCATCATCCCCAGCTCTCGCTGTGTGACCCTCTCCTCCCATCATCCCCAGCTCTCGCTGTGTGACCCTCTCCTCCCATCATCCCCAGCTCTCGCTGTGTGACCCTCTCCTCCCATCATCCCCAGCTCTCGCTGTGTGACCCTCTCCTCCCATCACTTATCGGCACAGCAACAAGCAGCCACATCATTGCGAGGCATTTCAATTAATATAGGCCTTCTCCCCCGCTGTCTTGGATTGCATCACAGATGGGCCTGCACCAAATTGAAGATATGAATATCAATATGAATCCATTGTTTGTGCAATGTATAATGTGTGTACTGTATGCTGAATGTGTTTAGGGGTCTAAATGAAATAACTGGTAATAACAGGTAATATTCCTGAATTTCATATTTGAAAGGATAACGATTCGTGCATTATAAAGTACTTCCATCCTAGAAGCCTATAATTCATCTCTGAGCAGTGACAAATCCTCATTTCATGTTGTGCTTCCTTCTCCAAGGAGTTGTGGAATAATAAAACTGTGTATTTCACCAGTAGCCTGCTGACGCTTTTAAGTTCCCGAATCATCATTTCTCTCAGGGTCGGACAGAACGACCTGCGCTTCAGATTTACACCCACACAGTCCTCCAAGTCATTCACACTGCAAGTATACTCCAAGGAAACCCAGGAGATTTTGGATAGATGAAAATCCACTTTATTCACAGAACAGTGAAAATATAGTACAGTGTTGTGAGGTGACATCACAGTGTTTTGAGGTGAGGTGACATCACAGTGTTCTGAGGTGACATCACAGTGTTGTGAGGTGACATCACAGTGTTGTGAGGTGACATCACAGTGTTCTGAGGTGAGGTGACATCACAGTGTTCTGAGGTGACATCACAGTGTTCTGAGGTGACATCACAGTGTTGTAAGGTGACATCACAGTGTTCTGAGGTGACATCACAGTGTTCTGAGGTGATATCACAGTGTTGTGAGGTGACATCACAGTGTTCTGAGGTGACATCACAGTGTTCTGAGGTGACATCACAGTGTTGTAAGGTGACATCACAGTGTTCTGAGGTGGCATCACAGTGTTTTGAGGTGAGGTGACATCACAGGGTTCTGAGGTGACATCACAGTGTTGTGAGGTGAGGTGACATCACAGTGTTTTGAGGTGAGGTGACATCACAGGGTTCTGAGGTGACATCACAGTGTTTTGAGGTGAGGTGACATCACAGGGTTCTGAGGTGACATCACAGTGTTGTGAGGTGACATCATAGGCGTTGTTTTAGGTTCCTGGGCAATGCGAGGGCATGTTTGTGTACAGAATATTGTTCACTTTAGTTAACCACACCAAGTTGGTCTTTTGTTTCTGATGTTATGTGTTTGATTAGGGTTCACTTGTGTAACCATGCTGGGTCCCTTGGTGCGGCTTGTGTAAGTCCCCATGCTGGGTCCCTTGGTGCGGCTTGTGTAAGTCCCCATGCTGGGTCCCTTGGTGCGGCTTGTGTAAGTCCCCATGCTGGGTCCCTTGGTGCGGCTTGTGTAAGTCCCCATGCTGGGTCCCTTGGTGCGGCTTGTGTAAGTCCCCATGCTGGGTCCCTTGGTGCGGCTTGTGTAACCATGCTGGGTCCCTTGGTGCGGCTTGTGTAAGTCCCCATGCTGGGTCCCTTGGTGCGGCTTGTGTAAGTCCCCATGCTGGGTCCCTTGGTGCGGCTTGTGTAAGTCCCCATGCTGGGTCCCTTGGTGCGGCTTGTGTAAGTCCCCATGCTGGGTCCCTTGGTGCGGCATCCCATAGTGAACAGTTGTATTCTCTCCAGCATCAGAGCTTAACACGACCCATTTTATATATGAGGATCTACAATAGATCTTCCCACACAATCTTTAATCTGTGTTTGATCTGTTTTATGCTGTAAATCCAAGTCTTCATGTCTGCTTTCAGTACAGTGTTGGAAGGTAGAAGGCAGAAGGCTTGTTTTTTTAATGATATCACCAACATGAAAACTGTGACTGTGGTTATAAGGCCTGTCAACACAACATCCCTGAGAAACCCAATCTCAGAGACATGCAGCGCTCCGAGCGAGGGACTAAACGCCTCTAAAGCTTGTGTTAAGCCGACAGCTTGTTGGAAGTTGGTAAAATATTGATCTCAACCACTGATGCTGTTCAGTATTTCCGTATCAGCGCTGTACTGACAAGTGCTGTGGCCTGTCCTGGGACAAGACATTTACTACAGTACAGAAGACAGTATCAGGCTGAGCCATGTTTGAGCTGTTTGGAGCCCTGCATTACTGCCATGTTCCTCTGGGCGTCCAGCTCCTCTTAAGTACATGATGGTAATCAGCATGCAGGGCCTGGTTGGCTGCAGTGCAATTGCTCTTGGGCGAACACTAATTGCCTTGAGAAAATGTCCAAGAGAGACATTTACTAGCAGTCTTTCAACTTTAACAAGAACCCCATTAGGATCCGACACCAAAGCCCTGGAGATGAGCAAGTTGCTGTCGGTGCACTATTAATGTCCTCACTTATAAATTTGTTCTCTGCCACGAGAAATCAAGGCTTGCACTGGGAGTGAACCAAGCAACCAATGAGAAGAGACTATCAAGATCATTGTGAATCATTATCATTGCTCTAAGAGTGAATGGCCCTTCACATTGATTATGAATGCCATTGGCAACCTCAAGGCCCCAGAAGTAAAGAGATGCAGAGGTGACTGTATGATCATTTAGACGTGCGTGCGTTTGTGTGCATGTGTACATGTGTGCCCATAAATGTGTGTGTGTGTGTGTGTGAGACAGAGAGAGAGAGAGATATAGCTTTTTTCCACAGAACCAAAAACATTCACAAGTCATGTTAAAACTTCCCAGAAAGAAACTTCATTATTCATTAGTCATCATTTTGTTTTCATTTGTGTGTGTGTCTGTGTGTGTCTGTGTGTGTGTGTGTCTGCCTGTGTGTGTCTGCCTGTGTGTGATGTGGAGTGAGATGAGGGGGGAAGGGATTGGCAGGAACCCTCCATAGTCATGATCAGCGTTTCATCCCAGGAGGCCTGCACAGTGGGCATGTCAGTATCAATGAGGAAGCTAATGTGCCGGTGAATCCCTGGGGTAGAAGATGGATCAGGCACATCAGGAAACCAATGACTGCACTCATGGAGAGACTCTGTGAGAGAAACAGCCCAGCTGATGGAGGCAGGAGGAGATAATACTCGGCAGTATAGGGAAAAGATCTGTGAGACTGAGGCATGGGAACATTCTTTAGATTAATACATATTGAGTGTTATGGAGTGAGTATTGAGTCACGTGTATTCGTGATTATTTTTGTTGTTTTGTTGCTGGTTAGAACGATGCACTTCTGATCCTTGATTTCCTGCTGTGCTTTTACATCCACTATCTGTATATCGCTTTGGATAACAGCGTCTGCTAAATGAAGAAAATGTAAATGTGTTCTGATTAACTTAGCCTATAGATGGACTTTTAACGATGTTTAGTTGTTGTTGAGCTCCACCAGACTGTCTGCGGAAGCTGCTGTGAGCTCAGACTGGCCTGGCCCAGTGTGTGCTGAGGGTGAAATGGAGTGTGTTGGTGCCAGAGCAGAGCCAGACAGCAGGTATTTCACAGTCTGGTGTTTAGGGGCAGTCCACCCCCAGAGACACACACAGAATGGAGAAGAAACTAGTGGAGCTTATTATTTTCAAAGGGCTGCCCTGCACTTGTTCAAAGTTTAATAAGGCTTGTAATTGGAATAGATGGGTTTACTGATTGTTGGTTAAGGTGACGGGGCAGTATGAAATTAAATTAGATATGAGTTTTATGCAGCATATCACAGACTCCGAGTCCAAAGCTTCACACTCGAGTTGAGATATTGGGTGACTCGTCAGAGCAACAGTAGGCTATAGGCTACGGTCATATGTTTAGCATTTGAAATGAAAGTATCGCAGAATGGAAACATGACAATTTAGCTTTGTTTTCGAGAACTCATTGGATTATATGCTTGATACAATAAAAAAAGACCGAGAGTGTTCCTTTATAGGTGTGTGTATCTGCTGTAGGCTCTGAGTTGGTGTGAGCGGACAGTCACTTCTGTGGTCACTAGACTATGACGACTAGAAAAGCCAATTAACGACGCCCTGGAAAGCCAGCTCCTTTGTTTTCATTAACTTTCAATTATTTCAAGAGCTTGAGACACCTGGTTCCAAATTAGCTCTGTAATTATGCATCAGTTCAATTATGCTCAGACAATATTATCACCATCACTGCAGCACACAACCAGGTTACTACGCCGGCTAAATCATTTTGATTTCCTTCAATGACTGATAACGAGAGAACGGAATACATGACTTCCGTTTCCTCATTATCTCTGAGATTTACCCTCCGCATTGTTTCTCTTGATTTCACACAGAATCCGTCTTGCGGCCGGGGTCCGTGATGGTGATGACGGCGCTCATTCATGAAACAAGAGAGCCGTGTGTAAAGATGGTGGCGGCCCTGCTCAAACACTCAGCCGCTCTGCTGCTGTGTTCAAATAAAATCCATCCAGCCAGAGCCTTTGTAATGGGCCTCTCTGGACTCGGGTCGGAATAGTTAGGACACAGTCTAATGCTTTTTATGATAAATATCTTAAAAGTGTTAGCGGTAAGAGGAAGCAGTGGGGGCTCGTGAAAGCTCAGCTGGGAAATGATCAACCAATAAAACGTGCCCCCAGGGTGATTAATTGGAGGGTGACAGTTAGGAAGAAAAAGGCACCAAGGAATTGCACAGACGTTTGTTCACATCATATTCCACGGACTGACTGATGTGACTTGGCAATGAGATGAGAAACCTCTGACCAGGATTTTGAAGACCAATAAATGAATGAACCCTAACCCTAATAATTTATACTCACTTTGACTAGACACTCGTTGCAAAAAATTAGTTCATTTTGCACACACATGCCATATAGATAAATATAGCTCTCTCTTCACCTTCGTATCCACATGAATGTTTCAACCAACCCCTGTGAGCACAGACATGGCTGCACTGAAGCTGCCTCACTAATAGTGATTGATGGACGGCGAGAGGTAAAAGCGGATGGTCTTTTGAAGTAAATCATCCCTAAACTGCTCTCGCATCGTTTCGGTTCCCCGTGGCTAACCTGAGTCCATGAAGCAAGGTCTGATGTCACTGTCACCTAAAGCCGTCTCGTCAAAGACACCAAGAACGAAAGGGAAAGAGACACAGGACCTTGTCACGCAACATTCTGCATTCAGATGATGCCGTGATCTCTTTCCTTTTAGATGGTATGCTGAAGGGGGGTCACTAAACACTGGAGCCAATCTGACCTGCAGTGCTGTTACCTTAGTGTATACAAGGACACACATTTATATTTTCCAATGATATACCTTTGTGGATGTTTTAATGTGTAACATAACGGCTTAATTAAACATATGGATGATTCATTATCTATTAAAACACAGTCTTTTAATACCCTGAGAGGTTCAGAGTGATGATGACTAATGTTCATCAAATTGTGCCCTTTAAATCACTTTGGAACATATGTTTTAAAGCAGAGATGTTTATTAGTGCTGTAAATATAACAGTAATGCTTTGCACATGTTAGGAGGTTAAAGTGCCTAAACTGACAAGGGATCCATCATCCCGCTCATCCAGGAATGTACAGTTATCAGATCCACCGCAGCACAGGACAAACCCAGGCCTGGCTGTGCAGCACAGGACAAACCCAGGCCTGGCTGTGCAGCACAGGACAAACCCAGGCCTGGCTGTGCAGCACAGGACAAACCCAGGCCTGGCTGTGCAGCACAGGATAAACCCAGGCCTGGCTGTGCAGCACAGGACAAACCCAGGCCTGGCTGTGCAGCACAGGACAAACCCCAGTCCTGGCTGTGCAGCACAGGACAAACCCCAGTCCTGGCTGTGCAGCACAGGACAAACCCAGGCATGGCTGTGCAGCACAGGACAAACCCAGGCCTGGCTGTGCAGTCGTACCGTTAAAGTGAGCTTTGCAACATGTCGTTTCTCACAGGGGAATATTGTGCATACACTTGAAACATAAGACAGAACATGAGGAATGCCATCGTTTATAGATATATTGGACTGGACTGAGTTTCTTAAGGTGAAAGGGGGCGGGGCGGGTGCGGTCAGGTATTGTGCTTCTCTTACACCCCACAGTCATGTGACGAGAACATCCATCAATGTGATCTACAATGTCATATTACAGTTACACAACATACATTGCACTGAGGGTGTCAAATTACATATTCCTATATACTGTATATTTTATATATATATATATCTTAATCCATCTATAGGTTATGTGGAGGGCTGTATACACTTATTCATAATTATACTCTTCTTTGGTTCACAAATACACTAAAATACCTTCAATGTTATTGAAAACAGTTTGATAATATACATTTGTGTTTCAAAGTATAAATAAGGATACAATACAAATGGAAGAATATACTAGATTATTCTCTCACACATATAATCTCTTGGTATAAATAAAGTGATTCATCTATTTAAATACATATATTTTGTGGATTTTCTATATTGGGGTTTCCCATTGTAAAACTAAGACACATCTGTCACAAAAGCAATGTAACAATACTATACACAATCTACACAAAATTCATCAGCTCTAAAAACAGCAATAGATGACCTGTTACAATGACTGTGTCACACATCCCACTACTCAATATGAAAGGGAGAAAACACCTAAGATACAAGGGGGCGGTGCTTATCTTGCTTGATAATTACATGGACATCACACAGCACCAACAGTCAGTACAATATAGTGTCTATTGTATATTACAATGCTATGTAATGTATAATATCTATGCCATGAGGTCCTTTGCATTGTGCTCTGTAGCAACAGGTTAAGTCTTTCAAGTTCGATCAGTGCGTCAGTATGGATACTTCTGTAGGCAGCTGTACAATATGTCAGGTCGAACTACGGCATGTTGACTGCTAAAGAGAGGCAAGACATGAACCATTTAGGCCAGTCTGTTTGGCGGCATAGACGAATGGTAAGAACTGAGCTAAAGATTCAAAGTCTTAAACGTTTACTTGAGTTACACAGAGGAGGGGAAGCAGCGCGGAGGTCTGGGCAGGACGTGGGCGAGAGGCGTGGGCGAGATGAGAGTCACGCCGTGCAGGGACGTGTGGGTCCTTACAAGTCCTGGCCAAGTCTCTCGATCTCATCGGTTAAGAAGTCGATGTCTGATCTGGTGGCCGCGGGGTTGGAGACGACCATACGGAAGAAGTTGACCTTGTCTCCCTGGGGCTGGTAGCCCACCATGGTGGTTCCAGACTCCATCATCATGGCCTTGATCTTGGGCGCCACCTGTTGTCAGATGTGGAGACAAGCCGTAGAACAGGATCAGCGTTGTTTCATGCAAACACAGCTGCCAATCAAGAAGTCGTTCAGTTGGCAGGTTATGGATTTAAAAGCCTCAGCACTGGCTTATCAGTTGGTGTTTTCACCTTGGCTATCCACCCCTTGCCAAAAAGTGCACACTGCAGGTGGAGGAGTGGGTGTTGTAATTCAGCGATCGACTCAGCCAGCCTGCAGAACTATTGGGGGTTAATTGGGGGTTTACCTTGTGCAGCCTCTCCCTCCTCTCCTGCCCGTCAGGCATGCCGCGCATCCCCGGGGGAAGGTACCAGAAACAGACGTTGGTGTGCTGAGGCTGTGGAGAGGGAAGTCGAGAGTTACGAGAGAGATCGTGGTCCAGCTGTGTGGCAGGAAGCTCAGTCCCGTCTCCATGGGAACAGCAGCTCAGTTTACCTTCTGGGTTTATGAGTATTAACAACCAGCTGATTGGAGAGTTTAACTATCACCTCGACATCAACATGACCAGTTCACCAGACACAGCGGTACTAGCAAAGTATCTCTGAGTCATGAAGGTCCAAGGTCAGAATATATAGTAGAAAGGGAAAACAAATGTAACATACAGCCAACAGGTGTTTGTTATTCAACTCATAGACCCATGACTGTCTTCAGAACACAATACAGGTTACAGTAGGAATGCGTAAATAGAAATGAATACAGAATATATGAACAGATAATAAGGCAATAACTGATCTACTGATTGTGATCAACTTAAGCACAATTTAAATCCAAGATCTCTCCCACAGTTGTGTTAATCTAAATTCATTTAATCTGACAGGAAATGAAAGAACAAAAATATATTCTGTGTTCATGTAGCAGACGCTTTTATCCAGTCACATACAGTACAGGGGGAATCTGAACCTGTTGATCTCTAGTCAAGAGCTCCAACCATTGAGCTGTACCCTCCCCTCTCAGTGCTCTAGAGGAATCCTTTCAGAGATATTCCAGTCTGAAGCAGAACAGAGTTGGAGATAAAGGGGAATATGTCTCACCTCTCCCTGGAAGACCATCTCGTAGCCCTCTCGGTCCTTGATTTTGTTGTAGAGATACGTTGAGAGGTCCAGGCACTTGTCAATGTGCTGTTCAAACCCTACTGTTCCCTGAAAGAGGGGACAAACGGCAAAACATTGATGTACAGTGTTAAAAGGATTAGGAAATGTAATTGATACAGTTATGTATGTGAATGGGAAAGCCATACTTTTGCTTTCCACATGAGCCAGAACTTGAAGATGTCCACGTGTCTTCCACACTGGATGGCCTTGTCACCAGTGTCATATGTGACGTCATACTGTTTGTCAGGCTGGAAGAGGTAGCCTGCACACATGGAGTTGCAGCCTTCTAGAACTCCCTGCAAGAGTTTAGAAGAGGTCAGACAGGTGTGTGGATGTGTGTGTGCTTGTCTGTATCTATGTGATTTTGTGTGTGTGCGCAACATGTATGTGTGTGTTTTTGTATGTGTGTGTGTGTGTGTGTGTAATCTTACCCTTTCCCTGACCAGGATAGCAGAGCACTGCAGAGGAACGCCCATCATCTTGTGAGGGTTCCAGGTGACAGAGTTGGCCCTAGTAGGAAGCACAAGATGGACTGAGAGCGTGTGGTGATGACACGGCCTGGTTTCTCATGCTTCCTCAGTAGGTGAGTGTATAGCTTTGTTCAAACTGTGTGTCGGACTGTACCTCTCCACCCCGCTCAGCTTGTGCCTGTGCTGCCTGGACATCAGCAGGCCACCTCCCCACGCCCCCTGCACAAACACAACCGTTTGTTTTCATGGATGATAGCTTCCGTGGACACTAAAATACTGTAGGTCCGTCTGGGCCAGACACAGTAGCTTTCAATACCCTTTAGAATACTTCAGTTTACGAGATTGCTCCTGTCTGACACGATGAAAGCAATGGTATCTGCTTATATATGCCAAGCCGCCCTCCCCTAACTAACAGATTTAAACAAAACTTCAAGTGAATGAAAATGGTATAGTGAGGGTTTTTGGCCCAGAGTCATTCACTGAAATACACTCTTCAGAGATCTATTTAGGAGGCCTGTTGGAGGGATGAGGCTAGAGAAGATTCACTTACATCTACATGCAGCCACATGTTGTACTTCTCACAGATGTCTGCAATCTCGTTGATGGGGTCGAATGCACCGTACACCGTGGATCCAGCAGTAGCGTTCACAAACATTGGAACACATCCCTGGAACCGGACAGGGAGAACACAGTCGATTACGGTGATGTGCTGGAATCCAACTGCAATGTTCACTTTGTGCAATCTTTGACATAACAGAAATTGGGTGGAACACATTTCACAGACTATTCTGTATTTCTCCAGGCAAGCCGTTGCTGGTGTAGACAGCTCCTGTGTTTTGTTCCATAGCCTTAACTAAATCAGTTCCATCAGACTGTGTTTTGGAACTAGGGACAATGTGTGGGATAACATTTGGACAGGCATAGGCACGAACCTTAAAATGGAAATGCCCTTTTTGTTATTGTACACTCAAACAAGTATGATTAACTGCAGATGCACTTCAATTAATGGGTTTGAATTAAATGCCTATTCTACAAGTTAATGTTTCGACTCACTGGAAGTTATTAACATTATGCTACCTCACTGAGCAACAGACAAGAAAGCCGATTAATCTTCTTTAGAGACACGGACTGCATGACTTTCCGCTAAATCACATTAAATATGAAAAACTCACCCTCTTCTTAGCATCCAGGACCTTGGCTTCCAGATCAGCAGGGATGACCCTTCCCCTAAACAAGCACACAGGCATGTCAGACCCTGCACACCGTTTCTACGTGGCTTCAACAGTGAGGATGGCTGTAGCTCAGTGGTGTGAGCATCTGACTGCAGATCATGAGGTCACAGGTTCAAATCCCCCTTCCCTCTGTTGCTATGGATGAAAACGGCTGAGTGAATACTGATCGAATACCCATCGGAATATAGAACCTCCACAAACCTCTCATCTGTGCTCAGAAGAATCAGGTTCTCGGTTCCAAAGCCCAAAGCTGCGCTGGCCTTCTTTATGGAGTAGTGGCTCTGCATGAACGGAAGGCAAGAATTGATTTTATTGAGGTACTAAAAAGGCCAAACTGACAATCACCTGTGACACAGATGTCTTAAATGACATCAGGATGAATTAAAGTGGCCGAATGAAGGATTGAATGCGTTTCCGTTTCCCCCGGGGCTCTGTGAAAGGTCAAAGGTCAAAGCATCCAGCCCATACCGAGTGAGAGGAGGTACTAACGTGCTCTGAGGTGAACAGGACCAGTCTGGGCGCGGCCGTCATGCCTTTGGTCTTCACCTCCGGGAAGAACTTGTAGCGGGCGATCATGACACTGTACATGTTGGAGATAGCTCCTCCTGTGGACACACAGCCGCACAGGTTTGTACAGAGCGGACAAGCGGACAGTTACCACAGCATCCTGTGGCACGACACAGCAGAAGGAGCTAGTAAGCATCCATGCATCTCCATGTTACGGTTAGAATCGAGGAAAACTCCCATCTCCGGTTACAAAGATGTAGTATTGTATGTCTGACTTTTCATCTGTTGTCCCTCACAGGTGAACTCATCCTGGCCTCTCACCTGGTGAAAAGATCCCGTCTCCCTCTCCGTTGGGCCAGCCCACGATCTCCCTCATCTTCCTCAGGGTCAGCTGCTCCATGAGCACAAACACCGGGGCGATCTCATAGGTGAACCTGCAGAGCACAAACACTCACCTCGTCAAAACAAGACCCAGTCCTCGGCGCTCTCCGGTTTCTGATGGTTACCGTTCTGGTGCTCTTATCAGGATGTTAGCTTTCAGTTCCCAATTACATCCCCTGTGTCGTGTTACTATCAGAAAGATGCATCATAAACATGGAATAATAGTGGCTCCATGTTGACTACATTGTTTTGTGTTTCTCACAAAGGACCAAACCCTGAATGATATCTAAAGCTCGAACTCATCTCGTGCTGTGTGCTCATTGGGCAAGCAGCATTATCAGCTAGTAAAGAAAGTAATGGGGCAATTCGAGCCATGTCACGCTTCAGCAATAGTTCTGTCACATTGTATAAGGGGCTGGCTTTACTCAGTGGAGTGAAAAAGAACATGAGTGTCACATCGGCTCAAGTCCATTAAGAACATGCCACCATGAGGGAGCTATTGTCTAGGAGCTGGAAGGAGAAAGAGACAGAGAGACAGGATGTGACACAATGAGAAAGAGACAGAGAGACAGGATGTGACACAATGAGAAAGAGACAGAGAGACAGGATGTGACACAATGAGAAAGAGACAGAGAGACAGGATGTGACACAATGAGAAAGAGACAGAGAGACAGGATGTGACACAATGAGAGAGACAGAGAGACAGGATGTGACACAATGAGAAAGAGACAGAGAGACAGGATGTGACACAATGAGAATGTCGCTGCCTTTGTGTCTGAAGCACATCTGCAGACCAGCGTGTGCACAGCTAGTTTGGACAATGTTTCAGGTCCCTGTGTGTCAACCTGATGCTTTGACCAGTCGCTGGCTGTTTACCTTGGGCTTACGTCCCCCACACAGATGCCCTTTCCTGGGTTTCTTTACGTTCGTATCTGCCAAGTCAGCCATCTATTCATATTCTATAATACATGTTCGCCTTCTTCTAGATGTGGCCCATGACGAACATTATGAGAACTCAGATGGAAACATATCATCCAGGTCAGTTTCCTTAACGCCATCATCCTGTGACCTCTTTCAAAGGATTGTTTCCATTTCATTTAACAATCCAGAAAACTCTTGGGGAAAATATACATTAAGAACTACATTTTTCTGCTGCGCTGTAACCTTTAGCTGAATTAGATGATGTTCTTCGCTAAATCGTGCCCTATGCTCTTCTAATGATCCTACTGCCTGTCTGTTCATGCGGTACAAGTCAATCCATCTACAGAACATTACAGTCCATAACCCATAATGGTTTTTAGATAGCAGGCTTGCCAGCAACATAATAAAGAAGTCCAACCCTTTCTTTTTTCAGACGTTCATTTGAACTCCATCACTCACATGACTAATTCTGATGGTATAACCCCGGACACGACTGTCATTCCATTAGTGTCAATCAATGGCTGCCTGTGGTAATTAATGCTGATGGAGTGATCGCCGAACATGAATAACAAATATGTGTCCCACCTTCACCCTGGGCCTCCAGTCATCCACAGTGATGTTGTCATGTTGTCACATGATCTGTCTAAACCAAGCAGGAAGCCTTAGGTGGTGTAGCACATCAATAAGGAGGTGGAACCACAATCAGCCGGACTAACTATACACTCATCGACTGTGTAGTGAAGAGTAAACAGACTATATGAGGGTCTTAGGGATGATGAAGGCATACCAAGCCAGGGTTGAGGTGTACATCCATCTTCATTAAATGAGGTAAAAGACAGAATGAAATCCCTGTGTTAATGGCGGGGTTGTATTTCAAGAGTAATTGTAGATACAAGTCCACGACTAAACATATCTCTCATATTGTTACCACGCTATTATGCCAAGTCTTCTAACTAGCATGGGAATCTGGGTTCTACAGAATATCTCACACCGTGAGCACAGTTTCCTTACATCAGTGTGTTACCGAGATTAGCTTTGGCCAGAGGTTCGACTGCCTTGAGTTTAAGCTGCCAATCATAGTAACATCTAAGTCGACAGTAACTCAGGGCCTTTGTGATGTCGACCTTCATCAGGACACGTCGCTGAACACTCTCTGGCTAGTACGACACTCCTCCATGTTCTGAAAAGCAATATTGAATCACATGTTCCTCCTTGGGGAACTGACATCACCCGCTCTCCTCTGGCCTCTGGTCTGAGGCATTACAGAAAACAGAGACATGAAAAAACCCTGAATGACAATCAATATGCAATTTAGTTTGCCTGTAGGGCTGTATTATCTGAGTGCAGTAACACTGTCGGTCTACAACCAAAGCACAGCAAACAACAGACTCTTCAGACGTCCCCTACGTGTACGGCCCTGTCCTCCGTGTTTGATCGACAGTCTGGGAGAGTTTTGTGAGGATCAGTCAGCTAAAGGCACACCAAGGGTCCTAATTATGTCACTTGAAGTCATCATCTGCTTGAAATCTACTGAGGCCATTAACCAAAATGGAAGGAAATTATTTTTTTTCAGGGACAGACTTACATAAACCTATTCTCCCACTCCTAAATGAATCAAGTTGACATCTTACTGCGGAGAAATTTCAATTATGCCTGACTGAGACAGTTGACTGATTGATCGATGTTGTAGCCTGAACATAGGTGCTTTAATGCTAAAAACACATTATACATACAATACATTTAGATTAGCTAACAATGATTAAATGCTATATACGTGTGAAGATTTTTTTATTTTTCCCTTATCAACTTCCACTCACATGTTAGTGTTTGCCGTGGAGGTGAGCCACTCTCCTGCCAAGCCAATGATGTCCAACCCTGTGGAGAGCTGGTTGAAGAACCTGGGGTGACCTAGGAGACAGGAGAGCACGGCTTCACCCTCTGAGCCACATTCCGCACGGGCGATGATTTGTTCGAGAATTTGACGCTAGTTTTATCTGTAATCATTACAGTCTACAGTCTACAGAGTGTAGACTATTGTATTGAGCAGTATTGATTGTACAGGGGCGAGGGGGGCGAGGGGGGGGGAGGGAAGGGGGGAGGGAAGGGGGAGGGAAGGGGGAGGGGGGGAAGGGGAGTACTGCTTCGTCGCACGGCATCAACCCTTTGTCTTTTGTCCTCACCTGTCCTCACTCCGTATTTCAGAGTGTCCCTGCAGTCCACCAGGATCTGCTCCAGGGACTCTGGTTGGTCAGAGAGCTCCAGGTTGAAGCCCTCCATGCCCTCCAGGAGCTGGTGAGGGTGGTGGAAGTCCAACACTTTGGTGGATCTGTCGAATGTCTTGCGGACATAGTTGGTGAGAATGTCCACAATCTCCAACATAAACTGCATGGTTGGTTCCTCTCCATTTTTGGCCGGCAATAAATCTATGAATTGGGATCAATTTGATTTGAAAGGTTAATTTCAATGTGTGTCGTGTTTTCATGAAACACATTGTGCACTGTATCCTCTCATCAGAGGGATTCCATGATTAACCTTGGCTGTATCCCTGCTGTTTTTCTACCTGACTTCAAATAGTCAATATCTCCACTTTCTGTGGATTTCCTCATCATCTCTTACTAAACTAGATCTCATCAGAGCTACACATACTTCTGATCATTCCCATTGAGTTTTTAAATAAACTTCCAGAGAATCGCAGTGTTACTCAGGGCTTGTGCTGCCAACAAGACCGATTTAAATACGTCATTTCAATTGGAGTCATGATGTTAGGCAGTGAACCTGCCTTAAGACAGGCTGCATTTTAGTTGAATGCAAGATATGCAAGATGCATATCATTTCAACATTAAGTAAATTATTATTATTTCCGTACCCACATTTATTTTAGCTCCAATAGAACTAGACTGACGTTATAATCTGCGATAGACAAGCCGTAATCCCATAAAATATTATGGCATTATTATGTCGAAAGAGAATTGCATTCAAATATATATATTTAGGCTATATCTCACGTGAAATAAAATGTTTGAATAAATCTGTCCAAATAAATTAATAGGCAGTTTACCTCTAGCGAAAAGATTGGAGAAGTCCGTCTCGGTGCGTCTGAAACGGGTATCTCTGTCGCTGTTGTCACAAGACAGCTGATTCTTAGACGACTGTTCCTGGAAGGAACCCACAATCCGACTCTTCTCCTCCAGATTGTTATTTTTCTGCAAAAATCCTAAATGGTTGCAAGGGGCAGAGGAATCAAACGGTGGATTAACGTTCCCAAACATCTTGAACACACGCAGTTTTACGCAAAGCACATGCTATCCCACTTCTGAAACTGACTATCCTGTTTGCTGTGGGCTGCTTTGAGGAGATTCCCATCCTGTTGGGGGAACCCTATTTATAGCGGAGTGGGAGGTTGAGCACAGTGACATCAGCATCAAAAGCCAGCCAAGCAAACACAAATAGCAGTCATTTAGTAGCCTTAGCTGTAAATTCGTATTAAGTCCCCTCGACAGGTTCCACTTCAGTAAGCAGGGAAAGCATAATGACCCGATGTCATTAAAGCCCGGGGGGAACTAATGTACAAAAAATGCTATTTCTTATAAGGTGTAGGCTAATAGACATGAACTCAAGTAAAATCGCGCACGATTTCTACATACTTGGCGCTAAGCCCAAGTGTCAGAAGAGCAGAAAAGAGTCAGGCCAATTATTACTGGGGTTGGCCTGACGACAGATGAAAAAACACTTTCAGCCCAATTTCAATTCGTATGGGCAGACACAATATCAATTGTCTCTAAAAATAATAAAACACGTTATAACAAAGCCCAAGACAGATTACTTTTATTGATTAAATATAAAACTAATCAGACTATCGAAGTCTTAAGAAATTATAGACTGCAAGTTTATTAGGAGGACGTCTAGCCAGGAAATACCATATCGGACTATTGTATTGCACCTGGTTAGAGCTAATTAAGGTTGAGGCTAGTCTGTAATTCCATGAAAAATAAATATCAGACAATCTCTCTCTCTCTCTCTCTCTCTCCTTGTCTTTCTTTATTTTCCTCTCTCTCCCTCTCTTTCTCTGGGGCAGAGCCGGTGTTGTAGCCTCAATAGGTTACTGACAGCGCTATCTCTGCAAAACAGAACCCTGACGAATTACGATTGCAGACGCCTCTGAATCGCTTTCCTTCAAATGCGTTCCAATCGTGATAAGGCCTGACACAAAGCACTTGGAAACGTAAATTTGTAGCTTTAATGAATTACACAAACCAATTCTTCTTTAAAAGCTGCACATAGGCTATTCCAACTGGCTACAGTCAACAATATGAATAACATAGGAATAGTAGTCTATAGGCCATTGCGTATTTTCAAAAGCAATGTAATCAGGCCCGATGTCTTTGTAGGGTAACATTTAGGACATTAACATTTTCACTCAGGCCTAAATGTTTCCCAGGTAAACCATGTGAGGGCGCAATATTTAGACTTTAATTGTATAAAGGACTACGGTAGAAATAGGCCTACCATTAGCATTAATTTGGGACGGGGGTGGGGGTGGGTGTTCAATAGTAGGTCTATCCAAATTGCATTTTATCTCATTTGAAAAACAGTTTTTTTTTTTCAAAAAAGAAATCACGTGGTTACAATAATTGAGGACATTATCATCCTTTCAGCCTTAAAACCCACTCATGCGATAAGAGCCTGCCCATTGACAGCGTGCATAGAGCGTGTCACCCGAGCAGCGCCGCACAACCACGCAGAATATTCCGTATCAGACCAACGCACATTTTCATGGTGACACACAGAAGCTCAAAATTCAAAATGTGCCGTGACAGGCCTTCTTTTACCACGCGCTGTTGACATGTTTCGGATGCATATTTGATGGATGCACAGATATTAATAATCGTTCGTCTTATAAACCTCACATTCAAAATACATGAAAGAAATGTTTAACTCACCACATATCTTCATTCCCAGTTTTCTAGTACATCCATGAGCAACTCCACACCAGGCGTCATAGCCTAAAATCATTTAGGAAAACTATTGAGATAGTGCTAGAATTACGTTGGTCATGACCATAAATTCTCCAAAATGATTATTAATGAAAGCGCTGGATGGGGCATGTTGAAGCAGATATAGTGGATAGACTACAATTAGGAATATCTCAACATTGAACTGTGTGTGACATAATTAATATGTTAAGGTTCTGAATGATATGAAAACATTGTGTAATTGAACGTTAGCATTTAGAACGTGGGCCATAGGATGACCAGCTTTAACTGGTTGCATATTTGCCAGAAATATCTAATTGGGTGGAAAGCCATGAGTCATCAGATCGGCCAGTGTCACATCCCTGTGAATAAAGACCTCGGGGGATTTCAAGGGGGCACCTTTTAGAAATGGAAAATTTCACCCACAATGAGAAATTGGATCCATCCAAAAATCAGGACAGATTTTTAAGGGGTCAGTTCCATCACCTAAGACATTCCCACCCAATCCAAGACAGGCCACGGCCTCCTTTTGCAAACATTTGAAGCCTACTAATAAAACAGAACGTAAGATATTTCACCTATTAACATAGCCTATATAAAATATGTATTTATTTGTGTGTTTATTAATTAGAGGAGGAGGAAGGAAGAATAGAATATGACCAAACCGTTGCTTAGACGGGGGATGGCATATTGTTCATCTTAAA
The DNA here is from genome assembly GCA_023658055.1 of Thaleichthys pacificus. NCBI lineage: Eukaryota > Metazoa > Chordata > Actinopteri > Osmeriformes > Osmeridae > Thaleichthys > Thaleichthys pacificus. The sequence continues at coordinate 2,636,951 of CM042867.1, forward strand.
ATATTAGAATGTTGTCAACAGTAGGCGTACATCGCCCACAACATATTCTATCCTTTTATTCATTCGCTCGGAAGAATATTGTGGCCTTTGTTTAAGAAAATGTGAAGCCTAGAGCCTAAATAAGTATACTGAGGTAGGCTACAGCCTGTAACATGGCGTCTCGAGCTTCCTTTAACGTTCGGCTATAAATAAGGAGCTCGAACACACCATTAGGGTCAATTTAAAGTGGTTGCAATCACCGGCACTTTACACGTAATTACCATTCACCAGATGCACTGTCGAACGCTTTTATTCAGCCTATATATCAAAAATGGTACTGAAAAATTATACTTAATTGTCAAAATGCTACATCCACTAATAATAATAATAATAATAATAAATAAAAAAATAGAAGACATTTTAGTTCACAATTTACTTTTATGAGACGATTGTAACCTTTTCAAATTTGTATGTAAAATGTGATAGTCTTGGCAATAGGAAGCCCATTCACTGTTGTTTTTTTAATTGCTTTCAACTCGTGTTTTTAGAGGACATCACCTGTTTTGACAGCAAGATTCGTCAATGAAGCCGAGTCCGGGCGGTCTGTCACGCATGCAATGCCGCGGTGATTTGTAGACGGAGAAGCATTTGGAATGGTAGGCTACATTCTTTTTTCATCCATGGCGATGATTAATGGCGTTGCTCTCAAAGTAAATAGCACAAGTGAAAAAGCATTTTATCTGCGATGGACCTACTTGAGCCTGGTGGTCGTAAATTTGTCGAGTTGGGATCCGGTTCGCCGCCAGAGGAGGAAGGTGCAGACGCCGCCATCAGTCCTGAGACACAGTAGCCTACAAAAGTCCTCACTTCAAAGCGCGCTGTCACTTTCTGCGAACACCCTCTTATTTTAGCAGAGATGAAAAGTCCCACTCACTGTAAGGAGAAGAGAAATAATAGCTAGCGGAGCCACAGTACTGGACATGGATAATGACATGTCGAACTATTTGAATATGGATGTTTGAAGATAAGCTATATCCCCCTCGTACAAATGTTGACAGAGATGCAGAGCTATGGGAATAATGCTGTTCAAATTGACAAGACACGACAGACTTGTCGACGAGATTGTCTGGCAAGGTTGATAAAGCATAAATTATGCTGTCTGCACTGATCTACAGCACACCTCAAAACTAGTCTTAGTCATCCCAAACCACAAAAGTCTAAAAACAAGGAGTCTCATTCAACCAACCATATCACCACAATGGTTCGCATTAATCTTCCCGATCCCATCAATAGGCTAACCTGATCTCGGCTGTCGACGTGGATAATGACCCAGCACGTGCGAAGCTGATAATAATGAACATCTGATGAAAAGGAATGTTGAGATAGGTGAGGAACTGGACAGCAGACCGTGAAGTCAAGGATGTGAATATGTAAAGGTCAAATTGTCCACAGTCTATCTTCGATTGATTTCTCAATTAGTAATTAGTAAATTGTTTAATGAGGTCTAAATGAAATTAATAAATACACGATTGATGAGTAGTCAGAAACATTAGAGTTAGCCTGCTTGTGTATATAATAATGACCCCGATTCAGGTCAATGTCACTTCATAGAGAAGAGCCTTTGAGATGCATAGTTGTCAATAAATAAATAAAAATGTAGCAGATAAACGTTTTAGGATATATAGTATATCCAGCATCACATATGAATAAAGGGTTGGTTTGATATAAAACAACCTCATCGGTGATGTGCAAAATCCACACAACCAAAGCCACAAAACGTTTTTTTTTTAACGGCTTCATAACACCTGTTAGAGCTTCTTCAATGAAAACTCATCTTTATATATAATATAATATTTTTATTTTACCTTTTTAAAGTGTGTGCCAGTGCAACAGTAACCCCATGTTATAAGGCTGCTTACCGTGCTGGTGATGGATACAGGTGAACAGGTAGAGTCCAAAAAAAGAACTACGAGACACTGACCAAATTAAGTCCTCCAAAAATGTGATGTGTAAAATGTGCGTTAAACAGTCCTGGAAAAACGTCGGGTTGAAGAATAGTTCACTGTGAAATTCCATGCACGCTGACCTTTTTTTGCTGATGTACATTTGATGTGCTGATATTTAAAGCGTACATTGCCTATTTATTCGTTACTACGCACGCATGAGTCACACCACCTCCGCCGGTGCTGCACATTTCCCCCCTAATATCAAACAGACATCCGCTTTGTAGCCAAATATTCTTGGGATATTTCTTGGTGTGCCTTTCTGATATAACGTGACTTTTGGTACGTGTTTGGTTTGTCTTTGACGCTATGTACCTCGATTTGGGATCCCGGTCACGAACATGGACTTGGAAGTTTGATCCTCTGAGCAACACATTACGTTGTGAGGGGTAGCAGGGAGGGGAGGTCGCCACGTCCTGGTCAAATGTCATTTGTAAGGGTATGTAGGCTCGTCTAATCAAAAATACATCTGTTTCGACCTTTATTTTGTATTTTAATTTGTTCATCTTAATGAATTTATGTTCCAGTTTAACTCAATCAGCACGCGGGCTTTAGATTTAGCCTGCTATGTCGAAATAGTGGTAATGACAAAATGTAGCCTATATCCTTCCTGAAAATATCTGGATGGATAATATCTCATTTTTTGGATGGAAAAACTAAAACGATTCGGCTTCTTGCATCGTGTTGAAAAGGTAGCTCCTCCACAAGGTGGCAGTACGGAATCATCAATAGAATCCGAGTGGGCCATCAATTAGTAGTTCACAGGAATAAACCCAGACATAGATCGAATAATTCGTCATCAAATCAAAGTTACATGTGGTGTAACACAAGTGACACTGTAAACACCTGTTGCCTATCCTAATCATGAGTCTCCCCCAATCACTTCTCGCGCCAAACAAACAATGCACATTTACTTAGTTAATCATGTGCCTTGGCCTACGTTTCGTCATGATCTTCATCATTAACAAGAACATTTGAATGGTTCCTGTAGCGACAACCAAATGGCCGTTGGTTGTACTGACATTATTGTAGGCCTACATATTTTAGAATTGAAAATAGGTCATTCACGGGAAAGCGAAAAAAAAAAATCTTCATAATTATAGGTGAAAATTAAATAAGTGGTAGCTTTAGTGACCTATAAATGTTCGAGCATTTGGCTACCTTCGTATTTAGCCTAGATTGTAGTTTTGTCTAAACAACCTTTTGGCTCATCGACTTCAAATCACTAGGCTAGATATCAACAATGAATTCAGAGGTCATATCACCATTGTGACAATCCAGTGAGAAGGGGGAGGTATCATAGTCTGGTTAGGACCAGGCTAGAGGTATCACGCAATTGCTTTTGTAATTCCAAATCAGTTACAAAAGTCCCCGCAAGATGGCGCTTGATCATACCATACGTCAAAATAACCGAAAGAAAGCTTCAAATTGAGAGGCAGGTTGCCCTCATGAAGTCTCCCCTCACTCTGTACAGGCTGCTTTTAGACAGAGTGATAATAAACTTGTAGTTCATTATAACTTTAATTTCACTCCCTTAGGCTAACAGACGTACTGTCTTCATCTGAAGAAATAGCTGTCATCGTGTCACCGGTGTCAAAGCAGTCATCTATTTCATTTTCACTGCCAAAGCAAGCATTATTGTTTTCTGTCTAGGTCTCTGTTGGCGAGACGAAAATGCAAAAATGTTGCATAAAAAGCTGTAACAGTAATTGTGATGTAACATTATTAAACATGCTGTTTTGCATAACCTATTAGTATAACACTCCCCCTCTTTCCATCATCTACCATTAGACCGACCCACATGGTCTGCTAGTACACTGGGGCTGTTCCTGAGAGCCACAGACCTGCTGGACACTGGGGCACTGGGGTACACTGGGGCACTGGGATACACTGGGGCACACTGGGGTACACTGGGGCACTGGGGTACACTGGGGCACACTGGGGTACACTGGGGTACACTGGGGCACTGGGGTACACTGGGGCACTGGGGTACACTGGGGCACTGGGGCACACTGGGGTACACTGGAGTACACTGGGGCACTGGGGTACACTGGGGCACTGGGATACACTGGGGCACTGGGGTACACTGGGGCACTGGGGTACACTGGAGTACACTGGGGTACACTGGGGTACACTGGGGCACTGGGGTACACTGGAGTACACTGGAGTACACTGGGGTACACTGGGGCACTGGGGTACACTGGGGCACTGGGGTACACTGGGGTACACTGGGGCACTGGGGTACACTGGGGTACACTGGAGTACACTGGGGTACACTGGGGTACACTGGGGCACTGGGGTACACTGGGGCACTGGGGTACACTGGAGTACACTGGGGTACACTGGGGTACACTGGGGCACTGGGGTACACTGGGGTACACTGGAGTACACTGGGGTACACTGGGGTACACTGGGGCACTGGGGTACACTGGGGCACTGGGGTACACTGGAGTACACTGGGGTACACTGGGGTACACTGGGGCACTGGGGTACACTGGGGTACACTGGAGTACACTGGAGTACACTGGGGTACACTGGGGTACACTGGGGCACTGGGGTACACTGGAGTACACTGGGGTACACTGGAGTACACTGGGGCACTGGGGTACACTGGGGTACACTGGGGGCACTGGGGTACACTGGGGTACACTGGAGTACACTGGGGTACACTGGGGTACACTGGGGCACTGGGGTACACTGGGGTACACTGGGGCACTGGGGTACACTGGGGTACACTGGAGTACACTGGGGCACTGGGGTACACTGGGGCACTGGGGTACACTGGGGCACTGGGGTACACTGGGGTACACTGGGGTACACTGGGGCACTGGGGTACACTGGGGCACTGGGGTACACTGGGGCACTGGGGTACACTGGGGCACTGGGGTACACTGGGGCTGTTCATGAGGACCACAGACCTGCTGGATCGATCACAACCAGGGAGCTGTTCCACACCACTGTGTCTCTGTACTGTTCTCTCCCACTTACACCTCCTCACAAGTGGAGAGACTGATGTCAGAGATACACACATCGATGAAGGTTTAGGGGCGGCCCAAAAGGACAATGTCCGTACCGGCGTCGAGACCATTGAAAAGTCCACATCAGTAATGACCAGCAAGGCAAGGGTTAGTGTTAGCAGACAGGGCGATAACAAATATTTGTCCCCACCAATGTTCAAACCAAACCTCTGCCCTTGGATACATGACCAACCCAGAGAGACATCCTCCTAACAGAGCTAGGCTTAACGTTGGGCTATATTTAAAAGCGTGTCCTTCATTGGCTGGTAATGACACTGACCCTGTGGACCAGTTCCCTTGGTACAACTTCTTTTAACACTGAAATGGCATGAAATTCAGTTTTTATCAAAACATTTTTCCTGTCCTTCTAGAATAAGACAAAGTTAGAATCCAATTTAACAATTTTGCACGGTTAAAATACGCGTGCACCCCACCCTCTTTCCTTAAAAGCTAATTAAAATATGCTAAAACACAGTCCTTCAATTTTCTCATAAAAATGGAAATTATACACAAAAAGGCTTGCTAAAATCTGAGGAATAATGATCAAACAATGGAAAATAAACCTTTCTTTCATTATGGTGTTTAAAGTAATAAGATGACTGGGAAACGATTGAAAGGTCATCCTTAAGGGGATAACTAAGCAATAATAATGATAACATCTGTATTTTCGAGAGAGAAAATTACATGGATTAGGAAGTAAAATGATTGAGTACTGATCTGAAGCACAGTCACTAAACTTTTCAAAAGTGAAGGAAGACATAGTATCCCTGTTTCCTTATGGACACAGCACAATGAGATGATACCTTGATCAAGCATGATGTCATGTTAAAGCATGTTTGATGATTTAAGTGTACTATAACACTGACATCCCTTTCCTCTGGCTCAAGGGCTGGGGATAAAAGTTAGAACGTAGAAAATATCAAAGTAGTTTCATTTGATTAAAACTCAATTGACTTCATTAATGCATGTAAATTAAAATAAGCAAACTGATATTTACAGACAAGCATGTACCTTTTAGCAGTCTCAGTTTCTCTACAGTTGTTGTGGTGATTGCTGTCATGGAAACTCAAAGCCAATCAACAATGTGTTTAACAATGCCTTTGTCTGCTATTAGGAGCCCCCCTGAATGCTTTCAACGTATCCTTAGAAGTCATTCTTCATAATAGGATCATAAAATTGGAATCAAGACTTAAAAGTTCAAATGGTGGAGACTCCTTTCATGACTGTCCCCTGATGTATATGGTTCACAATAACCCTCCCTCCCTCCCCCTCCCCTCCCCTCCCCTCCCCCCTCCCCTCCCCTCCCCTCCCCTCCCCTCCCCTCCCCTCCCCTCCCCTCCCTCCCTCCCTCCCTCCCTCCCCCCCTCCCCCCTCCCCTCCCTCCCTCCCTCCCTCCCTCCCTCCCTCTCTCTCTCTCTCTCTCTCTCTCTCTCTCTCTCTCTCTCTCTCTCCCCTCCCCTCCCCCTCCCTCCCTCCCTCCCTCCCTCCCTCCCCCTCCCTCCCTCCCTCCCCCCCTCCCTCCCTCCCCCTCCTCCCTCCCTCCCTCCCTCCCCTCCCCTCCCCCCCCCCTCCCCTCCCTCCCCTCCCCCCTCCCCTCCCTCCCTCCCTCCCTCCCTCCCTCCCCCCCCCCTCCCTCCCCCTCCCCTCCCCCTCCCCCTCCCTCCCCTCCCCTCCCCTCCCCTCCATGATGTTCTGTAGATGAGTGTAGTTTATCCTTGGAATGGGAGGATCTCCTGTGGGAAGACTGGATGCAGCTTTAAATCTCATTAAGTATGCAAATATATAATTTTGTTTTATTATTTTTAAGTCCTGTACACTAAGGACCATTAAAACAGAGCTGCTGTGTGGTTGTTTCCAGTGATCGCCGACCTAATGTCTACAGTCAAACGTTCGTTTTCAGAACCACACGAATGTGATTGAATAAGGTTCGTGTGACAGAAGTTCATTGGCTGCAGTTTTGGTGGTGATTTAAGGGTCGTAGCGTGGACCGTGGTTTGACTGTCCGCCAAGGAGCCGAGGAATGAAGGGGAGCCGGGCCACAAACCACATGTACACAGAGATCATGTCAATGCTGGGAAGGAAATCTTTCCTAGTCCAAGACCAGCACAATTGATATGAGTTTTCACAGAACTAGAATATTGTTCCTGATCAATTATTGGATATAACCAATTCAGCCTGCATCAGTCTTGTCTCCAGGGTCTCTAAAGGAGCTGTTGGCTTCAGAGCAAGCAGGCCACAAGAGCTCATCCCTCTCTGCAGTTACAGGCTGCGGCGATAGGGGGCGCACCTGCAGGGGAAACAGCCGTTGCCCAACCCTTGTCAAGTTCCTGAAGAAGTAGCTGGTCTACTCCTGCATGCCTTAAACCATGCCAGTCAGTGTACTTAAACCTGAGCAGAGGAATAAAAACATGCGAGGGTTGTCTTTGAAATGATAGTGGATACATCCTCATTGTTGAGATGTACTCGAGTTCATACTGGTTTATTATGACATTAAAACTGCTCTATGACTGGTAGTCTGTTAGACTTTGACTCTTGGACTTTTTAAGGAATGATCATGATTCCAACTGTAAAAGAAAAACCCCAGTGCTGTCGTGGTGGTCTGGTGCAGATGTCAGTTAAATTATGGCTGGCTACAGTTATCAGCACATTATTCTGAAATTGGTGTCATTCTCATTCTGATAAGTCTAATCAAATTGCAGATCTTTTCAGGACCTGATTAACATAGCGTTACTGGAACACACACTGTACAGTATCCATGAAGGCAGAGACATTACTGACCATTCTGGGGCAGGTGTGCAAAAAAGCTTAACAAAATATGATGGGTTAGGGTTTGTTTTTTCGTTGTATTTTTTTATAATAATAAAAAATACATGTAGGCTCAATTGCTCCAAAAGTATATGTATTTTAGTCTAGTCGTCTAGTGTGCCCACAGGTGGCACACTAGACGACCGGTTACCTATGCCCAGATACGCCCCTGCCTGATGGGCGGGGATGTCCCTGAGGCTGGAGGCAGATCGCTTCCTCACATTTCCAAATGTTGTTCTCGTCCCTCTAACTTTATAAAGTCCCAGTCAAGGTCATGTGATCAGGCAGGGCCAGTCAAGGTCATGTGATCAGGCAGGGCCAGTCAAGGTCATGTGATCAGGCAGGGAACAGGCAGGGAACAGGTTCCACTTGTGTTCAGCCCAACGTTGAAGCCCAACATCCACACGGCTTCATGGACAAGCCACAATGATGGAGCACTGAGCGTGGTCAAATATAGCTATATAGATTATAAAGATTCAGAACTTAGGCTTTAGACTAGTAAAAGCCTGCTACATTAAGTCACAGTTGAATCAATATCACCTACATCTTCTTACTTTGTCTTCTGCTGATCAACATTGTTTAACAACACAGTTTGAGGTTTACTGTCTTTACAGCGGCTCTATCAGGCCCTATCCACAAGTAAGATGGCCGTATCGTCATGGAGACACGCCGATCAAACAGCCGGCCTGTGAGAGAAGTTTCAGTTCAGGAACTTGGTTATGTAACACAGAGAGCTGTCTCTTGTAAAAATGCATCACAAGCGATGGGATTTGTTTGTTTTTGTTGCTGTAACACGTTCCTTGGTTGTGCAATGCTGAATGGCATGTCATCACTGCAAGAATTGTATTTAAGTATCCGTTTGTAGTAAAAGTACATTCCAGAATGGAATGAAACCAAAATTCTAATATTGTCCCTAATACCAACATTTAACAGAAGAAATGAACTATAGCCATGTCAAATCATGATGATGATTAATTGGGAAAGAAATATCCCTTTACTTTAATGCTAAAGAGTAACTATAATCTGCAATTACATTTGAGATATTGTCTTATTATATAGAAATGTTTTCTAGATTGATCGTCATTCATGCAGCCTGTATCTTGCAGAGCACAAGCTAAATAGTTGAGTCGCTAATTATGTCTTCATATACAAAATTATATAAACGGATGCATCCACGATGCATTTTCCCAATGCACATAACTAATACATGCAACTTTTAAATACTCCAGTATGACTGTAATACAACTTCAACTATCCCCTCTCACAGACCTGTGAGAGGATGGACTGAGAACCCTACTATGGATTCAAGTTCTCATCGGTGACCTCACTCTGAAAGGTACTGGGGAACCTAATTCATATGCTCACTATTTTATATAAATAAATATTAAGATAAAATATTAAAAAATCCTGCCATTCAGGGTCATTAAAGTAGACTAGGTCTGATAGGGGAAATGTTAGATTTTTTTTTATTCTCACACAGTATTTGGGTCATTTCAACAATAGCATATCTTTTCAAGAGCATGCTAAGCACCCCATTAGGAGCTAAAACAAGACACTTTCATTCAACAAAAGCTATTAAATATTATATACAAGAGAGTGAAATCTTCCACCGAAGACATGATCAATTCACAAGTTAAACACTTGCCTTCCTTGATATGATATGTTACAGTGAATACCAGCTCATGGTACAAGTTACTTTTCTAGAATCCCAAATGAACTTATGAGACAGACTTCATATACAAAAAAATGTCTACACAGACCAGCAATGTTAGAGACAATTTTCAATACGTAGGAAAGAACCGAAAGGGAAACAAAATAGACTAATTATATTGTAGCTTACTTTGTACTTCAACTATAGGACTTTTTATTGCACTAGTGAATACTATCGAACTGGCTCTAACGTGGGCTACAACATATTCCTCACGTCTTCCCTTTTGACGTGATCAAGCGTCTTGTCGTGACACTTGATTTTTTTGTTCTGGTGAGTTTTGACATGTTTTGCCAAATGGTCACTCCTCATGAACCTCTTACAACAGTCCGGGCAAACAAAGCGCTTCTCCCCCGTGTGGGTCCTCAGGTGCCTCTGCAGCTCGTCCGACCTGGTGAAGCTCTTGCCACAGAAAAGCCAGTTACAAACAAACGGGCGCTCTCCAGAATGCCACCTGAGGTGCGCTTTGAGGTGGGAAGTTTTGCCGTAAACTTTCCCGCAGCCTGGAATGTGGCAAATGTGTTGCTTCTTCTTCCCGGGTTCGTCGTTCGAGGTCGAGGATTGGCAGTTCGGGCACCTGCATCGACGGCATCGGCGGGCAGTAGCGAGGGGCGATTTGGTGTGAAGGAGGGCAGCGATCTGTGTCTGATACTGCGCGAAGTCTGTATGTCCCAGCACCAACCCCCTCTGCAGCTGGAACCGATGAGGACCCAGGGATGACGGGTGACTGACGTGATTCGCCTGCTGAAGACTCCACCACGGAATATCCTCCCCGGGGTTTGGGGACAGCTGTCTCTGTTGCTGGTGCACAAGGCCAGAATGTCCCGTAACGAAACCTGACATGGCAGGCGGAATGGAAGTTGGCGCTGCGTAAGAAACCGCGGGAACGTACGTGGGTGGGCATGTTGACTGTAACGACTGCATGGAGCACGGCAACATCTTCACCGGGGAAAAGTCATAGGGGTATGAGGGGTCCGCTGGAGGGGTAAGAGGGAGCTCGTGGTGGGTAGTAAAGGAGCTTTGGATGTGCGCTGAGAGCTGGGATTTGGAGGATAGTCCGAAAGTTGAATTGCTGGACAAAGTGCTTTGATGATTCCCCTCGCTACTCCACGGGTGGAAAATACGCGAAGGGGAACCTAAGGTTGCGTCATAGGGAACCTGGAGAAAATCTGCAGGACTTGATCCGTGATGATGTCCGATCCTGTTACAAGTGGCAGCCAGTAGCGCCAGTGGAGAGTGCTTGCAGTTCTCTGGCGAGGAGTTCGGAGTACGATCCTGGATGAGCAAAATAAATGATTTTGAATACACGTTGAACTGTTATTGTCAACATTTTCTGTTATTTGTAAACTCATAAGTCATGCATTAGGCTACAAATAGTTGAAAACAAAGTTCCTCCATTAGACTTTCTTGCGTCTGCGTCGCATTTTGCGCTTTAGTTTATTTCACACAAACATATCGGGTAGAGGGTCTACTCTGTTCGAATGTTAAATCCCAACATTCACATTTAATACATACAACATGAAGTGTATATACGGTGTCCTGTAGACAGCTTTACTTATTACAAACAGTTATTTAAAAAGTCGGTAACACAATCATTCTCCGTAATAAAGAAACGCATTCAAGCGAGTCATTATACAATGAAGTTAGATTTAGCAGTCTACAATGATAATGGTTTAAAGGAGACAAAATTCAAGAACAAACCTGAAGAAAAGCCTGGAGGGTTTCAGTCCTCAGCACAGCCACTGCTGCCATGGTAAAGTTCCACGTCCCTCTTACCGAAAACAGATCAAAATAAAAAAAGACTAATTGAGATAAAAATGTATAAACGTAGAAAAATGTCTTGACGTCGTGAAGTCTTCCTTCTCAGTGCTTCCTCTCCTCGAGATATCCTTGGACTATCTGAGGAGTGAGGGATCACTTCTTAGAATTTGATAAGGACTTTGGTGGGCCGCCAGCCAGTCAGAAATAAGATTTATTACTTTGAAGTTCGCCGCTGCCCAATCATCAAAGAATAGCGGCTCTTTGAGGGGGGAAAGCAAATCCTTTGAATCCACAAAGCTCCAATGGTGTGTTTGTTGGTCTGGATAAAAGAGCTGATTATTAGGGGGGATGGGAAGGGAGGAGATAAAGGCGGGACAATTAATGAAGTAATCACTATGTGGGAAATGTATATACACAAATAATTGGATTTTCTTGATCAAAGACCCCACGCCGCCTGGAGACCCCGGTATTGGATGCTGTAGTCATCCGATCCTCTTTTTGTAATTAAGGATTTGTAGCAGAACCCTGTGTGACAATGTGACATTGTTATCTCTTGAGATCTCCTGGCATCGGGCTGTTTGATAACTTCAAGAGGAGGAATAAGACGAAATCAAGTGACTCAACACAAAGTTCATGTCTCTCTGAAGCAGTGGTTCTATGCTCTTAAAAAACGCGTCTCATGTCTTATTCATTTGCAGCGGTTATACAGTTGATAACATGTTGATGTAGAAGGAAAAGTATAATTAGTGTCTTTTAGGGACACAAGGTTGCATGTGTTTGAACCCCTCACAGACAGTAATCAAATTAAGTAATACATTTTTTTTTTTAAATGTGCTTATATTAGTTTCATGAATTGATGACAAAATCTGGTTTTGTATTTTTTTCTTCTATTTTGCCAAAATTGAGACCGATAATTTTCACTGTCATGTATGTCCAGTACAGGTAAATTACTGCAACTTTGTCAACAATTAAAAACAGAAAACAGTCCCCGTGTTAGTGTTGGTGTCCATTGACCCAGGTACCAGGAGTGGCACCTGAACCTGAAGCCGGGCTGACGGCTCGATCATGTTTGTGTCTTAAACCTCCTGAACCACCGTGGCCCGGCTTCGAGGGAGGAGTTGCCGTCCTCAGGAAAGTAGAACCAGACTCTCACCCGCCTCATCTCCTCCTCTCGTGTGATGGGAAACACACACTTATAATGAGACAGGAAAACACGGTGTGGGTTTTATAATGTGAGAGCTATATGAAACAGGAAGAGCGGAGCCAAAGACATAATGTGACAGAAAGTTGAGATTTGACAAACTAGGTTACCCCATGATTTTAATTTTTTTATTCCAAGATAATCAGAAAGTTTTTTGTGTGATATTGACTCAACTTCCACAGCACTGGATTGGTCGTTTTTTATATCAACGCAGTGATCTTTATCGTGTTTCCCTGCAGAAACAATCACTGTCCTCTCAACTAGTTTGGAGCGGCTGATTTCGAATTAGATCTGTTCCTTTGAAGGGATTAATGTTCCCGGTCGGCTCCCACGGCTCGGCACACAGTCATGGGGGAGCGGGGGGAGCCGTGCTGGGCTGAGCCGCCCCCACGGCTCCTGGAGGAGCACCTCCTGGACCAGGACGCAGCGCAGCCCAGGCGCTACGAAACAAGCTGACCCCAGCGTACGTGAGCCTTGTTTACACGCGGGGTCAGTACAGGAGGCAGAGCTGAACCCCCTGTCAACAAGACCCTGGAGACTGCCGATGAACTGATGGTTTAACGGCAGAGAAATGGCCAGACTCTGGTGCGAGGTCAGATCAGTATGGATGCTGTTATGTTGGCCGGTCGAGGGGAAGGACTGAAAACAGGAAGGAAGAAAATAATCAAATAATCAAACAAGGACAAAGGTTGAGATACATTTGGGGAAACTTTAATAGTTTTACTCTCTTTATGATTATGGTACAAAAGGTTGTTAATGGAACGATAGCTACAAGCAGGTGAAAGGGTAGGGACTATGAATACACCAACATGCACATACAGTAAAAGTACTAATAATATTCTCCAGGTAATACTGTCATAGTAAACAAACCTATGACATGCATATAGATTTGTAAATATTCATATAAAATCACCTGTAAAGAAACAATGCAGCAGTTATGATGAGCAAATAATTCTATTTACAGATGTATTACAGTGCACATATTTTGGTTTAAGAGATATGAATGATGACCATCGATCATTAGCCTTAATAACAGCTTTACCTGGTCAAAGAAAGAAAGACATGCTGTTACGTGAACAGACATTCTCCGTAGACTCTCTGTCGTAGACGGTATTTCACATCGACTTCAAATAAATAAATAATGTAAACCATATGTAGACAGCACAACTCAGATATGAACATCCTATTTGGTCGAGGATCACATCAGGATCAACGAAGGCAATCTGAAACAGGAAGATAAAAGTTCTGTTACCTATATGATGCCAGCTGATGGCTGAAATTAAATCCCCCTGACCCTTTACTAAATAATACGTATTACTGTAAAGTAACAAAGTATTAAAGTTGACAAAACAATCATTCCCTTTTAAGTGTATATGAGTTACTGCAGGTGGAGTTGCATGAGTTCTTGAAGCATTGGGTAAATTGACAGTGAGGATTGTAGATTTGCTGGAGTTGGAGGCCATGCCAAAACATGAACCCCTTTTTAACTTTTCATATTCTCTGGACAGTTGGAAAGAAAACCAGGTTCCACATCTGTCTCGCACAAGAGACATGAGAGAGAATGGGGGAGAGAGGGGGGGGGGGGAGAGAGACAGAGAGAGATGTGTGTACGTGAGAGAGACACAGTGAGAGGGAGAGAGAAACAGTCAGAGAGATATGGAGGGAGAGAGAGAGAGGGAGAGAGCGAGAGAGGGAGAAAGCGAGAGAGGGAGAGAGCGAGAGAGATGCTTGAGGCTACTGGGTATTTGAGCCGCTATAATGGTGTCTCGTATGAGAAAACATCTGTGAATTTCCTCAGTGATCTACAACAAAGTATAACTCAGAGCAGTCACTCTGCAGACCTTTGAAGTTGCTCTCTGACAGAAAGCTGCCATTGTTCCCAGCCCCCAACACGGAGGAGCTCCAACTTTGGTCTCGCTAATTTTCAAGATTTTCCCTGCAATGTGATACCCCCCCCCCCCAATACGCACCCCCACCCCCTCGGACCGTATGAAGTGGGGGATCTCTGCATATTCAAGAGCAAAGAGCAAAGCCTTGGCAGTGAGCGTGCTGGCCTGGGGGTCAGGGGAGGAGGAACAGGGCACCTCACCTGCCCCCGGCCCACCCTGGGTGGGGGTAATCCAGATCCTGGGCAGGAAGTCTCCCTCCCAGCAGAACTCCCAGGGTTAAGGCCTGCAGTGATCTCCAGGGACAGATAGGGAGATCAAGTCATTATAATACCGCGTGTGAGAAGTCAGGCACAAAGGCACCTCTTTGAGACTCGCAGCATATGTGCGGGTGTCCTTGTGATATATGATGATATTCAGACGATCAGATGCGATAATTGTTCGACTGGAGGATAACACAGGATATCTCTATATTCCTAACCTACAGTAGAGAACAATGCAAATCCTGAACAATTGTCCATATTTCCAACCAGTTTCGCCGTATGTAGACCCTAAATCTGACTGTGTCCTTAATTAAAAGGTTATTTCCTGAAGCACTAGGTGATACGTTGCTTTAGCTCCTGGCAATGGCAAAGAGACAGATTTCTCTGTTTTGCATCCTGAACTAAAACAGGGCCGTGGTGATTCTCCCACTGTTACCCACCCAGCGTTTATTCAAAGGCAGCTGGTCACACCATCTGGGAGAGCAGAGCCGACGCAAGACGAAACAGGTTCCACCTTTGGCCATGCCAGGCCTGGTGCTACCCCTGCCCACTCCACACACCGAGAGGGGCTAATCACAATTTCACGCTCTGATTTGTCGAACCCCATTCCAGCACCAGAGGCACACGAAAAACTTCCAAGTAAACACATTTCCCGATACGGAAGATAGGAAACAGAAAAGGAAGTTTCTGTCTTTCTGGCAGCGTTCGGAGCGATCTAGAACACTCTGTAGGCCTTCTGCCTCTGTGAGTGCTTAAGGACCATGGCTGTTGTGCTGCACTTCAAAGGGAAACCTAACCGTAATTTCGAGGGAGATGTTTGGTCACTACCAACATTAGAGCAAAAGGGAACTTTCTTAGAAAGCTTCTATTCCCTTCCCGCATTTTATAATCATGCAAATTCTTAACAACTCGCCTGTGCATAGAATGCCCTCAACAAACTGCAGGTGTGAGGAGCTGAAACAAAGGCCACTGTAACCCTAATGGCATCCCTTGTCATTAAGAGCCCTTTGATGTGCATACTCAACCAAGTCTTTTATCTCCTCCTTCCTCTATGCCTCTTCTCTCTCTCTCTCTCTCTCTCTCTCTCTCTCTCTCTCTCTCTCTCTCTCTCTCTCTCTCTCTCTCTCTCTCTCTCTCTTCTCTCCCTCTCTCTCCCTCTCTCTCTCCCCCTCTCTATCCCTCTCTCTCCCTCTCTCTCTCTCTCTCCCCCTCTCTTCTCTCCCTCTCTCCCTTTCTCCCTCTCTCTCTCTCTCTCCCTTTCCCTTCTCCATCGGCTCCTTTCTTAATGCCGTCTTGAGGGAATGTTCTTTTGCACAGAACTCTCAACACATCTGACATCTGGTTGACGCTCATGCTTGTCCGATTCTTTGGCATCAATCATTAGCTTTGCTAAGAGTATCATAATGTTCAGGCGGCAGAGACTTCCAAGCACCTGCTCAGCACCCTCCCCCCACGCACTCGCAAAGTCGGAGAACACACCAAAACTGTTTTCAGAGTCCGTCCATTAATCCGTTACTGAAGATATAAATACTATTGTATTCACTATTAGACATTTTCAGCGTGGCAGTCGAAATTTGTATTCACAAAGCTAAACATCTGTATATCACAAGCACACAAACTGCATGCAGAACTGCCAAGGGTGCATCGGAAAAGACTGCGCAAGAAACATTGGTATTCAAACTCTCCCTTTGAACTGAAAGGATATAGAAACAGGACAATGTTGGGCTAATCACGTTTCCTCTTTGAAGTGAGACATCACTATTAGGTGAAAAGGTAAGTACGCTCCTGTCGAAAAGCAAGTCTATTCATTGTCTGCTGGGGCTGGAGCTGGAGAGATACCAGGAAGCCGTGGTGGAACACTCTGGATGTGAAGGTTTCAGCCGGCTATGGATGGCAGCTTTAACAAAACCACGGTGTGTGGAGCAAATAGCTCCAATGGCAAAAATAACATTGGTGGTTAAAGTCTAACCACATTAAAGGAGTCCTCTCCCAGTCCAGATGCAGTCAGTTTTAATGAGGGGAAAACACGAAGGGCGCTGGGTTTATGAAGAGGTATTAAAGAAAGCAGGTGTCAGACCTCGTGTGGACTAGCGTCAGGTCCGTGCGGCTCCCCGTCCTGGAGGAAGTCTGCCGGCTGGTTCACCTGCGGAGGTGATTCAGCTCCACTAGGACATGTGTCCGTACCAGGTCCCAGTGAAGAGCAGGGTTTAGACTCACCACAGTGGAGGTGCCCGGGATATAACAGCTCAGTTAACTACACTCACACATCGGCCCATCTCCTTTCAGAATATGCTAAATCAGGCAATCAGCCAGGGAGGTGATTTGGCAGGGAAGAACAGAGGGTAAGAAACACGCACTCCAGCACCATATGTCACCACAGTCCAACCTTGTTATTCAAACTAGTCAGCCTGTTTGAAATTCCTCTCTCTCTCCCTGGTAAAACAGGGCCAAAATAATCAAGGGAGCATGATCACACTTAATTGATTCAGTGTAACTTTTAAGACGCACTACAGGGTGCTTGGGTGACCTATTTCACATTGCTCTACAGAGGAAGGAAATATCCCCGGCACAACGAGTATTCTAATTACCGCCGAATCTGGGGTTGAACATCCGGAGGTGAAAGTGCTTTTGAACTAACTGGAAAGCCACATTATACTGTGGCCAATGGTCGGGTCTATTTTTCTTGCAATTCTGCAAATTCTATTGGACTTCCTCCTCCTTATGCTATGTCGAACTGTGTGTGTGTGTGTGTGTGGGGGGGGGGGGGGGGATGCATAAAACGGTCATCTTAATGCAATCAAATGAAATAAAAATATTTTTCGTTTCCCGTTTTAAGTAACTGGTCACTCTAGTTAGAGCTTTTGGTGGACATTTAGTCCGGACTAAATGTCCACTAACACAACCTACTTGTGACCCTAACTGTCCCTAGTTTCTTGCCCTCCTATCTACCCCGGGGCCTTCTGAAACCCCACCAGGATGTGAGTGAACCTGGAACTAACTCCAGCCAGCCTCGCTATCGAGGCAGAGCTCTAATGTTTCCCCCGCTGTGCACAAGGAGGACGGCCTCAGTCATACCACCCTACTCTTCCTATTAAGATCAAAATCTATTCTCAGGCCCTGGGGTGTCAACAAAGGGAGATGCAGTAAATGATATGCAAATTGAAAAGGAAAAGATGGAAAAAAGGAAAATAAGCCTCAAATCAACTGGCCAGCCCTGGGTTTCCCATACTTCACATCTTAAAAGACAATTCCTGTACTTAGGGTTGAAATTCTAAGTAGGGTCTGGCTTTGAGTCTGTAAGAGTGTCAGAGTGTGTTGGCAAGAGATTCAGGTGCTGGGATATCACCCAGCCTAACCAAGTGCAACAACTTCCTATAAGCCATCTTTTAACAGTCTTGATTTTTGAGCATTTTTCTCTGTTTTGATAACCGAAAGTTTCTCTTGAGAAATATTTTCGGACAGGAAACTTAACCGTGATTGAGCCAGAGCAGGGAGTAGATGTGGCTAGAGTTTGACAAAGAGGTTCAGTACAACCAAAACACACATTTTGGGAGAAATGAAAGATGTGCACCGCTATTCACTTGGGTTACACCACTGCTATTTCCTCTGTGGACTGAGGATTTGCTTTGAGTGTCTGTCTAGTCCTGCTGGAGTCTTACCGGTTGACAGGGATGCAGGAGCAAGGCTCAGCTCTGACTGACAAGGGGGCCTCTAGACAGGGAGGAAGGGAGCCCAGGCGAGTAGTCTTCCTCGGGGATCGACTCCACCACCGACAGTAACGTGTAGTACTCATCCTCAGCGTCCAGCACTTTGACTTGGCTGTGATGTGGAAGAGAGGAAGACAGAACGAGGGTGGGGGGGGGGGGGGGATAACGATGGGAAATGTTGAGGTGGGCGGATGGTTTTCAAGCCGATGCTAATCATGACAATAACGTGTAATCTCAAAAAGAAATATATTATTATAAATGTTTTAAAAGCAGTAATATCCACCACAGATGAGCATTAACGGGTTCAAACTCTTCGTTTGCATACTGACCCCCTAGACTGAACCAGGAATTCACTTACAAAGACAAGCCAGACCTCTGACAATTAACATTAGCATGCTGACAAAGCCTTAATGTGTAGCCTCGTCTTAATGACGCAGAGGAATTGCTCATGAAAAGCCTGTTATTTTCAGCGTTCCCATTTACATTATTTGAAAACAAAATCCATTTCTGGATTCTCCAATTCCACAAAGGGCCTGCTCTGTTTAGAGTTGCTGTAAGTAGGAAAGCAGTTATTTACCCAAGTTTCCTCGGCTTCCTCTTGCTCCCCTGGTAATCCAGAGTTCTCTGAGGAAAGGGCCAAGAGCACACAGTCAAAAGATGAGCAGAGAGTCATTAATTTTTAATTCAAAGTGATTTTGTGTTGAATGCGAGCAGATGCTGATAATATCAGAAGTCACAGCATAATTTTTTTTGATCAAAGGGCTCAAGTGAGTCTGATGCAGCATGCATCTTGCTCAGCTTTGATAAACCACATCAATTATTCACCGTGAAGGCAGACATCCTGACATGAAAGCAACAGATAAAGAGCATAAGCACATGTTCAAGACAAGAGGCAGAGAAGCGTGGGGGTGGGGCTCCAGGCCCTGGCACAGGTACATTTAATTGTATTATCATCTGGAACCAAAGTCAGACAAAGGCCTTTATCGCCGCTTTGAACTCACATTGAGCTGGTTGTAGTAGAGGCTGTCTTCAGGGCTGTTGAGCAGCTTGGGCTGGTGGGGCCGGCGGCGAGGGGTTCTCTGCAGCAGCTTCAGCTCTGGACCTGCAACACAGACACGCAGACACCATGAGGCACGGCGCTCGCCAGGCGCCTCCCGCAACAACAATAAACAACAACAACAACAACAACCGACAAGATCACAGCAGCCGTCCGCAGAACCGTCTCCCCTGCTCCAAGCCCTCCGAGACACGGAGAAAACGATCGCACGCACAGCACACATATACGTTTGAATATTAATATATGCCATTAAGTAGACCGTTTAATTCAAAGTTATTTGCTTTCGATGGATTGCATACATGTGAGCGGCGTCCCAGGGGTGGGGGAACCCCAGTGCCAGGCTTCACTCAGACCGCAACACAGGACGGAGGAACGGCACTAAGACAGGGAGGCACCGGAGACCTCGTGAATCGAGACATGTGGAACTACCGCTGCTGTTAGCCAGGGAGGAGCAGGTCCCATCGAAGGGGCTCCCATGTTCAGACAGGGGCCACGAATATAGCCCAGCCTTCTTAATGTTAAACTCCACGCAAATACCCAGGGAGCCTCTCGACTGGGAGCCTCTCGACTGGTCCATCCAGTTCCTCCGAGATACGTAGTCGGGATGTTCTAATGCAGGTCTGGGTCCCATCAAGCTCACCAAGCTCACGCTCCTCTACAGCACCAGTGTATCAACACATCCTCGCTCCCTGCTCTTGGGGCACATGACTGTAGCACTGCCAACTCAATGTTGTTTCTGCGTCACGTTCAAAGCAACATGACTGTTACTATTTATTATTCATAATGCCACAGTGTGATATATCACAGTCGGTTTTCCTGTTAGGTAATGAGCTGTCTTATACGATCACTTGATTAAACAAACATGAGACAATTACCAAGGCAAAGCAGATCTATTCTATAACTGTACATCCAATGTTAAGTTTTTATGAGATTTATGAGTTACAAAAATGTGTTTTAAAACTCAGACACCTTTACAACGAAGTATATATATTTAATGGTAGACAACGTTTCATCTTCTCCTGTTGGTTTTGGTTGAGACAGGACCTCCCTTCATCATCTACCATTACCTCGGCATCCCAACCCTGACTAAAGCTGCACTTACTTTTTCCAGCTTAACACTACTTTGTACTCACTTTGAACAGACCTCATCGCATCTCAATCCTATAGATCAAAGCCCAGACATTTCGCCTCTTCTTCTTCTTCAGCCTCTGCTTTCTTGATGTTATTCAAACCAGCGTAAGTTTAGTGAATTTGCGCTCTGGAGATGCTCATGAAGATCCTGCGATTCCTTTAACCACATCTGAATCTGGGATACGAGGTATTATCCCGCAGCACCTTTAAGGTCATCTCGTATCCTTAAAAACAACAGTCTTCGGAGAGTCAGTTAACTACATATTTTGTAGTGTATGCTACTGTATTTAAATACGGCAAATATGTATAGTTTTAGTTGTACTCTACGTTGTCATGTAGTCATTTCAAGTTGTAAGTTATGCGTGAAGTACAGAAGGGGTGCTTGACTGTGACGTTTGCTGTTGAGAGGCTGTGTGGGGGGACTGTGTTGAGCCAGTCCAAAACACATGTGCAAACAGAGAAATGTAGTTGATCTGAACAGTCATTATCGACATGGGTGGGAGCGTGTTACCATGAGCAGTAGAGCTGTGGGTGAAACCACTCCTGCTTTGAATACCAAACATATGTGAAACTACCACAGTTGATGAAATAATCAGATTCCTCCCAAACAAAGGGGAATCTGTTAGACACGACTGAATGTTTTCTTCTAATTTTCGAATAAATCACCTATTTCAACAAAGGTTTCGCATCGCAGGTTTTTCAACAAAAAAGTATGTGGCACATTGTTCTGCTAATTATGTCTGAAAAGGGGTTTGATAAGCAAATTCTAAATTCCCCTGAAACCGCATCAAAGCCCTCAATCACTTCTAATGAATCCTGACGGCCTTGAACAAAGTTTCATAATGTAATCATAGCGCATACTAATTGTACCAAATAGCAGCATGAACTGTTAATCATTCCAACAAAATATATGTTATGAAATACATACATGAAATAATGATTTGTTTTGCTCTAGACTGGCAAACTAGTTAACTTAGTAAGCAAATGCGCTTGTTCCAAGTCGATTTACATCCAAACCATAATCACAATGTACTTAGTTAGGTAGACAAACAGGAACAACCTAAATCCAGCGGACTCTTAAGAGCATTACAGTACACGGATGTGCAGGGTATGTCAGCGGAGCAGGTTCCTGCTGGGGCGAGGCGAGAGGAGACCCCTCCGCTGTGCCAGACTGAGAGGATCATCTGTGCTCCAGCACCCAGCTGTCTGGCTGTGCTCCGACGCAGCCCTGAGGGAGACACAGCCCTGGGAGAGGGAGACGCAGCCCTGGGAGAGGGAGACACAGCCCCCACACAGCCAGCATCCCCGTTCATCCAGGCTCTGACCCGCAGCCATTAAAGCGCCGAGCAGATCAGAGGGACGGGGGGGGGGGGGGTCAGGCTTTCCCATCTCCGCCTCTGTTTGGGAAATCACTGCCATTTGATCCAGGCCAGCCCCAGAGGAATGCTGCTCCTGCAGATAGGTTACAGGGACGGGGGGCTGCCAGAAGCTTCTGGCACGGCTGGGGCTCAGGCAGGCCTGGGAGGAGGTCAGGCTGGCTCGCTGGGGCTAGGCTCAGGCAGGCCTGGGAGGAGGTCAGGCTGGCTCACTGGGGCTAGGCTCAGGCAGGCCTGGGAGGAGGTCAGGCTGGTTCGCTGGGGCTAGGCTCAGGCAGCCCTGGGAGGAGGTCAGGCTGGCTCACTGGGGCTAGGCTCAGGCAGGCCTGGGAGGAGGTCAGGCTGGCTCGCTGGGGCTAGGCTCAGGCAGGCCTGGGAGGAGGTCAGGCTGGCTCGCTGGGGCTAGGCTCAGGCAGGCCTGGGAGGAGGTCAGGCTGGCTCACTGGGGCTGGGAGATGAGGGGGGGGGGGGAGTTTGGTGCAGGGAGGAATAATGGCCAAAGGAGAATAGAGAAGGATGCGAGTCATACAATATTGATTCACTCCTATCTGAAGAAACCCCAGCAGAGTTGGATGATCGGAGTTTGCCGTTTGCAGAGACTTGCATATTTGTACGCGCTTGCTTGCTTCTCGAGATAAAAAGGATGTTCTTTTAGAGATAGGTGTTGCTTTCATTTTCAAAGCGGCGGAGACGACTCGTAACACACATCTCTAAATACCACTTCTAAATCCCTTGAAAATCAGAACTCTCCGTCAGAAACCACATAAAAGGAGCTGCTAAAAGGGATTCTTTGGCGGAATAAATTAACGAGGCGTATCGATTGACTTCCTGGATCACGTGTCCGGATCACATGACTTTTCCCAGACCACATGGGCCACTTGGGCTTTGTTTGTTCAGTTGGAGGCAACGAGGCACCAAAAGGCTTGGTTGGATTATAAGGAAAAATCATCAGCAGAGCTCTTTGATGTCTAAATGAGGCATGTGCAGCCCAGACCACTCTTTCCCCTCAGAAACCCCCTCACACACACGTATGCAAACACACACGGGGGTGCACACAAGCAAACTACCACACACACATGCGCACACACTTATTGCAAACAGAACGTCCCTGAATAGATACTGTAGCTCAAGTTGAATTCTTCAAGAAGAGTTCCAGAACTTTTCAGGACTCCTGTGATTTATTACCAATGTCTTCATTTGGGACATCGTAGTTAAATGGTAACCCATGTGCTTTGAATTATAAAGCCCACTAGGAGAATCACAAGGTTTCTACACATTATGCTACAAAGGGCGGTTTCTGCATCTGTTTTCCACTAATGCAACGAGAGGATGTTGTTATTAACAACCAATTTTTCACACTGAAATCAATCATTTCCACTGACGGCGGATTTGGTACTTTGACTCCCAAAGACATCTTTGTGTGGAGGAAAAATCTCTCCAACCTTCTGGAAGTCAATCATTTAGTCCACCATCTGTTTGATGTATCTGTCTGACCTACCAGCAGGAAGGCATGTTAGTTGAAGGGGAAGTTGCAGAGGCCAAGACCTGATCACAAAGTCATTAACAGGGTGACAGTTGTGAAACGGTTTGAGGACATCTCTAATGTCCCCTGCATTCAAAAGTTAGCAAACAACACTGGCCACTTCAGTTATGGCATCATCTTACACCTTGATTTTCACGTTTGAGGAGATTATTCCGAGGGAAATGGTGAAGAAGAGCCGTTTGGAAGTACATCCTGTTAGCTGCTCTCGCTGACATTAAGAGGATTACGTAGGTAGGAGAAGACAGAGGTAACCCCTTCCGCTTGCCGGGAGTCGTCCTATCTGCTCCAAATCTGCCGTGATGTGGCGCTGCGCCTGTAATTTGCCTAAAACTGCAGGAATGCGTCCTGGCATGGAGCATGAGAGACTGCGGCACACGCAGACAGATACATCAAGAGGCTGGGAGAGAAAGCGAGAGGGAGGGACGGAGGGAGGGAGGATGCTTGTCTGAAGAACACGGAGAGGGGTGGATCATTTGTCTGGTACGGAGATGTGAGGCAGCTGATGGCGGTGGCTCTGGGGGGGGGGGGGGGACGACGACGAGCAGGCAGGGGTGGCTCTGGGGGGGGGGGGACGTGTTGCTGCGTCAGGGTGGCTGGGAAACGAGACGGCTCGGCGAACGTGGCCTTCACCTCGCGTTGAGTAACAGCTCGTCCTAGCATGCCGCTCGCTCTGGCCTTCTCCCCTCCGTATCTGAGCAGGCCGAGAAGAAAATCAATGGGCATTGATTCTAACAAAAGCACACACTGAAGGTACAGGAGAACTATAACCAATAAGTCAGTATTAGGAAACCTCAAAGGCGCCGTTGCCTTTCAGTTTCCTGCTTTCTTCTCCACTATTCAAAGGAGCAGGTTAACAATCCTTGGAGACGTGGAGGTAATTGGTCTCCGTGTTGTGACTCCTCTTTATCACTCTCTCACGACTGACATGTATGTTTACCACAACTATAATCTTCAAAAAAGCCTGTTAACATAAGTAGCTCAGCCTTCATAAACCATAAAGTCAGCTCTGACTGATCCCCGGCCCCATCCTGTTTACCACGCTGAGACGTGTAGAAGCAGCTTCTCTGATCATATCTGCCTCTCGCTGGCACAGGCTCTCTCTCCCTCTCTCTCTCCCTGTGACTCATCCGCAGAAATATTCATTTGGTATTAATATTCAAGCTGCTAAGACAGGTAGAGAGGTGTGTACTGTAAGTGTTCTGTTTACATGACGACACGTTGCACTGGCAACTTTTTTTCGTCAACATAAAAATCAAAGGTATGACACTTCAGACATCTGAGAGTGTCTGTGAAGCGCTCTAATGCTGCCCCCCCCACCCCCAACAAAAGGGCTTCACCGCAGGAGAAGGCTAAACCTAGAGAACAGTCCCCTCAGCCTTGTGTTAACGTACCCTCGCACAGACATCTCTCCAGCTAGAGGTAAGCTCCTTCCGTCGCGCTTTGTTTCATGCACAAAGGGGGGCCGGCCTGATCCACCGCACAGCTGGACTCAGTCAAATTACTTAGAAAGGACTTAATGTCTATCAAATCCTGGGAGTGCTTCCGGGTCAAGCCACAAGGTTTCTGTTGTGGTCGCCCCCCCCCCCCCCCCCCCCGCCCCCCCCCCCCCGGCAGGGCCGAGCACAGAGCGGATACCATTTCCTGGGCTAATTTCCAGCTTTCTCCGTCGGTGTCCTGAGACACTCCAGGTTCCACCTCCGCCCCAGAGCCGAGGAGATCACCAGGGGCGACAGCAGGATGAGACACAGGAGGCGGCCCGCTCTCCAAACATCTGGCAGGGCCAGGCTCACACGACTCGCTCAACCCCGGGATGGAGGAAAGAGAGGCCCTCAGATGTGCAGGGATCAAAGTGTGCCCTGGGTGCCTGGGACAGGGTGGCCTCCCCCCCCCAACATATTCAAATAGAGTTTCCTGTAAAGGACCGGAGCTACGAGCGGAGCTCGGAACATAAACGGGGGGTTGGGGAAGGGGTGGGAGTGGATGGGGGAGGGGTGGGGGAGGGGTGGGAGGGGTGGATGGGGGTGGATGGGGGAGGGGTGGGGCGGGGGAGGGGCGGGGGAGGGGTGGGGTGGATGGGGGTGGATGGGGGAGGGGTGGATGGGTTGGGGGGGTGGATGGGGGAGGGGTGGACAGAAGGTGGTGAACACCTGAATCTCTGTGTGTTCTCCACACAACACAAGTACAGCATTAGCGAGGCCTGTGGCTCATGGGGAGGAGAAGGTTTTCTATTCCAACATTTAGCATGTTGCCAAGAAGCTCTGCTCTCCCGAGAGAGAAGGGGATTTCAGACCTCATTAATGGACCGAGTCATCAGGAGTCCCCCCCCCCCCCCCCCCCCCCCCCCATAAACTCTGTTCCAGACTCATAACACCAGCACATTGTTAAGTCTAAATGAAGGAGTTTCATTATGCATTTGAAACAGAGGGCAAAATAAATGTTATTTTCCATAAACAAAATGAAACCCAAAGCCTTTCATTTACCCCCCATATTCATAGTGACATTATACATTCATCAAACGAAGCCCCCCCCCCGGCTCCAGTGATGGTTGGTAGTGGGGGTCACCTGTATCCAGCATTACAGAATTAGCCGCTATCTAACCCAGACCTGCTGTGGCGTGCTGACACTAATCCCAGGCCCGCTGCAGAGCCCTGTCTGTGTTACATTATCATGTCTAATCCCAGTAATCTCCCGGCCGCGCTGCTAAACGCTATTCCACCTCGGTCTCGTACCCCACACTCCTGTAAGAACATTAATGAAGGGCCGGGCCCCTCTACACGGGCTGGGCTGGCGTTGGGCTGGCGTTGGGCTGGGGGACCAGGAGAGCCCCTCTCTGCCACCCGCTCTGCCCCCCCAGGCTGCCCGCATTAATGCAATTCATCGCCTGGGGCGGGAAGCAAACCAAACATATGTCGAACAAATCAGGGTTTGTGTATCTTTCTTGTCACCGTTACTGCACGAGTCTATTACAGCCGCTGATGAGATCTTTAGTGAAGGGCTGTGGGAGGAGGAGGAGCTTTGAAGTGCTGGTGCCACTTCTGAAAGGACCAGGGCGGCACGAGACAACGCCTAAGACGAGCTGACCCAGGTTATTAAAATACCACAGGCATGATCGCTCATAATGCTGCCTGCCTTTGTAGTAAACAAAGACAGGCAGGAGAGGATTGGTAGGGATGACAGGTTGAAAAGGGTCCCGTATTCAAAATGGCACTTTATCCATTAGAGCAGGATTCCTCCTGTCTCTCTGTGTAATTACCCGCACCCTCCAGCTCTGCGCCTGAGCTGTACCTTGTTTACCCTGCGTGTCTCTCAGGCTGCGCGTCTCCCAGCCAGGCTTCACCAGGCTGCCTCCTGCCCAGCCTTTGTCTCTGCTGCCGTCTCTCCCTGGTCCGTCTCTGCAGTCGGGGCCGACCTTGAAAGAGGAGGCGCGAACACAGGCAGGAGAGACAGTCAGAGGAGGCAGGGGGGAACACAGGCAGGAGAGACAGTCAGAGGAGGCAGGGGGAACACAGGCAGGAGAGACAGTCAGAGGAGGCAGGGGGAACACAGGCAGGAGAGACAGTCAGAGGAGGCAGGGGGAACACAGGCAGGAGAGACAGTCAGAGGAGGCAGGGGGGAACACAGGCAGGAGAGACAGTCAGAGGAGGCAGGGGGAACACAGGCAGGAGAGACAGTCAGAGGAGGCAGGGAGAACACAGGCAGGAGAGACAGTCAGAGGAGGCAGGGAGAACACAGGCAGGAGAGACAGTCAGAGGAGGCAGGGGGGAACACAGGCAGGAGAGACAGTCAGAGGAGGCAGGGGAAACACAGGCAGGAGAGACAGTCAGAGGAGGCAGGGGGAACACAGGCAGGAGAGACAGTGAGAGGAGGCAGGGGGAACACAGGCAGGAGAGACAGTCAGAGGAGGCAGGGGGAACACAGGCAGGAGAGACAGTGAGAGGAGGCAGGGGGAACACAGGCAGGAGAGACAGTCAGAGGAGGCAGGGGGAACACAGGCAGGAGAGACAGTCAGAGGAGGCAGGGGGAACACAGGCAGGAGAGACAGTCAGAGGAGGCAGGGGGAACACAGGCAGGAGAGACAGTCAGAGGAGGCAGGGGGAACACAGGCAGGAGAGACAGTCAGAGGAGGCAGGGGGAACACAGGCAGGAGAGACAGTCAGAGGAGGCAGGGGGAACACAGGCAGGAGAGACAGTCAGAGGAGGCAGGGGGAACACAGGCAGGAGAGACAGTCAGAGGAGGCAGGGGGAACACAGGCAGGAGAGACAGTCAGAGGAGGCAGGGGGAACACAGGCAGGAGAGACAGTCAGAGGAGGCAGGGGGAACACAGGCAGGAGAGACAGTCAGAGGAGGCAGGGGGAACACAGGCAGGAGAGACAGTCAGAGGAGGCAGGGGGAACACAGGCAGGAGAGACAGTGAGAGGAGGCAGGGGGAACACAGGCAGGAGAGACAGTCAGAGGAGGCAGGGGGAACCGACACAGGCTAAAGCAAGCCCCACCGTCTCTTGTTTAGTCATGCACGGGTCATAAACATGTGATTTCAAATATGTATTTTAAGGCGCATAAGCATTAGTTTGCCTTGTTAATCACATGCTAATGTTATCACATCGGTCCCCTTATTAGTCCTACCTCCAAACAGACACACACAGGCTGCATTGTGAAAGGGTAGAAAATAACAAGCATACACAGACTTCCTTCCATATTTAATTTTTATCTTTGAATAAAAGAGCTATAGGAAAGTATTAATCTGCTTAACATTTCTAAGTACATCCTCCAAAGGATTTTGCTTTTTTAATCTTACATATGCTCAGCAGAGTTACTGGCAAAAACTGTACGTTTTCCTCATTTCATCCTTTCAACATCAAATGGTGAGCAGCAAAAATTGGATCAGACTTCAAAGCCTGCGATGTGCTCCAAGTCACGGAGTGGCTCTTCTATTTCACATATTGAATTCGAGCAGGATATCAAAGTGCTACCAAAGAACCTCAGGTCTTTACTAAAAAAGGGGTCTAACATCTGTAGAAAGAGAAGCGCAAAGACAAATCACCTCAGGGAACAGCGAGCATTTATTCTCAGCCGTGAATTTCCAGCCTTTTGATTCTCTCATTCCCGTCCCACCCTGTCTCTCCTCCGAGACGGAGTTTGGAGCAAGAGAAGTCTTTTGTCTCAAGGACTCAAAAACCTCCCAGTGAATAATCTATGTTAGAGCAGCTTTGTAGTACTGTACGGTATTATGCATACAGTGCATCTCTGAAGCCTACTGCACATAAAGCATGTTCATATGACTGAGAGGAACTTACCTTCTCCCTCTGATCAACGCCAGCCTGGATGTTCAGTGGGTCATTGTACCTGGGAAGGTAACAAGAGATTTAAAGGGAACCATCCTGGAACTGCTACATTATACATACAAAAACATCTTTACAGGCTAGTTATTAATAATACTACACACAGTACAAAACACTAGTGCTTTCGTTGGTACTTTAGAGAACATAGGACCAATGTACAGCACAAACCCTGGAAATCTGTTATGATGCAATGCAAGTCTTTGAAAGCGGACTCAAATAAAGATGGTTATGTACAGTAGGTGTTGAAGGGTTGAGGACAGCAGGTAGCAGGCAGGTGAGAGCCTCGTACTGGGGCCCGACGGCCCCGATCATGGCAAAATAGATCTATATGGAGAAATTCCAGCGCTGATTAAACAGAATTGTTAAGTGGAGGTTTGAAGTTTTTCTCACTGAGGAATACGATTGTAAACATGGAGAGCTACATCTCCCAAGCATCAGATCTCTGCTTGAGCACACAACAAGCACAACATTTTTAGATGGGAACATTTCATCTCTGGGTCTAGAGAGATTAGTAGAACTCAGTTGATCTACTAGACTTAAACAGATCTGCATTGGTTGATCATATTTTGTCAATCGAATTCCAAGGACGCTCTTTATAGAGAATCAGATTTTATTCTAAACATCTGAAGTACAGAATTACAGATGCAGGTCAGACCATTTCCAGCACTGATGTCAATCAGATTATATTACACAACTTAGCAGAGTAACAACATTGTACGTTCTCTCTCTCTCTGCTTAACCAGACACTCATGATAATAACATACACAGCTGGAACTCAGCCATCTGCACGCTCCATCAATCAAGAGAGAGAGAGAGAGAGAGAGAGAGAGAGAGAGAGAGACAAAATGAGAGAGACAGGCAAAATGAGAGAGTCAGAGAGAATCAGAGAGAGACAAAGGGAGAGTGAGAGAGCCAGACAGACAGAGTGTAAGAGAGAGAGTGTGAGTGATAGAGAGTGACAGACATACAGAGTGTAAGAGAGAGAGTGAGTGATAGAGAGTGACAGACAGACAGAGTGTAAGAGAGAGAGAGTGAGTGATAGAGAGTGACAGAGAGAGAGAGTGTAAGGGTATGAGAGTCTGAGAGAAAGAAAGAGGGGGAAAGAGAAAGTGTGAGAATCAGAGACAGAAATATAGAGAAAGAGAGTGAGAGAGAGTGACAGAGAGAGAGAGTGAGAGAGAGAGAGTGAGAGAGTGAGAGAGATGGAGAGAGAGTGTGAGTGATAGAGTGAGAGAGAGTGAGAGACAGTGAGAGAGAGTGAGAGAGAGATATAGATATAGATAGAGAGAGAGAGTGAGAGAGAGATATAGATAGAGAGAGAGAGAGAGAGAGAGTGAGAGAGAGAGAGAGTGAGAGAGAGAGAGAGAGAGAGAGAGAGAGATATAGATAGAGAGAGAGAGTGAGAGAGAGAGAGAGAGAGAGTGAGAGAGAGAGAGGAGTGAGAGAGAGAGAGTGACAGAGAGTGACAGAGAGAGAGAAGAGAGAGAGAGAGTGAGAGAGTGAGAGAGATGGAGAGAGAGTGTGAGTGATAGAGTGAGAGAGAGTGAGAGACAGTGAGAGAGAGTGAGAGAGAGATATAGATATAGATAGAGAGAGAGAGTGAGAGAGAGATATAGGATAGAGAGAGAGAGAGAGAGAGAGTGAGAGAGAGAGAGAGTGAGAGAGAGAGAGAGAGAGATAGATAGATGAGAGAGAGAGTGAGAGAGAGAGAGAGAGAGAGAGTGAGAGAGAGATGAGAGAGAGACAAGAGAGAGAGAGAGAGTGAGATAAGAGTAGAGAGAGAGAGAGTGAGAGAGAGTGAGAGAGAGAGAGAGAGATATAGATAGAGAGAGAGAGAGAGAGTGAGAGAGAGTGAGAGAGAGAGAGAGTGAGAGAGAGAGAGAGAGAGTGAGAGAGAGAGATATAGATAGAGAGTGACGAGAGAGTGAGAGTGAGAGAGAGAGAGTGAGAGAGAGAGAGAGAGAGAGAGAGAGAGAGAGATATAGATAGAGAGAGAGTGAGAGAGAGTGAGAGAGAGAGAGAGAGAGAGATATAGATAGAGAGAGAGAGTGAGAGAGAGAGGAGAGAGAGAGAGTGAGAGAGATATAGATAGAGAGAGTGAGAGGAGAGATGAGAGAGAGTGAGAGAGATTATAGATAGAGAGAGTGAGAGAGAGAGTGAGAGAGAGTGAGAGAGAGAGAGTGAGAGAGAGAGAGAGAGTGAGAGTGAGAGAGAGAGAGAGTGAGAGAGAGATATAGATAGAGAGAGAGAGAGAGTGAGAGAGATATATAGATAGAGTGAGAGGAGAGAGAGAGAGAGCTGGTAGTGTCTGTGGGAGCTTCCTGACACCATGTGTTCAGCTGCTGCTCTCCATACTTCCTTAATGACGGACCTGCCCATGTGCTGAGTAAACACAAACTCCCCCGCGCCGAACATGTGCAGGGCAGCACACAGCCTGGCCCAGCCTGTGACACGTGTGCTATCTTGCTGGAAAGATATTTACTACATGTATAAAACCCCAGAGAGGTGGTGGAGGGGGAGGAGCCTGTCCCCCTGTGGTTAGAACAACAGAACATTCGAGTTTCCCTGGTGGAGCTGAGGTTGAGTGACAGGTATGCAGGCCCACAGCTCAATAACTCTCTCTGTTGGTCTCTACTGGTGGTCTCTACTTGTGGTCTCTACTGGTGCTTCCTGTTTGAATACTGGGAGGATCTCACCTGACTCTCATTTACTGACCTTCGTAGGACACCGAAGACTAAAACGACACTGTGCTTTGGGATGAAACGCCTCGTGTTCCTGTCACAAGCAGGAGGGTGAGGGTGGAGGGTGAGGGTGGAGCGTGAGGGTGGAGGGTGAGGGTGGAGGGTGGAGTGTGAGGAGGGTGAGGGAGGAGGGTGAGGGTGGAGCGTGAGGGTGGAGGGTGA
Source organism: Thaleichthys pacificus (assembly GCA_023658055.1). Lineage (NCBI taxonomy): Eukaryota > Metazoa > Chordata > Actinopteri > Osmeriformes > Osmeridae > Thaleichthys > Thaleichthys pacificus. The sequence goes on from CM042867.1 coordinate 2,668,631, forward strand.
GGGTGGAGCGTGAGGGTGGAGGGTGAGGGTGGAGCGTGAGGGTGGAGCGTGAGGGTGGAGGGTGGAGGGTGAGGGATGGAGGGTGAGGGAGGAGGGTGGAGGGTGAGGGTGGAGCGTGAGGGTGGAGCGTGAGGGTGGAGGGTGAGGGTGGGGCGTGAGGGTGGAGGGTGAGGGTAGGAGGGTGGAGGAGTGAGGGTAGGAGGGTGAGGGATGGAGCGTGAGGGTGGAGCGTGAGGGTGGAGCGTGAGGGTGGAGGGTGAGGGAGGAGCGTGAGGGTGGAGCGTGAGGGTGGAGGGTGAGGGTGGAGCGTGAGGGTGGAGCGTGAGGGTGGAGCGTGAGGGAGGAGGGTGGAGGGTGGAGGGTGGAGCGTGAGGGAGGAGGGTGAGGGTGGAGGTGGAGCGTGAGGGTGGAGGGTGAGGGTGGAGCGTGAGGGAGGAGGGTGAGGGTGGAGCGTGAGGGTGGAGGGTGAGGGTGGAGGTGAGGGTGGAGCGTGAGGGTGAGGGTGGAGCGTGAGGGTGGAGCGTGAGGGAGGAGGGTGAGGGTGGAGGGGTGAGGGTGGAGGGTGAGGGTGGAGGGTGGAGCGTGAGGGTGGAGGGTGAGGGTGGAGGGTGAGGGAGGAGCGTGAGGGTGGAGGGTGAGGGTGGAGCATGAGGGTGGAGGGTGAGGGTGGAGGGTGAGGGTGGAGGGTGAGGGTGGAGCGTGAGGGTGGAGGGTGAGGGAGTAGCTGAGCCGGGGCTCTTACCCGTACTGCTCCTCCTCCAGGCCGTCCTCCCCGGGGCCCCTGGGAGGAACAGTGCCTCCGGGGCCCCTGGTCTCTCTGGGCCCCCTGGTCCCTCTGGGCCCCCTGGTCCCTCCGGACACGGTGGCCCCTGTAGGCTGCACATGTAGATATCACAGTTAGACACCGTACTAGACCATAGAACAATCATATACACTAATGCACACACACATACAGTATATAAATATGTACATAAATACTGTATGCATACAGTACAGTTTATACATGCATAACATACATGTATAAATATACACATGCCCATAGGCACTGACAATCAGCTTTACTCCACGCAGTTTGGATATTCACACATATAGAAAACAAACACACAAGATGATGTTAGCTCTTGCATAATTGCCATTTATTAAAAAAGTGCTTGTTCAATTAACTAGCCGCTAGTCACAAAAAAAACCTTTCTTTGCAAACGAGTGAGCAATTATGTTCCCACCCCCCAAACGGAACTATTAATTGGCACAAAGTTATTTCTGTGTTGCTCTATTCAAAGTGGGGGGTGTTTCTCTGTGTCCACGTGACAGTGTGTGATTAAAAGAGGAGCGTGGGCTCCAGTGGACGGCAGGCAGAGAGGCAGAGAGGCAGAGAGGTACAGAGAGGCAGGGCAGGCAGAGAGGCAGAGAGGTACAGAGACAGAGAGGCAGGGCAGGCAGAGAGGCAGGCAGGGCAGACAGAGAGGCAGGGCAGGCAGAGAGGCAGGGCAGGCAGAGAGACAGAGAGGTAGAGAGACAGAGAGGTAGAAAGACAGAGAGGCAGGGCAGACAGAGAGGGTAGAGAGACAGAGAGGCAGGGCAGGCAGAGAGGCAGGGCAGACAGAGGTAGAGAGACAGAGAGGTAGAGAGACAGAGAGGCAGGGCAGACAGAGAGGTAGAGAGACAGAG
>CM042867.1:2675298-2765424 GCA_023658055.1 Thaleichthys pacificus
AGGAGGGTTTAAATGCCAGTTTTGAAAATTGCTGGGCTAAAAATATATTTTAAAGTGTTTGAACAGGTGATATTAATTAGACTATTAACACTTTAAAATAGAAACACACAACCGGTAAACATTTAAAAACCCTGTAAGAAAGTCACCTAATTATAGAGTCACTTCAAATTCTGTCGTACGTAATTATCACCCGGGGTGAAAGGGGACTGATTTTGTCCAGAACATTGAAAATAAGAACAAACCCTTCATGAATAGTAAAGAAAAGTCATTAAAATGTACACTCTCAACATCCTCTCTTCCTTTCTATTTGAACTTTGTCCTCATGGTTCAGCCGGGCAGAATCCACCCAGTTACAGCGAGTACTGTAGGCTGTAGTGTTCTACCGTCGCTAATGACTACCAATTAGTCAGTCTTCCGCTCTGCTCAAGTTTGACTCCTCACTCATTAAGGAACCCGTGTTTTCCTGTGATGTCGCACGCTGTGTGCTCGTCCTGGTCCATCTCTGGGGTCGCGTCGGCGTACGGCACCAGCCCACTCCGCCAGGTCGCGGCAGCCAATCAGGAGAGGGAGGAGAGGAGGGGGTAGGTCACAGAGCGCCATGGTTACCTGTTAACAAACTCCTGGAACAGGATGCGGTGGGAGTAGCCCTGCCGGCGGATGGCTACGGTCTCCAGGATGCCGGTGTAGCGCAGCTGCAGCAGCACCCTCTCCTTGCAGAAGCGCAGCGCCTGCCTGTCGTCGTTGGGCTTGATGCAGCGCACAAAGTGGGGCTGTCCCACCACCATCTTGGAGAGGAGGTCCATCAGGGAGTACTGGGGGAGGGCAGGAAGGACACGTGGGGGGGGGGGGGTAGATATTGTTTGAACATCTATCATTGCTCCTCGTTTCTCCACCTAAACTTCACCTCTGACGTGGTCATCATTGCTGTGGCAGTCCCACTGATGCAGTATTTACAGTTGGGTTTACTGTGGCCACAAAACAAGCTGTTCTCTAGGAATTCAATCTAACAGGTGAACGATTGGTTCTGGCTTGTCTACAATTACAAGTGATGATAATAATATAATCATAATATCAAGGATACAAAAGGTAGTATTAATGTAGTAATAAGCATACATAAGGTAGTATTAAGGTGGTAATAAGCATACAGAAAGTAGTATTAAGGTGGTAATAAGCATGCATAAGGTAGTATTAAGGTGGTAATAAGCATACATAAGGTAGTATTATGGCAGTAATAAGCGTACATAAGGTAGTATTAAGGTGGTAATAAGCATACATAAGGTAGTATTAAGGTGGTAATAAGCATACATAAGGTAGTATTAAGGTGGTAATAAGCATACATAAGGTAGTATTAAGGTGGTAATAAGCATACATAAGGTAGTATTAAGGTGGTAATAAGCATACATAAGGTAGTATTAAGGTGGTAATAAGCATACATAAGGTAGTATTAAGGTGGTAATAAGCATACATAAGGTAGTATTAAGGTGGTAATAAGCATACATAAGGTAGTATTAAGGTGGTAATAAGCATACATAAGGTAGTATTAAGCTGGTAATAAGCATACATAAGGTAGTATTAAGCTGGTAATAAGCATACATAAGGTAGTATTAAGGTGGTAATAAGCATACATAAGGTAGTATTAAGGTGGTAATAAGCATACATAAGGTAGTATTAAGGTGGTAATAAGCATACATAAGGTAGTATTAAGGTGGTAATAAGCATGCATAAGGTAGTATTAAGGTGGTAATAAGCATACATAAGGTAGTATTAAGGTGGTAATAAGCATGCATAAGGTAGTATTAAGGTGGTAATAAGCATGCATAAGGTAGTATTAAGGTGGTAATAAGCATGCATAAGGTAGTAATAAGCATACATACACGGAAGTAGGAGGCCACGGTCTGCCTCCTCATGTTGGTGGTCTCTTCCGGGTGACGCATCATCTCCATGGTGTCCACCTGGGCAGAGGAAGACACCGGCCACATCAGCCTCCCTGCTTCTGCCCAAGCAACTCAAGTCTCCTCAGCAAACCAGACAGCTTCAATGAGAATGAGGGATATTAAAGCCGATGGCTTTAAATGGGCTGGGCCAGAATGACTTTCTATAACTGTGTCGTCTTGAGCTGGGATGCCCCATAAACACTTGAAGCCAACTGAGAGTGGCTCCCCCATCGCTGTGGGGCATGGGAAAATAGCAGAGCATTGGGGAATAATGAGTCTAGCTATCCTGAAGGAGGTAGTCATTCTGACAAGGTATTAATGAGGACACAATATAAGCATTCTAATGGTTCCTGCACTTCATGGCTTCATCAAAATTAATGAAGCAATACATATTTTATAGTAAGTCTACACAGCAAAGTGCATATCTTAATACTATATTTCATCTTCGGCACAGAAGGAAAGGTATGTCAAACATTTTCTGAATAACTTCAGGGAGTAATTGGACGCCTTGACAGTTTACTATGCGGAATGCTGTTCAGTTGGATGCCCCATCTGTCATGCAAGGTTCCATTTCTAAGGGCCCACTAGATGTCTGCTTTAATCTGATTGCACTGATGACTTTTGTAAGCTTCTCATCTGCTAACAGTAACAAACTTTCCTCCAACTTCGACTGGAGCAAAAGATGACACATTTTACATCAATCATGTCTTGAAATGTAAGTCCTCAGAAAGTACAGCAGTGAGTTCAGCACTTTGGCCTGGATCTTTTGAAAACTACCACAAAGTTGAAAATACTAGTACTCAAATTTTTGCACGGTCTATGACACATGATCATTAGAAATATAAATAAGTAAAATATATATATATTCAAGGCTATCACAAGACTGTCTCATTGTAAGTTTTCAAGAGTAACTGCTGACTACTGTTAAACACTACTGGTTGTCCTTACCTTCAACAGGTACCTGGGAGACTTACAACAGGACATGCAGGTGAAATGAATAGACATGAGGTGACAGAGAAGCAGTAAAGGATCTGAAATGTTACACACCTAGAATCATAGCCTGAGCTACCTCAGAACAAACCACATCAACTGTCAAACGTGCCAGGCAAGTCGACACATTCATTCAGCAAATTCAACAAAGACATCCGGCAGTATATGTCTTTTTTCAAAACCTTTACATTATGATCTTTGTATAATTATGAATGTAGCGAATGTTGCCCCTTAAATAAGCTTAGTTTCAAAAGGAGTGACTAACAGAAAAAACAAGGGAAGCACATACTGTACACAAGCTCTCCTACTAATCAGCCAGGTGAGAAGGTGAGGACAGCTGAGTGAAAGGTCAAAGGTGAAGGTAGGTTTGATTACTGACAGGCGTTGTTCCTGAACTACAGAGCTGTTAGATGGGGCACCTTGTTGCGTCCTGAGCTGAGCTGTGGAGGCAGGGATCTGGAGGCAGCCGTGACTCGGGCTCTTGATGTGGCTAGATTACCTGTCGTCATACAAAAACAACCCAAAGATCAATACATCATATACATAAATCATCTACATACGTGTACATTTACATTTAGGAATTTAGCAGACGCTTTTATCCAGAGCGACTTCCAGTCAGTACAGGGACATTCCCCCCGAAGCAAGTAGGGTGAAGTGCCTTGCCCAAGGACACAACGTCATTTGGCACAGCCGGGAATCGAACTGGCAACCTTCAGATTACTAGCCCGATTTCCTAACCGCTCAGCCACCTGACTACAGGTGTACATTTAGTATAATTTCATTATTACAGTGTGTACAAAAAAGTTCAATACTTCAACACGTGGTTTGTTGTAGAGGGTTAGGGTTAGGGGACTGTGTACAGTAGTACATTTCAAGCTAATACTGTAACTGTGCTAAAATGAGTACTGGTGTCAAAGAGTAAGCCTACGACTGCAGAACTGCAGTTACTTTACAGGCAGGAAACATGCAGGCTGGCATCTGCTTCTTCTCCCAGTAAGACAGGGAGCCAGCCATGGCGTATGTGGACTTGTACAGTACTGTATGTTAAGTCATCTTAGCAGATGGAAAAAAGGCAGTTTTAGGACCCTGAGTTGGTCTGTGATGGATCCTGTGGACCCAGCAGTGCAGCTGTCTGCCCAGCAGTGCTACAGTCCTAAACACACACACACACACACACACACACACAGGAGAGGATATGAACCTCGCATATGCAAGACAGTCTGAACATTTCAAAGTTTCTGCACAAGATGTCCAAATGTTTTCTCTGGCGATATCTTCAGAGGCTAAACTGTGATTAATAGCACTGAAAGAAACCCTTTGAAGCTGGATTGGTGACATCAAAGTCCTAATCCATGGGTGGCAGGATTTTTATAATGAGTGGGAAGTATCTTAACACATTTCAAAGGGTTTACTCCATGAATAAACAATAGCCGCAGATGTGCCACACACACCTTTAGAAAAATACGCCTGTGCAAGCAGGAGGCAGCCTGCGCCAAGTAGGAGCGAATGGTAAGCAGGAAAACCTTTGTTTTCATATTAGCTAAAGTTGAATTGACAGGCCACCGATTGTGCTGGGTTTTTATACGATGGCGTAAACGAACACACAGAAAACTAGGATGAGGTCATTCGTTTGATACCTTACTGCAACGCTTTATAGGTCAGTGGGGTGTGAGCGACTATTTCATGTATCAGTTTATAATGAAAAGCATGACTCGTACATTTCATAATCTCTGAGGAGATTGAAATCAATTTGTGGTGGATTAATTAAAAGTCACATCACATCTAAATTTAGATGAGGAACGCCCTGCTCGAGCCAAAGGAATGTGTCACATCACAACACACACACACACACACACACACACACAGCTGTAGTCAAAATAACCCACAGACATAACAGGAACATGAAAGTACAGTTCTTACGCACGTAGAAAAAAAGTGCTCAAAAGCCTGCAAAGCCGAGACCTGATCCGAAGAATAAATGTGTTTGAAAAACCACCCCAACCCAAACACAACACACAAACAGCGAGCGTGTTTTCCGAGCGGCGCTACCTTAACTGTGTCAGGTACCTCCCCACACCACAGCCAGGGCTTCGCTCCAATTAGCCCAGAGTAAAGCTGGCTGGATTAATTGGAGTGGGTCTTGTGCAAGCGAAGAGCCCTCTCTCCCCACTCCCCATTAGCGCTGCTGGGCCAGATCATCTGAGAACATTTGTCATGATGAATTAGCTGCTGGGAGTGGAACGGGCCCGCGGAGTGCCACTGGGCTGTCACGCCTCTCACCAGCATGACACCATCAAGGGGAGATGAAGGGGCTGCTGGGAGATGAGGGCGGCTATGACAGTAGCACCTAAGCCCCGCTAACGGACACTCACAGCTTCCTACATGGATTCCTCGACGGGTCGAGTTAATTCATTCTCTTCGTGATTTCGTATCCCCCCCCCCCCCCCCTCCCGCCCCCCCACCCCCACGACTGGGTGATTAGAGCAGGGGTTAATCGTCAGACTCCTGGAGGACGGGTCCTTCTGAAAGGTGTCAGCCAGCACCTGTGATGTCCCTCTCAGAAGCCAGGCTTCACAGAACAGCTGGATGGTGACGAGGGCCCTGTCAGAGCTGGACGGGCTGTAACCAGGGAATTCACGGCAGGTTTCAAGATGCAAAAGATTGAATTTTGCAAGCAGGGCCACAGCTTCCTTTTTAAGGCAGTCCCCTTTTAGAAGTGTCATGCCAGCGCCTTTAAACCCTCGCTAAACTTAAACCACTTTGCTCTCATCTTCTGCATCCCTTTTCATAGGTTGTCATTTCCATATGTTAATATAAAACCTATTTAAGTTCCACTATACCGTATGTTATTTAATATTATGTTCAAGGGCTTGCGTAATATGCTTTTTATCATCACTTTGCACTTTGTATGTTGTGTGAATTATTGTGTGACTGAATATGTATAGTTTAGCAGTATGCAATTGCTGCATATAACCATATTCTGTATCGATTGGTGTTGATGTTTTTTTTTCTGGGATGAACTGCAGCATGGAGACCAAGACAGATGTACCTTTGGGGACAATAAAGATTGATCTTATCTTTCTCTTATCATATGCTATCATATCAGCCGATAGCTCTGGTTTGTTCTGGCAGAGAGGAGAAGCAGGGTGGATGGAGAGGGGAGAGGAACTGACTGGTTCCTCTCCCCATCAGGTCACCCTGTCATCAGAAACAGGCGGTGTCGGGGCATCCGACTGATCATTTCTGCTTCATGCCTGCTGCTCTTGGCGCAGGCTGCCAGGACAGACACAGGGAGAGAGAGAGGGAGAGAGAGGGAGAGACAGGGGGAGAGAGGGGGAGAGACAGGGAGGGAGAGAGAATGAAGAAAGAGAAAAAAAGCCTTCCCTGGCATCTGTGCGTTCACTTTGAAAATTAAGCCCAGCAAGAATCCTATAGAAAAAAAAAATCTCAAGCTGGCAGTTGTATTGGGTTTCTATTGACAAGAATAGTCAATGTGCCCAGGATTAAAAAGCAATCCCACGTTCAATATGACACCTCCCTACACGCTTTTATGAGTGCCAGTGAGCTGCCTTGTACTTCAGAAGCGGTGGATCGAGCTGTCGACGCGGGGGACAACCCAACCCGTAAGAGAAGGCTGCCTTCCCCGAGCTGAGTTAGCACAGGATATCTCTCCGACTCTCCTCTCATGCACTCGTTTTGAATACATGTGATCTGGAAACTCAACTCAGCAACCAAGCAAATGAGATTACGGCAGCCATAACCTCCGCCACCCAAACCCTCTCCGCAAGCAGCAGCGTTTAGGCCCACAGATCACTTCGGGGCTCGGCAGATTTAAATGGCATCCTCCACTGTCGGGGCACATCAATCATAAAAAGCACGGTGTAATTGGCTTTTCGTGACACAACATAGTGTTGCGTTTATCAAAGGGTGTTCAAGCATGTGCTTTCTGAGAAGGGCCCGCGCCCGTGCCATTGAAGAGGGGCAGCAGATCCCAGTGCTGACTCCAAATGTTCTCTCCACTACTACGATTAGATTTCTTTTTGTGGGGAGGGGTGGGGGTGGGGGGGGAGAGAAGAAGATGAACAAAAGTATTACTTAGTAAGTGTCTCTGCATTGACAGAGAGTGTATGGGAGTGCAGTCTGGCACCCTGGTGAAGCAGTGTGGAATGTGCCCACTGGGATGAAAGACATTCTACTGGGAGAGAACAAAGAGCTAAATGTGTCATAACGCTGGGTGAAGGATGTCATTTCTTCACAGGGGAAGAGAGAGAGAGGGAGAGAGAGAGAGAGAGAGAGAGAGAGAGGGAGGGAGGGAGAGAGAGAGAGAGAGAGAGGGGGAGAGAGAGAGGGAGGGAGAGAGAGAGAGGAGAGAGGAGAGAGAGAGAGAGAGAGAGAGGAGAGAGAGAGAGAGAGAGAGAGAGAGAGAGAGAGAGGGAGAGAGGGAGAGAGGGAGAGAGAGGCACACTGCACTGTCTTAGAAATAGAAAATGTTGAAACCAATATCATGTAGCTTTCACTTCAGATACTCTTACAATAAAGAAACGTTCAATATGACCAAAAAAATCACAGGAATGTGAAGGCTAGTAAAACAGGCGATGGAGAGACTAACACTGTTTCACATAGCGGGCTTCAGTAATGTAATGACAAGTCTTGATAGAGCACACGAACATCATATCTGTGGTACTAAGAATACCGGTGTACTCTAGATAGCATCTGACTACTATAACCGCTGAGATATAGAGAGAAGCTTTAGTAACCCTGCCCATCTATACACTAGAGAGTAGTCTTCGGAGCAGGAAGAATCAGCAAGCTTACATATTATAAACAGAACATACATTGGTTTGCAAGGGCATAAGTTACAACATATGAATATTTCAACACACTCAGCCCACCCTTTTACTCTCCTGTTTGCACCAATAAGCTGTGTGTGCCTTACAGCTCACCACCAGTACAGAAGCCTGCATACTCCCACCAGGCCCAGGGACTAGCCCACCAGGCCCAGGGACTAGCCCACCAGGTCCAGGGACTAGCCCACCAGGTCCAGGGACTAGCCCACAGGGTGACCACGGGCTGGCCAGCCCCTCCTGGCCTCCACCACTCAGCCCTGCCAGTTCAAACACCGGGGTCTGACTGATCTGGGAAAGACCCTGGCTCAGAGGAATTTGTCCATGCAAATACATGCCATTTCCTCTGACAAAACAGCACCACATGTCCAAGCCTCCAGGTCCAAGACTCTACAGGCTCAAGCACCTCTTCTCCTCACGGGGGGCTGGGGAGGTGAGGGGGGTGGGGGGTCTGGGGGACTGGGGAGGTTGGGGAGATTGGGGAGGCTGGGAGGTTGGGGAGGCTGGGGGCTGGGAGGTTGGGGAGGCTGGGAGGTTGGGAGGCTGGGGGGGCTGGGGGGGCTGGGAGGCTGGGGGGGCTGGGAGGCTGGGGGGTTGAGGAGGCTGGGGGGCTGGGAGGTTGGGGAGGCTGGGAGGTTGGGAGGTTGGGAGGCTGGGGGGGCTGGGAGGCTGGGGGGGCTGGGAGGCTGGGGGGGCTGGGAGGCTGGGGGGTTGAGGAGGCTGGGAGGCTGGGGGGGCTGGGAGGCTGGGATGTTGAGGAGGCTGGGAGGCTGGGGGGGCTGGGAGGCTGGGGGGGCTGGGAGGCTGGGGGGGCTGGGAGGCTGGGGGGTTGAGGAGGCTGGGAGGCTGGGGGGGCTGGGAGGCTGGGAGGTTGAGGAGGCTGGGGAGGCTCTCAGCTCTCAACACTGTTCTCAAGACAACGCTGTGTGAAGAATCCTTACTCACTCTGTTAATAATAAATACTACAACAGAGACATAATACAACTAAGGTCAATGTGATTTGTAAGCAGTTGCTGTCCAACGCTTGGAATCTACTGTACAACTTGAATCTTGAGACTGTTCAGAGTATAAACTTTTCACAGTACGGGGTGGAGAGCAGTATCGACTAAGTCTCTGACTGTACGTTCATACACACATTTCATAACACCGATAGAAAGTATCTGAACTGTGCTAGTGATGTCTGGTCTCAGATCCAACATTAGGCTCTAACACCACAACACTGTGCATCTGCAAGGGGGACCCCTAGTGGTGACATGACGTCACATCACTCTGCAGGATGAAACCACCAGAGTGCAAAAGATTCAGATCAGATCCAGCAGATAGTTGTAATTTCACAGATAACGGGGAATCTATAATATGAACTAAAATGCAAATTAAATTCCCCCGGATTTTACCCCGAAGAATAGAATTATAATTCTCATATGCTACTTCTCACTTAAAAGAGAACTCAAGCTTTTCCAACTTGATAAGGAGCAGCAGTGTCTCAGAGGCGCTATCTGGTTTGATTATCTCTATTTTCATGGACTGTCAGAGGAAGATGGGACCTCTGGCTCCGGAGGATGATGGAGGTCGACTGAGAGGACCCTGAGGACACAACCTCAACCCAGAGAGAACAAGAGAAAGAGGAAAAAAGAAAGAAAAGAAGGAGAAATCGATTGCTACGCGCTCCACATCGGAGTCTCCCCGTGACTGGCGTCTCACTCTGGTGATGACAACATTCCACTTTCACTCACTAAAAAAGCCCCCAAATTCCAAATAATAATCGCAATCCCAACCTAGCGCACAGGACCAAAAGGAACTGGTCTGCAAATGAGTTTACGTACTCGACTAGGATGCAACACGAGCAGAATTTGAGGAGCTTTTAGGCCTTAATTGACACGACAGTAAATGGGAGATCACATTTCTGTCCCCGTTCAATGATCTGGGCACCAAAGTGCAGCTCGTTCTACACCTCTGCTCATAGAATTGATTTCGCTATTAAACCTGCTGGATTCCTCTGCTGCCCGGATGGTGTTGAACAGCTCACCTCCCAACTTCTCTCTAAGCGACGCAGACACAAGGATTTCTACTGCAGACTAAACCCAGGTTTTTTTTGTTGCTATTTTATAAATCAGAGCTGCAATTAATTCCACCACAACTTAAATCAGCCATTTACCCAAAAGCAAAGAAAAATGGAAGCCAGTAGAACATAATACAGCTTTGCTGGGGGGGGGGGGGGGTATGAAGTTGTGGGCTCACAACTGAACCCATGCATTAGCACTCCCGCTAAATCAAGTGACCAAGAGGCCCCAGCCTGGACTGATGACGAGAACATCCCCCTCTTCTCCTACTGTACCCCGCCGGGAAGAGACGGAGGAACACTTGCTATTGTGATCTCTAAATAGCGTCTATTCATCCCCTGGGTATTTAGAAACCTTATCACAGAAATATCCCGCCGCACCCCCAATCTGGAGATAGCAGAGAGCAGCGGGAAACCAAGGGGGACAGCTTAGTGAAAATAAAAACAGAGCCCTGCGCTGAGAGCTGAGCCTCGGAGGAGATAATGGGAGACTGCAGACTTATCCCCCAGAGAGAGGAGAGGCTCCGCGTGGAGGGGGACCACACCAGCCCCTTCAGAAGGAGTCTTTAAGAAACCGACTTACCTGAACATTCATGGAGCAGTGCACAACAGCAGGCACAAACACCCACTCTCAGACTGCCCTGTGGCGCTCAGGCCAGGAGGCTGCTCCTCAGTGTATAGAAGTTTCCAGTGAACTGGGGAGTCAGGTGGCTGAGCGGTGAGGGAGTCGGGCTAGTAATCCGAAGGTTGCCAGTTCGATTCCCGGTCATGCCAACTGACGTTGTGTCCTTGGGCAAGGCACTTCACCCTGCTTGCCTCAGGGAGAATGTCCCTGTACTTACTGTAAGTCGCTCTGGATAAGAGCGTCTGCTAAATACCTAAATACCTAAATGTAATGTAAATGTAATGTAACTGCATTCTAGTTGTTTTAGGAATGATGGCAGTGCTAAAAAAAACACTCCTTAATGCTCGTTTAGAGTAGACGTTACTATAGACACATTCTATATTTTGGGGGGGATTTTTATGAACACACTTGCATCTAACAAGCATCCAGAAGATGACCTGGGGAACATCCTCACCGGTCTTGGTCAGGGGGCTGGAGAACAGCTGCTGCAGAAGCTTGTTCTCGGAGGTTCTCAGCAGCACCACGATGTCTGCCGGGAGCGTGTCGCGGTTCTTCTCCAGGAAGCCGTTGACGTTGTACAAGACCTGCACACACACAGTCATTCAGCGACTCGGAATCCGTCCGGACTTCTGCTCAGCACTTTTTAAAATGCATCACTGATTTATCAAAAAAAAATTATCATCGATGGCCATTCGGTTCGATCTCTTCACGGCTGATTTATCTTATGAATCGAAAACCTATTAGCGCTACGATACTGTACCTTCCCTGCGTAGTGCTGAATGCCAAAGCAAAGCTCCAGACGCTTCGGTCTCCAGAAGTACTTGTAGCGCAGATTGTCCTCAAATTTATCTGGACAGAAGAGAGGACACATTTGGAGGTTTTAACTGTGCAGCTTAACAGGCCCTTCATACTTACATTTAGTCATTTAGCAGACGCTCTTATCCAGAGCGACTTACAGTCAGTACAGGGACATTCCCCCCGAGGCAAGTAGGGTGAAGTGCCTTGCCCAAGGACACAACGTCATTTTGCACGGCTGGGAATCGAACTGGCAACCTTCAGATTACTAGCCCGACTCCCTCACCGCTCAGCCATCTGACTCCATACTTAAAACAACACTTTAAAGAGGATGTACAGACCTGTTCCTGAACTAGGAGGAAACATTTAATTTAGCAGGATTTTGGGGAGGCGTTTTCTGCTGTCTTTATAATGACAGTTTGAGAGAGACAGGGAGCGCAGGCAGAGAGAGGACGGGGAGGACATGCAGCAAAGGGCATTGACACGTGTAAACACATCCGTCCTTGTAGGAAGAGGATCATGGGTTCCTTCTTACCCACTAATATAAGGTCTGGTCAGTGACTCTTACCCACTAAGGTCTGGTCAGTGACTCTTACCCACTAAGGTCTGGTCAGTGACTCTTACCCACTAAGGTCTGGTCAGTGACTCTTACCCACTAAGGTCTGGTCAGTGACTCTTACCCACTAAGGTCTGGTCAGTGACTCTTACCCACTAAGGTCTGGTCAGTGACTCTTACCCACTAAGGTCTGGTCAGTGACTCTTACCCACTAAGGTCTGGTCAGTGACTCTTACCCACTAAGGTCTGGTCAGTGACTCTTACCCACTAAGGTCTGGTCAGTGAGTCTTACCCACTAAGGTCTGGTCAGTGACTCTTACCCACTAAGGTCTAGTCAGTGACTCTTACCCACTAAGGTCTAGTCAGTGACTCTTACCCACTAAGGTCTAGTCAGTGACTCTTACCCACTAAGGTCTAGTCAGTGACTCTTACCCACTAAGGTCTGGTCAGTGACTCTTACCCACTAAGGTCTAGTCAGTGACTCTTACCCACTAAGGTCTAGTCAGTGACTCTTACCCACTAAGGTCTAGTCAGTGACTCTTACCCACTAAGGTCTAGTCAGTGACTCTTACCCACTAAGGTCTGGTCAGTGACTCTTACCCACTAAGGTCTGGTCAGTGACTCTTACCCACTAAGGTCTAGTCAGTGACTCTTACCCACTAAGGTCTGGTCAGTGACTCTTACCCACTAAGGTCTAGTCAGTGACTCTTACCCACTAAGGTCTAGTCAGTGACTCTTACCCACTAAGGTCTAGTCAGTGACTCTTACCCACTAAGGTCTGGTCAGTGACTCTTACCCACTAAGGTCTGGTCAGTGACTCTTACCCACTAAGGTCTGGTCAGTGACTCTTACCCACTAAGGTCTGGTCAGTGACTCTTACCCACTAAGGTCTAGTCAGTGACTCTTACACACTAAGGTCTGGTCAGTGACTCTTACCCACTAAGGTCTGGTCAGTGACTCTTACCCACTAAGGTCTGGTCAGTGACTCTTACCCACTAAGGTCTAGTCAGTGACTCTTACCCACTAAGGTCTAGTCAGTGACTCTTACCCACTAAGGTCTGGTCAGTGACTCTTACCCACTAAGGTCTGGTCAGTGACTCTTACCCACTAAGGTCTAGTCAGTGACTCTTACCCACTAAGGTCTAGTCAGTGACTCTTACCCACTAAGGTCTGGTCAGTGACTCTTACCCACTAAGGTCTGGTCAGTGACTCTTACCCACTAAGGTCTGGTCAGTGAGTCTTACCCACTAAGGTCTGGTCGGTGAGTCTTACCCACTAAGGTCTAGTCAGTGACTCTTACCCACTAAGGTCTAGTCAGTGACTCTTACCCACTAAGGTCTGGTCGGTGACTCTTACCCACTAAGGTCTGGTCAGTGAGTCTTACCCACTAAGGTCTGGTCGGTGAGTCTTACCCACTAAGGTCTAGTCAGTGACTCTTACCCACTAAGGTCTGGTCAGTGACTCTTACCCACTAAGGTCTGGTCGGTGAGTCTTACCCACTAAGGTCTGGTCGGTGGCCTGGGGGAAGCGGCTCTCCTCGTCCAGCAGAGACAGCAGGCCCATGGGCTTCTGGAGGAACATGTCTAGGATGGGCCTGTTGTCCTCGTACTCCACCAGGCTGGCATCCACCCCCTCGCTCTGGTACTCCATCTAATTAGAGCCGGCGAATGTAGAACAACCTTCAGTTAATGATTTCACTAAATAACCCACTTAAACAGTGTGTGCTGAATGTGATGTGTGGGTGTTTGGGAGGCACCAGTAGTGGTGCCACAGCTGCATGTGCAGAGAGTTCCAATTCTGTGACTGAGGTTTATAATAAGAGGCTGTCGCTGTATGTATTATACAGAGCCTTTTCGGAAATAACAAATAGAGCCACTTACTAATCTATAATTTATTTCAATTTGCAAATAACCCAGAGTCATATCATAGTATTGCATCTGCTTAATTCAGATCAAAAAGTTCTTTTAAATATATATTTTACTAATAAAGTGGAACCAATGGATCTAAACCGGGCTCATGTTTAAGTCATTAACTTGGAATAATAAGCTTCTGTGTACCACTGGATGCAAGCCATATTCCTTTTACAAAGAAATCCCTTTCCCGCTAAGCACTAACCCTTTATCGAAGGCAGCTAATATGTCTGTATCACGAAGAACCCATAGAGGCAAGTTCACTACTAAGGTTCCAGAGAGAGACTCTAACATGAAGAGGACTTGATATATGAGGTACTATAGTACGACCTAAAGATATTCCTGGATACGTAGACGACAAAAGACATTGGCCACGTTCACCTCTTAAGTTATTTGATGTTAGTAAGCTAATGAAGGCCAGCTCATAATAATAACAGGATTCCTGAGAGGCGGGAGGTCCATTAAGACAAAACACATCACAGCAAAACCAGCCTTTGATTCATGTCTGTAACATGACGTCAAGGAAAATGAAGAGCTTCTTCAGAGTAAACAACTTCATTAAATCAATTAAGAAAATGATTTCCAGAGTGTGGAAGGCAAAATCATTTAAATGTCAATGTGCAGCTAGAGCAGAAGTAAGATATAGTGAATTATAGTATTTTAGCCACCAGGAATGTGATTCATTAGCCAGGCTTAGAATATTGAGATGCTTTTAGTAAACAATGATTGAAAATTAACGAGGCTTAGAATATCAAGAGGCTTTTTTGTAAACAATGGTAGAGAAAAAGCCCCATTATGCAGTGCAACACAAGGGCATGTAAGGCTATTGTTGTGTAAATGTCTTCATCGCTATGTAATGGACTGCCCTCCTACTCTGAGTTCAAGAGGCAATTCATCTTCAATAACCCAGCCCTTCTAAACACCCACCTGCTCAAGGGCAAAGATATGCTGGTTGAAGTAAAACTGAATCTGTTCGTTGGCAATGTTGATGCACAGCTGCTCAAAGGAGTTTTTCTTGAAGTTCTCAAATCCAAAGATGTCCAAGATTCCCACATTCATTCCACTTTCCGCGGCACTTCAAAGGAGAAAAAGGGGACATACACACTTATTTTTCTGTGTAACTATGTGAGTAAATCCCAAGCAACCACATGAGCTGATCAAATTTTCATGATAAACCAAGTTCAACCCAAATAGAATATCTGGTTTATAATGGCCTATTCTACTTTAGTAGAGAAATGCACTTTAAATAAAACTTATTTTGGATCCAGAAAATACTCTAAATTCATCAAGAAATGCCACTCGTTTTGTAACAGTTATGTAAACGAAAAAACTGTCTTTCATACTAAGTGCAGAGTTCGGACCCCAGCGCTACAGCATCACCACTTCTCTGTTATTTGCCAGTTCCACAGTCTGCACCCAGAGCCGCACGTCTTAGAGGTCACCTTCAGACTGGGTTAACAGGTTATTAATGGCAATAAGAGAGAGGAGAGAGATGATTGTAGTTTAGACAGGCACAGTGGGCCGCGCGCAGCTCTGATAGAGACAGTCAGACGATTCTCTGACAGTCTACGCTCGCATTTATCAGGGAATTCTCACGGATCAATGAACAACCCTTTACAGTCTCTCTGAAGTCTGTTTAATCATCTGAATATTATTTTCTTGGCACGCAACTCGGTATCAAAAATTTATTAAAACTTCTTTTGCGGTTCTTTTCTCTCCTTGTGCTTGTCCATTAATATTCCACACCCAGGGTCCGCTTCTCTACACAGACTTGAGGTAAAGGTCACACGAAGCTTCACAGATCGCACAAAACTAGTGAGGGGAGCTCTGCGTCCCAAGGACAGAGGGAGGCGCCGGGCGGGGCGGCGTGCGTGCTCACCAGATGTTAGTGTCGGGCTGGAGCAGGGCATTGATGCGGTTGACGATCCAGCTGAACAGCCGTCCGTACAGGGCCTTGGACATGGCGTCCCGGACGTCGGTGGCCTTGTCCACGGTGTTGGTGCGGATGATGGTCTCGCCCCGGGTCACCACGCAGTGCGAGGTCAGGGCCTCCTGCAGCTCCTCGGGCCCGATGCTCAGGAGAGACGCCGCTGAGGCAGACGGTGATGGATGAATCTCATTTCGCTCATAACAGCTAATCCACACAATCTGTACTGCGGTGAAACCCTGTTTCACTCAGATCAGAGATTCATTCTTCTGATACTATATTCTCTGACTGAACCAGCATATATATGGGGGGGATTTGGACTTTTCAATGACAATCCTTCCGTTCCAGTTTGGAGACACTAGAAAGGTTGCCAGCTGAACAGAGGCCTCACCGTTCTCCAGGGGTTCAGGGTTCGGCACTTCGCTCTTATCTGTCTGGTGTTGGGATGTGATGGCAGCAAATTCAATGTTTCCTGTATTTAAAATGGCACAGAGAATCCTGTACACCGAGTTCACCTCCTACAACAACAACAAAAAACAAGGAGGGAAAATAAATGGCGCCATGTCAAGACAAGGATCGACATTCAAAAGTCTGTGGAAAATTCCAGTTGAATTTGTGGAATTTATGAAATGTAAGGAGGGCAGTGTTTCAGATGAGCCGGAAGCTTCTGTGACCTCGTCTGTGAAGCCGATGATGCGGAAGCAGTCCTGAATGGCGTCAAACTGCTCCTGGTACAGCTTGCTGGACACGATGTCCTGCATCGCCCGGCCATGCTCGTTATTGATGTACCTGGGACACACAGAGACCCTCACTGAGACCTGCTTCAGGTCGAGCAGGTGTTAAGAGCCCTCAGGGCAGCAGGGGGCGCCCTCTCAGGCGTGCTCACCTGGGGGGCTTCCTGTCAGGCAGGCTGTAGTGCTTCAGTTTGCCTTGGTGGTATAGCCCAGCATAGATGTAGTAAAATATGTGGAAGTTTTTCTCCCCGCTTTGGGTCAAACAAAAGAACAACTGTGAGTTATAGTACGGTCAGAGAGTAAGTGTGCTGGGGAGGACCACGAGGGGTGCAGGAGCCAGCCTCACTCACGTGGCCTGTTTGATGACTCGGGACTTCTCCAGGAGGTACTCGGAGATCTTGGCCCCCATGACGGCTCCGGAGGGGGTGAACTTCATCTCCAGGTACTTGCCAAAGCGGCTGGAGTTGTCGTTAATGGCGGTGCACGCGTTCCCGAAAGCCTCCACCAGGGGATTCACCTGCAGGATCTTCTCTCTCAGCGTCCGGTTGTTAGCCTGCGATCACAGGTCATCTGTCAGACGGCCTGTCGAGCCACGTAGCTCAGCACTGTAAACAAACCTCTGAGGGACTGTGAAGCTGGGTCTGTCTGTGAGCAGTAAGATGGGTCTGTCTGTTAGCAGTAAGCTGGGTCTGTCTGTGAGCAGTAAGCTGGGTCTGTCTGTGAGCAGTAAGCTGGGTCTGTCTGTGAGCAGTGAGCTGGGTCTGTCTGTGAGCAGTAAGATGGGTCTGTCTGTTAGCAGTAAGCTGGGTCTGTCTGTGAGCAGTAAGCTGGGTCTGTCTGTGAGCAGTAAGCTGGGTCTGTCTGTGAGCAGTGAGCTGGGTCTGTCTGTGAGCAGTGAGCTGGGTCTGTCTGTGAGCAGTAAGCTGGGTCTGTCTGTGAGCAGTGAGCTGGGTCTGTCTGTGAGCAGTGAGCTGGGTCTGTCTGTGAGCAGTAAGCTGGGTCTGTCTGTGAGCAGTGAGGTCTGTCTGTGAGCAGTGAGCTGGGTCTGTCTGTGAGCAGTAAGCTGGGTCTGTCTGTGAGCAGTGAGCTGGGTCTGTCTGTGAGCAGTAGTACCTTCCCCAGGAAGGTGAGATGCTGGACAATCAAGTGGGCGCTCTCTGTCTTCCCCGCTCCACTCTCCCCACTGATGATGATACACTAACACACAGGGGAGTAGAGCAGAACACATCAGAGTAGAGCAGAACACATCAGAGTAGAGCAGAGTAGAGCAGAACACATCAGAGTAGAGCAGAGTAGAGCAGAACACATCAGAGTAGAGCAGAGTAGAGCAGAACACATCAGAGTAGAGCAGAACACATCAGAGTAGAGCAGAACACATCAGAGTAGAGCAGAACACATCAGAGTAGAGCAGAGTAGAGCAGAACACATCAGAGTAGAGCAGAGTAGAGCAGAACACATCAGAGTAGAGCAGAACACATCAGAGTACAGCAGAACACATCAGAGTAGAGCAGAACACATCAGAGTAGAGCAGAACACATCAGAGTAGAGCAGAGTAGAGCAGAACACATCAGAGTAGAGCAGAACACATCAGAGTAGAGCAGAGTAGAGCAGAACACATCAGAGTAGAGCAGAACACATCAGAGTAGAGCAGAGTAGAGCAGAACACATCAGAGTAGAGCAGAACACATGATCCATGATCAGGAGCAGCTGTACAACAGTCTGTACACCGGGTGTAGCCCCCACATAGTAACGTTCTCCCTCCCCACCTGGTCCTTGCTGAAGGTCACCATGCCCTGGTACGCAGCTGTCCCTCCCTACCTGGTCCTTGCTGAAGGTCACCATGCCCTGGTACGCAGCTGTCCCTCCCCTCCCCTCCCTACCTGGTCCTTGCTGAAGGTCACCATGCCCTGGTACGCGGCGTCGGCCGAGGCGAAGATGTGTGGAGGGTGGTCGGCGCGCTTGGCCCCGTGGTACAGCTTGGAGAACTGAGGACGCCGCAAAGAGAAACCTGTTACCGTGGAAACCTGTTACCGTGGCGCTTCACCCGTCCCAACCGCAGGACGGGCACGCCGTCGCCGTGATGATGACCGTACGGGCGTCTCACCACGGGCGGTCGGACAAAACACACCTGCGGGGAGTAGATGCTGAGGTTCTGGAAAGGGTTGAGGGCGATGAGGATGTCTCCAACGTAGGTGTATATCTGGAGCTCGTCATACCTCCTGTGGAGGTGCGTGATGATGGTCTCCTAGCGGGGTGGGTCAGAGACAGCGGCTGTACTGTACACCTGCTGATACGTTGTGCACTGGGTCAAACCTACAGAGTGAGTGAACGTGCGTTACCTCGTCTAGAACCTCCAGGTTGACGAGGTCGTCGTCGGGGGAACTCTCTATGATGAGGGTCTTGCGAGTATTGATCCTCTCATGCCTGCGTGAAGCCAAGCAGAAACGGAAGACTTGGGAAGCGTCCAGATGAACGGTGGATGCAGACAAATGGGGAGGGGGGGGTGATAATGTGTTGTTTCCATGGAGAGGCCCTCGGGGGAGGCCCCTCATGATCACAAGCTGTGATCGCACTTCATCTGGGCTTGACCTCTCACTCTGCAGGGGCCCGCTGGGGGAGGTCAGCACGCTGGGGGAGGTCAGCACGCTGGGGGAGGTCAACACGCTGGCAGCTGGCTCCCTGGGGCTGCGCAAACTCCCAGGGGGGCCATAGAGACAAAGTGTGTGTGTGTGTGTGGCTGTATGTGTTTGTGTGTCAACAGACTAGACTATTGAGTAACAACAATTTGAGTCAGTTCGATAGAACTCTTGCTGTCCTTACCACAGAAACACATTCAAGATCACAAAGACTTCCCGTGACCTAACTAAGCCTCACATTCACAAGCAACAGCGGCAGTATCGGATTCTCAAAGTCTATCTATATTCTATGACAATAAATAATCGATCATATGAGAGGAAGAACAGGAGACCAGATTCACCCTGGGCCACGTGCATTTTTAACCTCGTCTGTGTTCTCCTTCATTTCCTATTCTGAGCAGAAACCCAACAGTGAGTCCACAGGGGACCCGTCTCAGTGAGTCCCTGTCACCGCGCGTCACTGCGGGCTGCGCGGCAGGAAATGCTCGCCACTTCCCTCTCCGACACACGTCCCATATAGCCTTCTCACATACACTTTGGTCCGGATCGTACCCAAGAACGCAGGGTTTCTAGCAAGACTGACTTTTAGCATTTGTCGTCGCAGTATGCGTAGCGTTTTTGGGAAAACCTCCCTCTGCGAATGACCTCCCTGATCTGTCTTTTTCCTCTGCTGTGATGAAACCTGCCTTTCATCACTTTGAGATTCGGCTCCAGTAAACGCACTCTGCCGTGGCCTCGTGCCTCTCTCCAGGTCGACCACTTCCTCAAGCCTCCGTGTGCCGTTTCCATGGATCAATCTCTCTTTTGTTTGTGGTTTCAAAATGACAATGCAAATTATAGCCTATTCTTTGAAAACGGAGACCGTCTCATGGCAAATAAGACTCACGGGCTTCTCTAGACACTCGGAACTCAGTCTCCCTCCCTCTTTAAATCGTCGGCCTCTTCTTCTTTGTGTCGTTCTGTTAGATAGCTTGCAGGTTTGCAGCTGTTTGGCTTGATGTCGCTCTGCAGACCACAGCTAGGTACAACTCTGGAGTTTGACACACATGCTCTAAACCCTCCGAGTCGGAGTCCTGGCTGGGGTGAGACCAGAACTCTAAGATCACCTTCTGTCTCCTCAAGCTCCTAATCTAGTTATACACTTTCACTGTGAACGGGGGACAAGGGACTACAATCACTGGCACGCCACACACACACGAGGGAGGGGGGAGGGGGGGGGGGCTGGCAGGGGGCTGGCAGGGGGCTGGCAGGGGGCAGGGCTGGTGTTCTGGAGCAAGTTTTCAGATAGCAGGGAAAGTAGTCCCATAGAAGCCAGAGGGAAGGCTTAAAGAACAATCTCACTAATCTCACTACAATGTGGAATAGAACTCACATGGTGGCCCTGAAATATTGTTTTCTTTTATATCATTATTTATTATGATCTTATTTATATTTAAATGGACTTTAAATATAAATCCATCCATATATAGGTCCATTAAGACCAATTCCTAGCTAGTGCATTTAAGAATGTCCAGTGCTGAGCGGTGATTTGGACGGTCATTAGGACACCATCCCGGAATAACTGGCAAACGTTCCGCCATTTAGCATTTGACTACGGCTTTCCACAAGTTGATCAATCTTCTACAGCGTTTCCCCCCCCGTACTGCTTCACCCCGGGCAGCAGAGCTCCGTTTGACTCTGCTCATCAGGATGGTTACTGGATCCACGGGCACCAAGCACAAAGCTTTCATTCATCTAAAGGTTAGTCAGCACAATTCCGGCACAATCCCTCCTCCCAAATGAGTCTCCCTCCCCTAACCTCCCTTAATCACACTCTCTCCATCACCACTCCATCGCCTCGTGGCTGCCGTGGGATTTCGGAGCGACGCTACTGTTTTAGGAGATTAGACTCTGACCCCTACTGGTGAGAAATCTCATGTGATTGGTTCATCCAATCACTCCCCTTGCTCACTACTTCACCTCACTACTCTTTGCCAACCAAAGAGAACCTGACAAAAAGACATACAAAATATTTTTTTTAAAACATCCACCATAGCAGTTCAACAACACAAGCAGACCGGAATATCGGTCAGATCTCAGCATGTGAGCCCACGGTCTTCCATGGCTTACTTGGTCTTGGTTTTGCAGCTCTTCTGTGCTTCCTGCTGCTGGTGCAGGAGGCTGGAGAGCTGCTGGCCCAGGGGGAGCTCCTTGCCGTGGGCCTGCTTGATGAAGGGGTGCTCCAGCAGGTGGGTCACGGACGGGCGCGTCTCAAAATCCTTTATCAAGCACCTGCGCAGCGGGGGTGGGGGGTGGGGGGTGGGGGAGACAAGAAACACACACGGTCACCACAAATTCATACACCCTCACAGAGACAGCAAACACACTGCCGGTGCCGTAACCTCCTCCGCATGGACCTGGCGCCTGATGATGATGTCATCTCCATCCAGCTGATCTTTTCCTCTCGTCTCTGTGGACGTCGACAGCAGAAGACGCCGGGACAAACGACAGCCTGGTACAGGGAGGATGCCGAGGCAGGGATCCGCTCCAGAGTGTCTGAGTCTGGGGCACTGATCGCCTCTCTCCCCCCTCCCCTCCTCTGGACCACATGGTCACCATCACCATGGCCCCCGTGTTTGGGAGGGCAGTCCCTGCCCCCTATCTGCACCGTGCAGTGTTTACCCCCAGCCTGTAGTCTGTCATCCTGACACACATGCAGTCACATGGGGGACTGATTTAAATCCATCCCATCTGAGATGAGAAGGCACAACCCAGTGTTGTTCTCGTGACATCGTAGGGACGTCAAGTAGCAATATCAGTGTAAAGTAGAACCAACATGTCCAACATGCTAACATGCAAAGTAAAGATAAACATGATATGTTTCATGTAATTTGAGGCGAAAGGCATTCACATCCTGGTCCAGGGTACACAATACGTGACTGGTCTCATTGTACAATTCCTCTAAACTCCCAAGTGCCTGGTCATGTTTGTCTGTTTGGGAGCACCGCAATACAAAACCGCAAGCAGCCCTGAGATAAGACAGCCAAACAGCTCTAACATAGCTAGCCCTTTCCGCGCTCTAATAAAACGCTCTGGCCACGCTCCCTATCTGCTTTCTTCTGTTGTGAAAATTCATTCCCAGAATTCATTAGTGTCAGAACATTAAGCAGAGGTTGCAGCCATTAGCGGTGCTGTGTGGGTGCTATGCTAAGCATCGGCCACTTCGTCACAAAAGGCAGCAGCTCTCTGGCTGCCTGAGACACTGGTGATGCTTTCATTACCCACGACAGTCGACCCCTGTTCAAACACACACACACACGCACACACACACACACGCGCACACACACACACACACACACACGCACACACACACACACACACACACACACGCACACACACACACACATACGCTCACTCACACACACGTTCACAAACACATTCCTTACACACACACACACGCACACACACACGCACGCACACACACACACACACACACACACACACACGCACACACGCACACGCACACACACACACACACGCTCACTCACACACACGTTCACAAACACATTCCTTACACACACACACACGCACACACGCACGCGCACGCACACACACACACACACACACACACACACACACACACACACACACACACACACACACACACACACACACACACACACACACACACACACACACACACACACAGGTCTGGTAGAGAGCTGAAGAGGCGTCACAAACAGCCTGCATTGCCTGATAACATTGTCCACACTCCCTGCATTGTACCCTTGTGGGCTTTGTTTGAGGAGATTATTTCTGATCTCTTATCACACAATCCATTACCTCACATTACAGTGGGCACAATCCAAATCAAATCCAATGAAAAGCACTACAATCTTACAGTATAGGGTGCATTAATAAAATGTATCTTTAATCAAATATAGCAGTTTTAACATCTATAGTAGCCCTATTATGATGTGTGTTTGCGGAGAGAAAAGCGTGGTGGTAATGGATGTGTGATTTAAAGAAAATGTATTTTAACATTCATCAAAAGACTCAGAAAAGGCTTGTATTAGAAAATGATTAAGAAACCGCAACCAATGGGATGAAATAAACCCAATCCCACACCTGACAGTTTGTACGTTTATCACAGGGAACGCACTCCGAGATAACTAGAAGATATAAGTGCTGTTTTTGATTAATCAACGACAGACCCTGGTGCTTTGAGCAACGCACGAGTCACTCAAATAAACAAGAAGATTCAACCCCTTCCTGGTTCCGCTTCACATATACCTTTTTATTGTTCTCATACTAAAAAATGAATTAAGAATCATTCCTATTCCATTTACTCTTCTTTTTTTTTTTTTACTACTGAAATAATAATACAAAAAGGAAAACAGAAATCCACAACCCACAAATAACCTTCCAGATAAATTGAATTCTGGCTCCCATTTACACCTTGCCCCAACTCCATCACCGCGTCTCTTCAGGTTAGATATTAAGGTCGTATATTAGGAGACTGCATTAAGGGCAAACGTTGACATTATGTCTTTCTGCACACCAGAGGATGTGATGACTAAACTAGGACACAGATAGAACTGATCATTCAGTAGAATTAGTTTTCTCCCTCTGTGGCAGATTTACACAAATAGAAAAAGGGTGCAGACTGTGAAAACATACTGATATCATCTAGTTTTGACATAACGTCAATTCCCCGATTCCCAATCATCATAGGTTACCAGGTAACAAATGCTTAAGCGATTCTCATGTCAATAATGAGCTACATCCATCAAAAGCAGAACTGAAAACAGCTGGTTTATGATCACTATCATATTTTCCAATAGATTATTAAATATTATAATATAAATCAGGTGAATGGAACCATGTCACAATATGGTGTTAAACAACAGTTACACTACTCATTATACCCATTCAAAGCCAGCGAGTGGTGAGGTCTGGTGTGGTGAGGTGAGGTGTGCTGTGGTGAGGTGTGGGGAGGTGTGGGGAGGTGTGGTGAGGTCTGGTGTGGTGAGGTGAGGTGTGCTGTGGTGAGGTGTGCTGTGGTGTGGTGAGGTGTGGTCAGGTGAGGTGTGCTGTGGTGAGGTTTGCTGTGGTGAGGTGTGGTGAGGTGTGCTGTGGTGAGGTTTGCTGTGGTGAGGTGTGCTGTGGTGAGGTGTGCTGTGGTGTGGTGTGGTGAGGTGTGCTGTGGTGAGGTGTGCTGTGGTGTGGTGAGGTGTGGTGAGGTGTGGTGAGGTGAGGTGAGGTGTGGTGAGGTGTGGTGAGGTGTGCTGGCGTGTGGTGTGGTGAGGTGTGGTGAGGTGTGGTGAGGTGTGGTGAGGTGTGGTGAGGTGTGCTGGCGTGTGGTGTGGTGAGGTGTGGTGAGGTGTGGTGAGGTGTGGTGAGGTGTGGTGAAGTGTGGTGAGGTGTGCTGGCGTGTGGTGAGGTGTGGTGAGGTGTGGTGAGGTGTGCTGGCGTGTGGTGAGGTGTGGTGGCGTGTGGTGAGGTGTGGTGAGGTGTGGTGAGGTGTGCTGGCGTGTGGTGAGGTGTGGTGAGGTGTGGTGAGGTGTGGTGAGGTGTGGTGAGGTGTGGTGTGGTGAGGTGTGGTGAGGTGTGGTGAGGTGTGGTGAGGTGTGGTGAGGTGTGCTGTTGTGTGGTGAGGTGTGGTGTTCAGGTAGAGAGAGCAGGAGAATTAGAAGAGACAGGGGAAATGCTTCACTTACTGAGCGATGAAGTGGCAGAAACTCCGGCACCATTGATCTGGCTTGCGTAATGTCGGGGAGGGGTTTCTGAAACACACAGGACAAAAAAAACACCAATTACATGTTGTTCTTACTGTGCTTAACCTAACCATCATCAGTGTACTGTAAGACCCTTTAAAACCCTAATGTCGTGATCCGTCCATGACTGCCTGCAATGGCCCATTGGCCATGGCTACCTGACCATAGGATTGTATTAGCTACAGGTGTCCTAAGACTCAGTGAGAGTTACACAAGTTTACTAGGGACCAGGCTGCAGGGTTGCCAGGTTTGTGGCAGGCAGGGAGAAGTGACAAACGATAAGAGCTTCACAGCTGTCAGGCAGGAAGCATCTGCTAGGAGGAGAGGGAAGTTATGAAAGCCGGTTATACCTCTGTCAGCAGCGTTTATGGAGCCCATCTACAATGAGGCAAGTACCTTTAAAAGTAGCTCGGTGTGTGATGTCAGGTCTGGACACTGAGGCCGAACTGCTGGGAGGGAACACTGGAGGTCTGGTGTTCAACAATCCTAATATTCTCCATTAAATCATTAATGGGGAGTTTCACTAATTGGGAAAACTGGTAACAGCTACTTGTGAGGAAAAAAAGTAATTATCGAATTAATGTGAAACTATTCAAAACAAATGGCCTCATTTTGATTATCACAAAAAACATCAAGAACAAAGCGATGAGCGTCACTCATAAACAAGACCCTATTAAACCTGTCTATTTTTCAGCAAGAAATCTGTCATTCTCTCCAGCACTAAGTCACTCGCTGCTTTGATAAAGATTCAGACAGGCAGTCCTTTCTGAAGTGCAGATCAAAGCCAAGTAACTGACTGCTTCAATGCAAAATATAATATAAGCCCGAAGCCATGCTCTAGCCTTGATGTTGTTCTGCACTGCTTATATTACAAAGTCAATACACCAGCACACTGGAGATAACACAGTCAAGTACCCTCATTGTGCTCAGGGAATTCAGGCATCTTTTTATTTATTATTATTCCAGTATTTGTGAAAGCAGTGACTCACATTGTAAACACAATTGGCTTATTCAAATCTAAGTCCAGGGACACATAGTATTGTCAAACGTTTGTCTGAGTGGATCCAGGCAAAATCAGGGGGGGCTGTCAGTGCTGCCAGCGATGAACCCTGGGTCTCTACTAAAACACGAAGAGAAATGAAGAAATCTGTTGGCTTAAAGAAGCTGACTTCAATGCAGAAATCGTCCTCATACCAATACCAAAACACACAGTCTGACATCATTCCTCCACTCTTAAGGCTGACTTTATGACTACATCGTCAGCCCAGCTGAAAGCGACAGCAGCGAGAGGCAGCGTGGACGTCTCTGGGGGCAGCGGAGTGAAAACCCGGACGCCCCGACACCGAGATGGCCTTTTAAAGGCTGAAAGAGTCGAAGAGGGAGGAGAAAATAAAGACTCGTTCTGGGGAAGGACCACCCGCTCCAACCCCAGCTCATCCATCACCCCCCCCCCCCCCGTTCTCCTGGGCACACATGAGCGCACACAGAGAGAAGCCGCTACACTTGTCTCTGCCCAGCAGCACATGCTGGGGTTCTGGGGCCCAGCATGCAGCAGCACGGTGGGAATCACTGCATAAAACACACGGGCGACTCGAAGCTCTCCTCACTGGTCATGATTGAAATGTCACACAAACAGACTATCCCGCGTCAGGGTGTCGCTGCGGCCGGCGTGTCAGATGGATTATGTCGTCTTAGAGCTACGAGATGTTGAAAAAACAGGAAGTGGGTGAACAGCCGGATGAGTACTATAAATTGCTTTCTTGGATAGGTTTTATCTGGTCAGAAATCGATGAGATTTAAAAAGGGAAGAGAGATAATTAGGTTGTAAAACTTGTCAAATGATGCTATATGGCTCGTTCATTTTTCAAAACAACCCATGAAAATAAATTCCACAGTATCGTGGAAAGAAATGACGGCGATCAAACAACATTTAGTTTATTTGCTGTGGCTCAACTCTAAATCAGGACAACCAAGTCGAAAAACAACTGTGTGTGGTTTGTGTATCCACAGAGAGAAGTCCAAACACGGGTCACACAGAGTGCCAAATCTCACATTTTTCTTGGAGACAATCTATGATGGATCGACCAGTTGACATGTGGTCAATAGTAATCTGCCACATACAAAAGGATCCACAATCGTTCCGAAAATGTAAGGTCTTCAGACAGGCCTCTCTGAGTCAGAAACTAACGCAGATAACACTACCATTTACTTATCAAAATGTAAAGAGACAGCATTGTGGTTTAGAGAAGACACAATATCATTTTGTAAAATGTAAAATATGTAAAATACACGTTTCTTTTGTTGAAAGGAAAGGGTTAGAAGAAAGGGTTGGAAAGGGTTAAAACACAGTTTAAAATGTTTATGCACATACGGTTCAGTACTGGAGTCAATTCCAAATCTAGTCTCTCAGGGTTGAGAAATATTGGTGGAAGAAAACAGCAAAAGAAAAGGCCATCTTCCCCCCTGACTGTTCTGTTCTGCTCCGCAGATTTCAAATCCCCCCTGGTTCCTGCAAGGGGCACGGACCCAAATCCCCCCCTGGTTCCTGCAAGGGGCACGGACCCAAATCCCCCCCTGGTTCCTGCAAGGAGCACGGACCCAAATCCCCCCCTGGTTCCTGCAAGGAGCACGGACCCAAATCCCCCCCTGGTTCCTGCAAGGGGCACGGACCCAAATCCCCCCCTGGTTCCTGCAAGGAGCACGGACCCAAATCCCCCCCTGGTTCCTGCAAGGGGCACGGACCCTCACCACAACACTGCTTTTGGATTCCACTCACAAGCCTCATGATTTCATTAGCCTGAGTTGCCCGGGACAAGACATCCTTTCCTCCAACCCCCTCCCTCACTTCTGTTTTCCAGCTCAGACATATACAAGCCTGGTTATATACATGTCTAATATCCACTTGGATCCGGGCAAATACACCCAGCCTTGCTCTTCTTTATCTATTACCTGTGACCTTCGCAGCCTTTCAGCTCACAAACGTCCTGATGACTTTACACAGGGACTTTCATGGTATGGCAAACTTTGCAGTGAGAATATTGGCCCAAGTAATTAACCTTCCCACATATTGAACAGCATCGTCTTAAGTTTCCATAATTAATTCGGCAGCTTACACTTTTACAGCTTTCCTCTTTTACACGCCCCATTACCCACATCTATGGTAACCATGGTCCCCACATATATGTCAAATCGCCGGCGAAATTACAGCCGGCCGTCTCATCATAACACAGGGCATATAATCCTGAAGGTTCCAGCATCTTGGAGGTAACAGAAAAAAAGAGGAGGGGTGCATCCACAACACCACAAAACATCCACAACACACTGAACATCCACAACACCACAAAACATCCACAACACACTGAACATCCACAACACCACAAAACATCCACACACCACAACACACTGAACATCCACAACACCACAAAACATCCACAACACCACAACACACTGAACATCCACACACCACAACACACTGAACATCCACAACACCACAACACACTGAACATCCACAACACCACAAAACATCCACGACACCACAACACACTGAACATCCACACACCACAACACACTGAACATCCACAACACCACAAAACATCCACGACACCACAACACACTGAACATCCACAACACCACAAAACATCCACACACCACAACACACTGAACATCCACAACACCACAAAACACTGAACATCCACAACACAACAAAACACTGAACATCCACGACGAGTCAGTCCCAATATCAAGCCCTGTACTGCGTTGAAACCATCTCCATCTCCAACCAACAAATGTGAACCTGCAACCTCTTGATCTGCAGTCAAATGCTCTAACCACTGAGCTATACCCCTCAGCAGTGCTATGCTAGAGAACAGGGAAAAGAAATACTTGGACAACTTTGGAATTTAAACTCTTATGTTGGTCTGGATGTTCAGGAATAGAAATAATCTTATTTCAGGAAGATGAGTGTCTTTGTTGGGTGTGCAAACCATAACATGTGCAGGTACGTTAAGAACTGCAGAAAAGGCGCCCTTCCCAAGGACAGTCCTTCATCAGCACCAGCTATTCTGATCAAAGCTCGTAAGATAGTCAATTGAAAAGGGTGCTCAAGCATGGGAACCTCTTTTCCAGGAAGATACTTCCGTAATATGACATCCAGCTCTTCAATACAGGGAAATATAGTGTCCCAGTCGCCTGTGCTCATCAGAGGGGCTCTCCAGAGCATCACTACCATCGTGTTGGAAGGCATTTCCCCTGTTAGGATCACAGTCCCGACACGACAGGCAGGACGCATACGCGCCTCCCCTTGATTCTGACTGCCTTCCTGCATTGATGAGAGAATATATTTGAGATAGATGACATGTTAACAGAATCATTTCACGGTTCAGTGCCCCCCCCCCCCCCCCACTGTGATTTATCGTGGAGTCGCCCAGCCAAAGGTCCCAATTCACACGATTTATGGACCCGGGCCAAATATCTATTTTGATTCGAAAGAGAGACCCCAGCCTCAATAGCGTTGGCTTGTAACACGTGTCTAATTCTATTCAAACCTTTAAGTCGGTCAAAGAGAAGAAAAGGTGATAAAAGAGATGTGTAACTAGCGTTATGTAGACGCATATTAGCCTTGCTATCATGGCCTAGGCTAGATGTCAGCTGAGGATCCTTGCAGTTGCATCTCTGAAGCAGTTTCATTTACGGAACTGTACTCGATACACTTTTTAAGGGTTGTTTTGTGTCCAACAGTCTATCAGAAGTAGTCATGACTGCCTCGGAATTAACCTTTGCAGACTTTGAAAGTCCATCTGGTTCTTTTACAACCCACTGGTGTATTGTTGAGCCCTTTCAAAGAGATGTACATCCCTTCAGTCTCTCTCTGCCTCTCTCTGCCTCTGCCCTCTCTCTCTCTCTCTGCCTCTGCCCTCTCTCTCTCTCTCTGCCTCTCTCTGCCTCTCTCTCTCTCTCTCTCTCTGCCTCTCTCTCTGCCTCTGCCCTCTCTCTCTCTCTGCCTCTGCCTCTCTCTCTCTGCCTCTCTCTCCCCTCTCTCTCTCTCTGCCTCTCTCTGCCTCTCGCTCTCTCTGCCTCTCTCTCTCCACACAGAGAAGAGTGTTGCCGTCCTCTCTGTGGTTTGGGAGCCCCTCAGGTTGACCCAAACAGCCACTGAGAATCCTTCCTCAGATACAATCCATGCGACCGGATCCTAAATTCACATCATAATGTAGTTGTGACCAAAAGCTGTGATGACACCCATAGATTCCTGCTAGACGAGGCCTGCCTGTCCCCCCCCCCCCCCCGCCTGTCTCCCAGCTGGCTCATGGGGGGGGGGGGGGGGGGGGGGGGGACATTGTGACGGGAGGCTGACAGGCTCATCTCAATGTGAATGGAGCTAATCACCGATGCAAATTGCAATCAGGGGGGGGCCACATCCTCACCTAACAGTTAGATAATTTGCACGATTGTGCTGATAACCAAAGGTCAGCCACTTGTACCATCAAGGCGTTCAAATAATCTTTAATCAAAAATTACGTCTGCATTGGAGGATATTGTCCGATTAAATACGCGTCAAATCAAGAAAGCGTTGTTGTTAATGATGTGGAGTTCTGCAGTAAGGATTTTCAAGATAAAGAACAAGGGAACCACTATATACATATAGAAGCTGTATAA
Source organism: Thaleichthys pacificus (assembly GCA_023658055.1). Classification (NCBI taxonomy): domain Eukaryota; kingdom Metazoa; phylum Chordata; class Actinopteri; order Osmeriformes; family Osmeridae; genus Thaleichthys; species Thaleichthys pacificus. Next base: position 2,705,720 of record CM042867.1, read on the forward strand.
CTGTTTTATACATTTACATGTATATGTGTGTGTGATTCTACATAAAAAAAAACAAACTTGGGTGCATTTCGGAAAAATGTTCAGTGTAGCCTTCTCAGACAGAGAGACAAGGAAAGAGAGAACTGGAGAGATTTACACATAAGGATTCCCTCACTATCCCCCCCATCTGAATTAGGGCCGGTCGTGTAGCGAGCGTGCGGCCTCAGGGAGAGCCCAGTCAGCCGTGTGCAGAGGGCGCCCCCTGGTGCCTCACCGTGGGATCTTGAGAGGGCTTTGACGGGGTGCATCTCCGACAGCGGGGGGTCTCCGTCGGCCAACTCGATGGCCGTGATGCCCAGCGACCACACGTCGCAGCGGGCGTCGTACGAGTAGTCGTACTGCTGCTCGCAGGCGATGACCTGGAACAGAGAGAGCGCGGACGTGAGGCGAGCAGGTGGCACGAGGGAGAGGAGGGGAGGGGAGGAGGGAGGGGAGGAGGGAGGGGAGGTGGCACGAGGGGGAGGGGAGGAGGAGGGGATGAGGTGGTACGGCGCTCTGACCACTCAGAGGAGGGGAGGGGGGAGGAGGAGGGGAGGGGAGGAGGGAGGAGGAGGGGGGGAGGAGGAGGGGAGGAGGAGGGGGAGGGGGGAGGAGAGGGGGAGGGAGTAGGGAGGGGAGGAGGGAGGGGAGGGGGAGGAGGGAGGAGAGGGGGGAGGAGGAGGGGGAGGAGGAGGGGAGGAGGAGGAGGGAGGAGGAGGAGGAGGGGAGGAGGAGAGGCTGCCCTGCGACAGTGTTTCTAACCTACTGTTTTTGTACATAATCTCTCAGTGATAGCGGGGAGGCTGGGAAGGAATAAGCCCTCTGCAATGCAACACAGAAGACAGTTTCTTCTCTGCTCCAGCTTTGCTTCCCCCCCACAAAGGGCACATAGATACTTGAATGAAACGAAACAGAGGAGAGCGAGAGAGAGAGAGAGAGAGAGAGAGAGAGGAGAGAGACGAATGAGAGAGACGAGAGAGAGAGAGAGAGGACGCCTTGCTGGAGCAGGGAACGGCGGGTCAGAGAAGTTGTCTTTGGTGCGCTCGTCCTTCCACTCACCGTCAATAACCATTACCCACACCAGAATTTACAGCTGGCTTTATTCTAATTGGCCCTGAGGACCCCCTCCTACCAGCACAATCATCGCGCCTCATTTCTGCCAAACAGTAATCTGGGGCCGGCCCAGACTCCCAGCTATTAACCTTGAGGAGACCTCCAGAGCAGGGCGTGCACAATGGAACAATAGGAGCAGGAGGAGGAGGGGAGGAGGAGGGGAGGGGGAGGAGGAGGGGAGGAGGAGGGGAGGAGGAGGGGAGGAGGAGGGGAGGAGGGGATTGAGAGAACAGCACAGCCACAAACCTAGACCAGTCTGTCTTTCAACAGCTCATAAAACAACATCTACTGATGCTCGTATAACCCAACGGCCATGTCAATGAACATTAACATGTTGAAGAGTCTTTCATATTACCATTTGGGGGGGACGGGGGGAGGGGGGGGGGGGGGACTTTAGAGGGACGCAGCAGGCTAGCAGACTGACCTCCGGGGCCATCCAGAACGGCGTGCCGACGGACGTGTTCCTCCGCAGGCGTGCACTGGTCAGCTGAGCGGACACACCTGGGCAGAGTTTAGCATATATTAGCTGTATATCACATTGACGAGAAATGACAACTGCGTGTTTGTAATTATATACTAAGCAGCGTCGCGTTTGTGTGAATATGGTAATCAATCAATAAAAAAACTGCCACTTCCATTTCCTGTGGCAACCTGCCATACCGTGATAACTATTGGCAATAATAGTCTCAAATTAAGTGGGACAGATTTTTATCAGCAGGGGTCTGTTTCATCTGTAACACATAGAGGATCGCAACATGCCCGAGGGAGACTGGAAGCTATTTACTAGAACAGCTTTCTTTTTTATATGCAAAGGATCAAATAATGCAATTCAAATGAGCAATAATAGCCTTAGGTTAAGGCTCTGGCCCATGAATTACACAGATGCTACACAGAGCGAGGAACTACGATCGTCTGAATAAAGAAGGTGATTGTCCGTGTGTTTGGGTTTATCTGATGCTTTGTCGATGATGCCACGGGATTTTCTGCGGGTAAATAAAATGTGTTAAACTGTTCACAACAACAGATGAGTCATCTGTCAAACAAAAACCCGCACAAAACAGGCAACGCTAAAGATACTGTCAATGAGCTCCCTTTGGCATATTTCTGGGAACTATAATTGGGCTAAATTGCCCCTCAAGAGCAAAACAAAGGCTGTTACCAAAGTCAACGAGTTTGACTCCTCCCCTGTTTGTCAGAAGGATGTTGTTTCCTTTGACGTCACGATGGATGATCCTGTTGTTGTGTAAATGCTGCAGGCCCTGTCAGGGAGGGGGGGGGGGAGCACAGGGGGGCTTGATAAACACCAGCAGCCCCTCTTCAACGAGAGTGATCGATATCATTTAAATGCACTTCAAATAAATCAGCTCACTGTCATGCATATCAAAGGACGCCCCCTGCCCTGGTCGTAGCTGGGTAAACCCCCCCCCCCCCCCCCCCCCCACAGAGCGCTGTGGAATAACCACACCCCTCATACACACCCCTCCATACCACACCCCTCCACTACTAACCCATCCCATTCCCCACCCCACATTAGCAGCGTTGCGGAGGTCCGTCTTACGGAGAGGGCGCCGAATAAGATGTATGCGATAACGGGCTCCTGCAGTCTCTGGCCTCGCATGAGCAGGCCCTTGATGAGCTCGGTGACAGAGCCACCATTGCACAGCTGGGACAGAGAGAGGGAGAGAGACAGAGAGAGATGGAGAGAGAGAGAGAGAGAGAGAGAGAGAGAGAGGATGGAGGGAGGGAGGAGGAGGAAACAACAGTAAGTCGTCCATTACTCACTGTGTGGATTATGATTCATGACCTGAGCTATCTCTGCTTCCCCTCCAGTCAGGCCTCTCTCTCTCCTCGCCCGGCTCACGTTTCCATGATGGGATTGAGATATCTGCAGGGAACCTTCCAGACCCTTGCAGCTCAACGCTGGGTCTAGATCAGAGTCATCTACAGTAAATCTGGTGTTTCTGTGACACAGAGGCTGCTCTGACATCACGTAGCAACAGCCGTATCCGAGGCTGGATCTGGCGTGTTTAGCCTGGAGTCCGTGTGCAGAAGTGTGTGAGGTGACACGGACTGGGGCGGGGCGGTGATAAGGTCCCGCAGCACGTTCCGGCATCAACACGTTTGACAAACACATTTCATAGACTAAGTTATGCCTTTAACAGCAGCCACATATATAAACCCTCGTATGATGAATTGCTGTACGTGTGTTTACCATGCTACTTAACTGTTGGGCCTTGTGACAGGTGCTATACAGTTTTGAACAATGAAAGACCTTCAGGTGAGCTCACCTCCAGAACCAACCAGAGCTGCCCCCCGGAGATGTCGTCGGACTTGTAGAACATGCCGTAGAACTTGACCACGTTGGGGTGGTTGGACAGGGAGCGCAGGATGTTGTACTCCGCCTCGATCTCTTCATCCACATCCTTCGACAAAGGAGGCCCCAGTTAGCCCACATCACGTTCTGTACAAGGCTGTGCTAGAGCACCATCACACAGACTCTCTAGGAAGCGGAGCTTCACACAGTGTACCCCTCTGGTGTCTCCTGTATCTCTAAGCGGAGCAGGTTGATCTGGAGGTGAATAAACTGCAACATGGAGACCTTTGATCAGGGCAGAGACCTAATAAACACAGAGAGAGACTCCGGCTCTGACTCCGGTTCTGAACTGGCTCCGGGAGCTTCTCTTTATCAGTTTAAATCTCAGGGGAGGTGAAGAGAAACAGTCAGAGAGGCAGAATTCTTCTTCCTGGATGTGTGAGCGATAGTGTCAGCAGTCTAATCAAGGAGAGGGATGAGGGAGGAGGCAGCTACATCTTCATGGGCAGGCAGGGAGAGAGGGAGAGGGAGGCAGGGAGAGAGGCAGGGAGAGAGGGAGGCTGGGAGGGAGGCAGGGAGAGAGGGAGGCAGGGAGAGAGGCAGGGAGAGAGGGAGGCAGGGAGAGAGGGAGGCAGGGAGAGAGGGAGGCTGGGAGAGAGGGAGGCTGGCAGCCAGGCAGGGAGGGAGGGAGGCAGGGAGAGAGGGAGACAGTTAGACAAGTAGACAGACAGGCAGGTAAGCCGGCAGACAGGCAGGCAGGCAGGCAGTAGCAGAGCCAGGAAGATTTCACACACAGAGGAAACACTCCTCTTCAGGCTCCAAACACAACATGGCCCCTCAGCAGGGGCCGTCTGGGCGCCCAGACTGCTCACAGACCGACAGGGAGGCGGAGCGAAGCGGAAGGAGGCGGAGGTCTCTGGCAGCTAGCTGTACATCTCTGGGTTGATGTGACAGGGAAATAAGAGGAAAGGAGGGTGCACTGACTGGTAAGGATGAGCGGGGGAAATGCGAGAGGATGACATGGAAATAAACTTGACAAGAGGATGGAGACAGCTGAGAAACGTAGGCCACCGTGTACCAGAAACAGGAAACCCATAAGCTTTTCAAACAGTCGAGAAGGAAGGAGATGGAGGGGAAAGTCAGGTGACCACTTACTCTGTTTGTATGGCTGGAATACTGAGACAAGCCCAAAATTGGTAAAGAAAAACAAAATGATTTCCTTTATTCATACGTTTGATTCTGACCTTTTTATCACAGGTCTGCGATGACATTTCGGCAGGAAAAGGAAATGTCACTTGCCAGACCCGCAGCAATCGTGCTCTCAGGGTCAGCATGATTCATCATAGTTGTATTTTCTCCAGACTTACGTTGATCGGGTCCAGGACTTTGACAGCGGCCTGACTGCCATCCTTCTTGTTGGTCACCCGGTAGACCTTTCCATAGGTCCCCTTCCCGATGGTCTCCACGATATCCCAGGCTCCAGACGGATCGGCCAGCTTCTCCAGACCCATCATGCTGGCCTTGTAAGGGTACAGCCCATAGAGCGAGCGCCTAGAGGGTCCACAACCAACATGAACACCTCAGCTGAGAGGAGCCCAGAAGGAACTGCACAGCAACCCAGGCTAACCACCCCAGTCAGAACGCTGCACCCGACAGCCCCAACAACATGATTAAACACGACATCACGTGTTCAAATGATACCTTCCATCCACTGTTGTTTGTGAGATGGGTTTTAAAACGATTTCAGCAGCGCAATCTTTTGTAATCTGAGTGCAAAGTTTACAGAAACTAAGTTCAATGTTAATCCCTCCCAATGCTTCGACCCTCTGAGGAAATCTCTCCTAATCAAGGAGCACAGCCCGGCCTCCCCACCGCACACAGGTCTTACCGCATGACAGCCAGCAACACTGTTAGCCTGTTACAACCACAGGGTTACAGCCAACCACCCACTGATGTTACCCGCATACTGTTACAGCCTGTCCCAGCCAACCACAGGGTTACAGCCAACCACAGGGTTACAGCCAACCACAGGGTTACAGCCAACCACAGGGTTACAGCCAACCACAGGGTTACAGCCAACCACAGTGTTGAAGCCAACCACAGTGTTGAAGCCAACCACAAACAAAAACACATTCTCTACCTACGGAAAATAATATACAGCCACGCGCATGCTGCCCCTTCATCCTCTGCTCGTGCTCACTGGCACTGCGTTTGCCAAGGGAGCCACTTAACAGGTTTAACACGCTGTTAGAGAAAGCTAACACCCAGACGGTCCTCTTACTTACACTGAGACTGTGATTTTGTCCCGACTCATCAAAGCATCGGACGGAACACTCTAATGAGCGAAGACCAGCATAACAAGAGCGCAGACACTCGCTTCAAACCTGCCGACAGACAACAAGGAGAATCCCCCCCCCCCCCCACCCCCGCGCGCTGAGTTAGTCCTCTCAGCGGGGCCCCACAGTGCGCTGAGAACATCACAATCTCCTCAGGATCAGATGGATTTACCTGGGATTAACTCGACAAGCGCTGCCCTCCAACCACTGAACCGAAACCACCCTCACGCAACCACCAACGTCCTGCCTGCAGTGCGCTGGTCCCATGTGCAGCATACACAAGTCAGCGTAAGTGAAACCATTACCATGACGATTAGTGCTACACCAAACACCTCACATTAATCACAACAGGCTCTATGAAGTCATGTGTCTCCTATAGATCACTGATTCAAACAGGTGACAGCGTATATGTACGAGGGGCATAACATGATGTATTAAGAAATCATATTTACATGCTCTGACCAAATGTATGTTTTGGGCTGTCCGAGTGATGGATGTGAGCGTGGACGCGCGCGTGTGTGTGTGTGTGTGTGCGTGGACGTTTTTCGAACGGTCTGTCATCGAAGTGTCACGCCTCACATTGTGTGACCCTGAAGGAGAGCTGGAGAGGGGAGCCTTTATTTTGGAGCGCAGGTTGATATGAAAAATGTAAACCCCGTTTAAACCACGGCGGCCGTCTGTCCCTGCAGGGGCGTGTGGGTGTATTGATGAGCCGCAGGTTGAGGGATGGCGTGACAGCCTGGACGGACGCCATAACGACCGCTAGGAGACTTCTGAACACACAGCAGCACAGCAGCGATGACGGATGTCCTTCACTGCGTCCTTTGTCACAAAGCGAAGGGACTCAGGAGCTTTGCGGGGACGTCTGAGCGTGCAACACGGGGAGAGGACGTCTGAGGGTGCAACACGGGGAGAGGACGTCTGAGCGTGCAACACGGGGAGAGGACGTCTGAGCGTGCAACACGGGGAGAGGACGTCTGAGCGTGCAACACGGGGAGAGGACGTCTGAGCGTGCAACACGGGGAGAGGACGTCTGAGGGTGCAACACGGGGAGAGGACGTCTGAGCGTGCAACACGGGGAGAGGACGTCTGAGGGTGCAACACGGGGAGAGGACGTCTGAGCGTGCAACACGGGGAGAGGACGTCTGAGCGTGCAACACGGGGAGAGGACGTCTGAGCGTGCAACACGGGGAGAGGACGTCTGAGCGTGCAACACGGGGAGAGGACGTCTGAGGGTGCAACACGGGGAGAGGACGTCTGAGCGTGCAACACGGGGAGAGGACGTCTGAGCGTGCAACACGGGGAGAGGACGTCTGAGCGTGCAACACGGGGAGAGGACGTCTGAGGGTGCAACACGGGGAGAGGACGTCTGAGCGTGCAACACGGGGAGAGGACGTCTGAGCGTGCAACACGGGGAGAGGACGTCTGAGCGTGCAACACGGGGAGAGGACGTCTGAGGGTGCCAACACGGGGAGAGGACGTCTGAGCGTGCAACACGGGGAGAGGACGTCTGAGCGTGCAACACGGGGAGAGGACGTCTGAGCGTGCAACACGGGGAGAGGACGTCTGAGCGTGCAACACGGGGAGAGGACGTCCACAGATCTCACTCGCAGTCCGTCTTCACACAAACACAACGTTATCGCTGATCAACCGGCCTGGTGCCATTCCAACACCACGGTGAACAGCGCATGCCTTGCACACACAAGATTAAAAAGGCTGCTTTAATATCATCCATTACAGTCACTGCCGTTTCCATTGTACACATTGAACGTGTTGCTATGAGGCTTGTTGCCCGGGCGTCTAAGACGAGCTTTTGTAACAAGTGGCTCATATTCCACAGAAGCAGCTGTTCCCCAAGACAAGCTGCCAGCATCATGTCCCCATTCAGCAATATCAACTTGCTCCCGAACAGTATCTAACAAGCTCAAGAGTTCACTAGCACGGCTTAAAATAGCATCTTGCTGATGGCAAAACTATTATTTTTACAAACCATTTAATGAGCTTTATGAAAGCTTAATAGAATGTGCCATTTAAAAGTTCAGACTTCAACGCACAAAACAGTACATGAATAATCAGGTTGCCTGGCAACATCTTTTTGTCTTCATGATTGTCAAGAAAGACATCAAAATCAGCCAATATGGTCATGTAACATAAGAAGCCCTGCTATAAAACAGTTATAAAGTCAGTGAGCTACATTTAAAAAAATGTTTTTTAACAAAGGGTAGTTATTTGCATGTGCATATTCAGTAAAGCGATAAAATGACAGATCATCATAAAATGTCATAAAACTATTTAAAAAAATATGCATACCTGTGTCTGATTAATGATGTTGAGTCAAGTTCTGCTGAAAGTGTGTGTGTGTGTCCTTGTGTCTCTGTCTGTGGCTTGTGCCCACTAACATATCCCTGGCTAAATCATGCAAATCAGCCACAATTAATTATTAATTCAGTAGTAATCTGCAATGCGATCTAGTGTTAAATATTCAGGGGCCAGATGTATCCAGTCATAATGGTGGAAGTTATGAAGACTCGTGTTACATGCTGGTAACCAGGAAGTCCAGGATAGTTACAGGGTCACATGGCCCCTGCACGCCCCCTCTTTGTAAATAATCTGCGCCCTGACCAGATGTTATATTCTCCACCTCGCCATCTACGACCTGACACTTAAGAAACTGTGAACAGAACTACATATTCACATGTTCATGCAGCACTGTGAGATTGTGTGTTGCAATGTGATGTTGTGTTACAATGTACCAACATGCTACAGGGGCATAGCTATAAAAACACAACACTATGTTGCCATAACACCAGTCCCAGCAGTCATGTTGCCAGGCATTCAAATCCCTGGGCAATCCTCAACATGATACACCATCACAGAGCTGAGATGCACATTCATGTTTTCCGTTTCAAACAGATAACTGTCAGTAGACTAGATTTCAATTTCAATTCCCAAAATTATTAAAAGACATCAAAACTAAACACAGCATGCTCTCATTCAGAAGATGGTGTCAAACTTTTACTGCAACCAAGAGACAGCACAATTATGTCCAGTGACTGTGATACAGGCTGCCTCTCATCACACAAGGATGGAAGCCTTAAATTGTTTTGGCTCAGGGATACACTGACTGGAGGACAGGGAGGGAAAGAGAGAGAGGGAGGGTGGGTGGGTGAAGGCGAGAGAGAGAAATAGAGAGAGAGAGAGAATAGAGAGAGAGAGAGAGAGAGAGAGAGAGAGAGAGAGGGAGAAGAGAGGGAGAGAGAGGGAGTAGAGAAGGCGAGAGAGCGAGAGACAGAGAGAGCGAGTGAAAGAAAGACAGAGAGAGCGAGATCCCTAAGAACTGGACACCGGTGTAGCTTGATGAGCAGGTTCAGGTTCCTCATTGTCTGCTGCAACACTGTGTCAACATGCCACACACGATCCTGTGACCTCACTGCTATGTGTACACACAATCCTGTGACCTCACTGCTATGTGTACACACAAATTCATCAGGACTCGAGTTATTCATTGCAATTGTAGAAAATGTGTACATAGACACACGGTATGTTTTACTGGCTTAAAGGCCAACATGGATGTCTTATATATGTGCATTGTGAGATCTAACGAATGATCCCCAACGCATGGGGCAGAAGCTACACCTCACAGAGCAGCTACAGCAACCGTGTCAGAGCAGAAATAGGAGCCATGGTTTCTCAGAGGAGACCTTGACTCTTGTTAGTGCAATGTGCATCATTCTGCACAGTCATCATGCCTGCGTAGGTCCAGCCAGTGAGGTGGGCCGAGCCTGGGAGGGCACCATGGCACCTTCCAGACCACGAGGCATACCGTCCGGCAACAGGTCGCTAGGATCTCACACCAGAACCAGTGTTGCAAAAGGTAAAAGTGGTTAATCTCATTTTCTGCTTCCGTCTAACTCTCACTCACTCACTCTCTCTCTCTCTCTCACACTACACACTTGATAGGCTACTACAGCATCTTAGTAACTACCAAGCCACCACACTTTACTGTGGTAAAAAAATAAACTCAGTTCCTTAGCTATAATCCCTGTTAAGGGGATATGAGAAGGCTTTACAGTAAATCCTTCATCCTCAAAGTCAAATCATAAGACCACATACTGAAGATGTCCTCTATCTCAGCCTCAATGGTGGAGAGAGAGGGAGAGAAAGAGAGGGAGAGAGGGAGAGAAAGAAAGAGAGGAGAGAGAGGTGAGAAAGAGAGATACAGGGACCTCACACTTAGGAGCAAAGGGAAGGATGAGTTTAAGGTGTATTTAGAAATTGAGACCAATTTACAGCCCATTTTTCATACAATTTGCGTTGTACTATTTAGGGGGATTTTGAGGATAATTTGGCCCTGATACCATATGTACAAAACATCTATGTGATATGTACAGGCGAATGCTACAGACAGTAGGATTCACGGTATCTGGTCCTATCTCTCACCAGATCCTGCCATGGAGGTGGAAAAACTCTTTTGCCTTGAGGTGATTTTCGTCTGTGTTTCCAAGACCCCTGAGTATTGAGTAAAAACAGCGCACCTAATTACTGGCGATACAAATGCATAATTACATTCAAAAGAATGAGAGAAAAACCTGTCGCAGTTTTAGCAATCCATTCACTCAGTGTCAGTCTCTGTTACGTTATAAAAATGCAGGTAAATTAAAAACTTAAAATACAAACATGTTTAGAGCTACTTGAGACAAGCACAGCTATTGTATATTATGTTTAACCCATAAGGATATGCGAAGGCCTCATCCAAGATTTAGATTATAGGCAGTGAGGCCTGGGTGATTTAAGATAATTGGTCATGCATCTCAGGTGAAATAAAAACATTGTCAGGGTACTGTAGCTCCATCTAGCTAACTTTGGCCTAGGCAACACCTACAATGAGTTTATAACTGTCACTTCATTGTAGAGAATCTAAAACACAATTTGAAGGAACACGGGTTTAACTGGATGACTTTCGATGACTTTTGATGCCACAAAATAATACTTTTTAAGAAACATCTCGAAGGCACAATGAATAAAGAATGACAGTTGGCTAGATTGGATATGCCTACCCTGCCGTTGCTGCCCCTGTGTTTCCATTAGTGATTCCTGCAAACAGAACAAAGACAAAAGGTACACATAATAACTTTGACGACTTTTCTGTTGACATTGCCACAACTGTAGCCTACACCAAGCATCACTCGCCATCACAAATTGATGACTCAACCTGCGGCGCATTTCTCCTTAGATTGCTGTTACTAGTACTGTACCTCTAAACCCACACACTTTCAAGGTGCTCAGTGTAATATACAGTCAAATGATTTGTCAATCAATATAAATGTATTCTGTGTATCTTACCTTCCATGGCGACATATCCGAACAGATTTTCTCTCTTTCCTCACTTATTGCAAGAGGGTAAGTGAGGATTAATTATTAACTGAAACTTGAGCACTTGCAGGAAACCAAGCTACCGCACCTGAACAGACCGTATATCCGTGTTAGCCTACTCGTTACCAAACAACAACAAAGTAAATGTTTCAAATGTTCGTAGGCAATTAATTTTCTGCAATTGATGGCAATATGCCATTGAAAATCGCCGTTTCATATGGAATCTTACCGAGCCTTGGGATAACTAAACTGCTCAAATGTAACGTTAATGTTGGAATTGCTGCGGATATAAAACCCTTTGAAAGCGCCTCCATCTCTAACGTAGCATTTTTTTTTAACAGTGTAACTCTGTAAAATGCCTTGCTGGCATCAGCTGGATGTCTCGCATTTTCTCCCAATTAGACAAGATTCCACAAAACAGGCTTTGTAGGCCCTTGTTCATTAGGTTAGAGCCTCTATTGTTTGTGAAACTTCAACCCACTTTCTCCCTCAGTGCACAAACAAGTTCGTTTTGATTAGCGTTTATGGCTGCACTGCAACAGATGAGTATTGCACTGTCCTCTGAAGAGGGGACGGAAATGGGAAGTGTTTCTTGAGTCACATTTGTGCTGGTTAACATGACGGACTGCCCAACTTATATGTCTTATACAAGGCCAACACTATGGCTTTAAAATCTTGAGTGGAGCGAACTATGAATCCTGATTTAGCTTTCAGGTTTAAGCTGCATTTCCCAGTTGGGAGTAAAAGCAGGATGAGCACGTGGCGATGAGAGCAAATCAATTACAGGGCTTCCATGAAGAGTGCATTAAGGTTGACATGCAACCAAAACACATTATATTTAATTGCCAAAGTGGGTACAGGAAATAAATTGTTACAGACACGTTTTTAAATTCCATATGGGGACATCAGCCTCTGAAACACATTAGCTATAATAAGACACAAAAAAGCAAAGCAGGAATCAGTGTGTTTATATTTTATTCACATATGTTACATTTTGCATTAAATGTCTAAGTCACACTTCCTGATCCAACTCAGAAAGCACCTACAGTAATGTACTGTATTCTTTCTTTCCATCCATACAGGAGAACACGCAACGAGCTTTCAGATAAAGTGTACAGCCATCGCCCCTTGGCCACTCTGTTGCGGTCATGTACAGACTGGGGATTGTAAAACAAGAGGCTCGGGGAACATCAGAGTAAGCAGCATGCGTGAATTCAAGAGGAAATCATTCAAGTGTTTGCCTAAAAGAAAGAACAAATCCTATTCCCAGCACAATGTGGACCAGCAAAACATACTAACACCAGCATTAATCAACCAGGGATCCCACACTACATTTTTTTCTTTCCAATATCAAAAGTAACATGAACCTTACAGGCACAGCTGGATAAGGGTCTACTCATTCGGAGGGGGAAATGGTGATTGAAACTAAGCATTTGAAACGGTTAACTCAAAGGAGTGGAAAACATGCGTGTACGTTGGATGCTGAAGATGCTCAACTGAACTCTGATGTTGGAATGCATCCATGATTTGTCAGTCAGTGATTACAATTTGGAGTAACTTGTATGGGATTGTCTACTGTATGCTTAGCTATTTTGGATATACATTTTGGCAACCAAAAACATACAGACGAAGGTAGGGTAGGTGAGAGTGTGGAAAATATGATCTACTGTTATCGTGATACAGCACTAATAGACTGATGACACTTCTCAAACGTTTCACACTAGGTAACACAATGAATACACAAACGGACCAAATGTTATCCTTCAGATCTCTCTCCCCCCCCTCCCGTAATCTCCTTCAGATCTCTCTCCCCCCCTCCCGTAATCTCCTTTTAATCCAAAAGAAAGAGTTGTTTGATATGCCCACAACATTTCACGACATTTACTGCATCTTCACAGAAAGGGCTCACTGAAAGCATGTGAAACCAGACATTTGAACATTCGCCCAATGCCCAATGACTAAAAACCTTCAAACTGCTAAATTCCTCACCAGCACAAAATTATAAAGGTTTCCCCCATGTAGTTGGAGTATTCCACATCAGTATAAATCTAAACGTGTTCAACTTTACAGGAAGAAAATAACTATCGAATTTGTGAAAAATGTAATACTAAGAAATAAAGATATATAAATCAAATGGGGAAACATGTAAACTGAAGTGGACAGATGTACTTTGATCTACACAGGTCTGTCTGTATTTCAGTCTACTGGGTTTGGTCTGGGAAACGGCTGTCTGATGTTTCTCTCAGAGCCAGCGAGGCTTAGTGGAAGGAGGACTGTGTGTTGGATCCAGAGACCAGCGCACATCTCTCAACTCTGCAGTGAGCTTCAGTCAACAGACGGTCTCCATCTCTCGTAAACTCAAAACCTTCACCATTTTTTTAATTTGATTTTTTAGAAAAAGAAAAAGAATCTTTACAAAGGTAAAATTACTTAAATCGAACAATGAGCAGCAGCATTTTATTTAAATATTAAAAACGTCGTATTTTAAACTACAGCAAAAAAATTCCTGAGGATGAATTGCAACTTGACCCCCCCAAAAAACGAGCCTTTGTTTGTTTGCAATAAACTGTGTTGATGGGTGCCTCCTGCCTTGCACTATCTTCCATCTAACACTCATTTTGCAACAACATCGCTACCCTCACCAGGAGCTTGAAACCCATGCCGGCAACGAGATGTTGCTTAGATGAGGGATATGCATCAACTCATACATGGAGACAAATGAGCGTTACTCTAACCAAGGGAATCTATTTTTTTTTGCAGAAAACAAACTATATGTTGGGCTTGAAAAGCCTTCTAAACCTATCTTTTTTTCTCTGGGCAAGGTTGTGCTTTCACTTATCCAGCTTGTCAAATTTTGTTTCTCCCTGTTGAAAAGCACACGGTAAATCACTTAAATAAACACACACGCTTGTTAGTCTTTAGGCATGATTGTACACCAAACTTCACATAAACCAAGGCTGTAGCAGCACCACTCTCACTGCATGTTTGTTTATATCACATCATAAGATTCCCAGTTTTACAGAGGCAGACACATTAAACCATGGAGATTCTTTTCCACCTGGAGTTGTGGGCTGTTGTGTATGCAGGGCCTCTTCACAGGCCGTTGTAGTGGGGCCCCCAGCGCTTGTTGATGTGGTCGAAGGTGTGCGAGACCCACTGAAGCTCCAGCACTCGGTACCTCTCTTCACAGAGAAACAGGGGCTTGCCACGGCTGGAGGAACAAGGATTGAGATATTATTATGGTTGTTCTTATTATTCTTGTTCCCCGTGCCTGGTAGCCTTGCGATGTGGTTACTCTGCACTGGGCCTGGTTAAAAACAAGCCATTCCTTGACTTTGACCGCCAAAATAGAGTCAGAACTATCTAATCCTTGACCATCAGCAGTACTCTCTACAGTGTGAGTGTGTAATGTGTAACTCGATGGATCCCCCTGACGGGACGTGGGCCCGAGAGGGGGTGATATGATGCGAGGCTGGAGCCCCCGAGCACGAACGGTCCGGTCTCTCTTACCGGAGGTCTCTGTCCTCCTCTCCGTGGGCATCCAGGTACACGGACCCCCACAGGCAGAAGCGATGCCCTCGGATGATGATGATGACAGAGGCGTTGATCAGCAGGAAGATGCCCGTTGCCGCGCCACAGTGTTGGGAGTGCTGGAGAGAGAGAGACCACAGTTACCATCAAACCTGGAGAGAGAGACCACAGTTACCATCAAACCTGGAGAGAGAGACCACAGTTACCATCAAACCTGGAGAGAGAGAGACCACAGTTACCATCAAACCTGGAGAGACCAGATTCTTAGGATGCGCATTCCCTGCTGCTTGCAGCACAGCCCTTAGACGCAGTGACTCACCAGAACACCTTCACAGATGCCCTGCTGCTTGCAGCACAGCCCTTAGAGGCAGTGACTCACCAGAACACCTTCACAGATGCCCTGCTGCTTGCAGCACAGCCCTTAGAGGCAGTGACTCACCAGAACACCTTCACAGATGCCCTGCTGCTTGCAGCACAGCCCTTAGAGGCAGTGACTCACCAGAACACCTTCACAGATGCCCTGCTGCTTGCAGCACAGCTCTAAGAGGCAGTGACTCACCAGAACACATTCACAGATGCCCTGCTGCTTGCAGCACAGCCCTTAGAGGCAGTGACTCACCAGAACACCTTCACAGATGCCCTGCTGCTTGCAGCACAGCCCTTAGAGGCAGTGACTCACCAGAACACCTTCACAGATGCCCTGCTGCTTGCAGCACAGCCCTTAGAGGCAGTGACTCACCAGAACACCTTCACAGATGCCCTGCTGCTTGCAGCACAGCCCTTAGAGGCAGTGACTCACCAGAACACCTTCACAGATGCCCTGCTGCTTGCAGCACAGCCCTTAGAGGCAGTGACTCACCAGAACACCTTCACAGATGCCCTGCTGCTTGCAGCACAGCCCTTAGAGGCAGTGACTCACCAGAACACCTTCACAGATGCCCTGCTGCTTGCAGCACAGCCCTTAGAGGCAGTGACTCACCAGAACACCTTCACAGATGCCCTGCTGCTTGCAGCACAGCCCTTAGAGGCAGTGACTCACCAGAACACCTTCACAGATGCCCTGCTGCTTGCAGCACAGCCCTTAGAGGCAGTGACTCACCAGAACACCTTCACAGATGCCCTGCTGCTTGCAGCACAGCCCTTAGAGGCAGTGACTCACCAGAACACCTTCACAGATGCCCTGCTGCTTGCAGCACAGCCCTTAGAGGCAGTGACTCACCAGAACACATTCACAGATGCCCTGCTGCTTGCAGCACAGCCCTTAGAGGCAGTGACTCACCAGAACACCTTCACAGATGCCCTGCTGCTTGCAGCACAGCCCTTAGAGGCAGTGACTCACCAGAACACATTCACAGATGCCCTGCTGCTTGCAGCACAGCCCTTAGAGGCAGTGACTCACCAGAACACATTCACAGATGCCCTGCTGCTTGCAGCACAGGCCCTTGAGGCAGACGAAGGCCCCACAGACGAGGCACAGGGCGGGGTCCTTTGGCACCTTCTTGCAGGCGGAGCAGGCCTTCCTGTGGTAGTACTGGAAGATGGTGTTGTAGTTGTCGGGGAGCTGCAGGAGATGGGGGGGGGCCCACTGAGGGTCCTGGACGAGCAGGGTCTAGGAGAGACCAGTCACGACAACAGATGTATTATTATTATGTATGGCAAAGCACAAATATTGTATTTCGTACTGTAAATTCAATGATGTCTTGAGTACACCTTTGACTGCTGTACACAGTGGTTATGGTTAGTCTGAGGGAGGAGAGACCCATCACAACAGGATTTATGATTCTGTATAACAACGTCAATAAAATATGTTTGGAGTAGCCTTTAACAGACGTACACAGAGCAGTTCTGGTTTGGGTTAGCTTGGTTGAAGCCTTGGAGACACTGGCGAACTGGACCCGAGTGTCACCTACACCCCTAGCCTGGAGGAGCACTGTGTCTGTTCTACAGGATCTGGCAATCACTGAACATCAGAGCAAAATCCCACCAGACGTCCTCTTTATTACCCATGATGCCGCAGTGTGCTTGAGCTCCTCTCTGCTGCCTTAATGAGGCCTGAGTCACCACTAATCAGCCTGACCACTTCTCAGATCTCCACTGCCACTACAAGCAGCGGACGTCCACGGATTTCACTGCAGGACGTCACAACATATCGACGCTTTTGCATCATCTATTTACCACAAAACACAAATAGAAATAGATAAGGTAGCTACTAGCTATAAAAAATAAAAAAAATAAAAGATCAAATCGCGACTTTTATTTAGCCTTCAATTGAATGAATCTTCCTGTTATCTGCTGTTGTGCTGCGCCTTCTCCTGTCCTTCAGCTTGTCTCTGGGATCATAAATAACAAGTAACCGTCCAGGGGGAGTGTGGAAACAATCAAACAATCCAAACGGCCGATCAAAACACAGAGTTCTCATCAAGTGATGTACGGCATTCAAAGGTCAATGCTGAATGACAAAGCAGGCCGAGAAACGGCTGACTTGTACAGCCATAACTCTCCAAGGCTCAGCTTGCAGCCCAGGCCGAAAACCAGGAGCTTCTTCCACACAGGGCTAACATACGTTTGAAGACGTGGCAATTCACAGTGGGCACACATGATCGACATCCCTGTGGGAGCTCTGGAGGCATCTGGGTGCCTGGTTGCCGTGGTGAGGGTGAACCTGGTTAGCCGTGGTGAGGGTGAACCTGGTTAGCCGTGGTGAGGGTGAAGTGCACAAGCTCACCAAGGACTGCTCAGCCTGGGAGTCGGACAGCCCGGTGACCTCGGAGCACCACTGGGTGATCAGGGGGAAGGCTCCCACTGCCCACTCCAGACAGGAGGCACTGGTGATGGGGTTGGAGGTCTGGGGGCAGGGGGCTAGGAGCCCCAGACACACGGCCAGGGAGGAGAACTCGTCATCCTCCTGAGGACACACGCAGACCAGGAGGAAATCAACATCACCTCCATCTGGTTACGGTTTCTTAGAGGCAAGGTAACGCCTGGTGGTGTTTATTTGACTTGCGGAGCGTTTATATACAGGTCCACTCATGAGCTGGACATATATAAACGCTCCTGGTGTCAAATGACCTCTGATAAACTGATTTCATTGGTGGATTTGGAATACCTCACATATCATATCATCGACATTTAAAAGAAAACAGTCCTTGTGTTAAGAGCTGGGGCCTGGGGAGCTTGTGGGACAGGACTCCCGGACACCCTGCGGGGGGAGGAGCAGCCAGGCCGGCCGTGGTGACGTACCGGGCAGCCGGACAGGTGGTCCCCGTACAGGTGGTGCTGCAGCAGGCAGGAGAGGCGCAGGAAGGGCAGGCAGAACTGCTGGAGGCTGTACTCGATGGACTGGGGGGACCACACACTGGAGCTCAGCTGTGGAAGGCAAGCGTAGTGACGCCTCATCAATAACCTGGGAACAGCTGGCTGATAATGGGGTGATATATATCTCTCTCCTGGAGACTGGGGATATCTAACCATTGTGGCTCTAGGTAATGGCCAATTCATCATGCAAGAGAAAATAGGAAGACAGGGGGGGGGGGGGGGGGGGGAATGCACAGACTAGTGGATTAGCTACCAGGAGAGATGCAGTGATAGATAGAGGAGGCCTAGTTCGGAGTTTGCGGGTTACTGGATCAGAATATCTCCGAACTGTTCTTAAAATGGTTTGTTGGAACTGGGAGACTCACCATAGACGGTTCCTCAAGGTTCACATCATACACGCTCCTCTCGCTGGACAGCTCACCGATGACATGGCCTAGAAGGGCTTCACTAGACTTCTCAGCATTGGCTGCATTCTGTAGGTGTAAGGGAACCATATTCGGACAAAATTAAGATTAGCAGCTCAGGGATCGTACAGGAGGATTTCCAACCAAAGCAACATCCCAGGGAGTTTTAGATGATCCATTGTAAAGTTCTAGAAGTAGTGCGAGAATTGTGTCCCGGTGTCTCCCTAAGTACTCAGTCTATCTTACAACAATGGGCTGCGCTGTATAATATTATAATTTATGCAGAATGAGCCTGGTGCGCAATAATTCTTTTCATGCAATAAAATATCTGACCGTCGATAAGCACAGAGACATTACCGAATGCGTGTCCTGATAAAAAAATTCAACTGGTTTGACTAATATTTTATATGGGGAAAAGCTGCTGGCATTTATCAAGTTGACGGTGCTGGAATTTAGAACAGCAGCCCTCTTATCTACCCTGGCGTCCTCTGTCAAAGATTTATAGAAGAGGAATTTAATGTCTCTGGATTTCCTTCCTCTGGGCTCTGATCAGAGAGAAAGAGAGAGAGAGGGAGAGAGGGAGGGAGAGACAGAGAGAGGGAGAGAGAGAGAGACAGAGAGAGAGACAGAGAGAGGGAGAGAGAGAGACAGAGAGAGAGAGGCTCTGAAACTTGCCGTCTTCCTTTATCTCGCGCAATTTAAATACGACGACATCCTTCCAAATATGGACGGTGTTAACAATAAGGATTTGGTGTGCGTCTTAATGACAGCGAGGGCTGCATTGTTGAGGCCCAGGCGAGGGGGGATAATAGATGGCAACATCCTTAAGGCAGGGGTTTCGCTATTTGTCCACTGACATTCAAACTAGCCGCTCACTAATACAGATTTAATAGGCTGAAGACGAATAGCCAATTAATGGAGCGGTGTCCGGCAATCACACGTTCACTGATAATGAAGATCGATATTCTCGGCCTCACATACAACATAAAGAAAGACTGTAATAGCTTATTCGATCTCCAAGCAGAAATCAAATACAGCAATTTAATATGGTTGTGCATTGAGAACAGGGAGAAGCAACAAAGGCAGAAACACACACACACACGTGAGTGTGACAGGGCGGTGTGAGGCCTGGGGAGAGGCAGGGGGGGGGGGGGGGGGGGGGGGGTGGCGGGAGAGGCAGAGGGAGAGGCAGGGGGGGAGAGGCAGTGCGGTGTGAGGCCTGGGGAGAGGCAGGGCGGTGTGAGGCCTGGAAGAGGCAGGGCGGTGTGAGGCAGGGCGGTGTGAGGCCTGGGGAGAGGCAGGGCGGTGTGAGGCCTGGGGAGAGGCAGGGCGGTGTGAGGCCTGGGAGAGGCAGGGCGGTGTGAGGCCTGGGAAGAGGCAGGGCGGTGTGAGGCAGGGCGGTGTGAGGCCTGGGGAGAGGCAGGGCGGTGTGAAGCCTGGGGAGAGGCAGGGCGGTGTGAGGCAGGGCGGTGTGAGGCCTGGGAAGAGGCAGGGCGGTGTGAGGCCTGGGGAGAGGCAGGGCGGTGTGAGGCAGGGCGGTGTGAGGCCTGGGGAGAGGCAGGGCGGTGTGAGGCCTGGGGAGAGGCAGGGCGGTGTGAGGCCTGGGAAGAGACAGGGCGGTGTGAGGCCTGGGGAGAGGCAGGGCGGTGTGAGGCCTGGGAAGAGGCAGGGCGGTGTGAGGCCTGGGAAGAGGCAGGGCGGTGTGAGGCAGGGCGGTGTGAGGCCTGAGGAGAGGCAGGGCGGTGTGAGGCCTGGGGAGAGGCAGGGCGGTGTGAGGCCTGAGGAGAGGCAGGGCGGTGTGAGGCCTGGGGAGAGGCAGGGCGGTGTGAGGCCTGGGGAGAGGCAGGGCGGTGTGAGGCCTGGGGAGAGGCAGAGGGGGGGGAGAAGGCAGGGCGGTGTGAGGCCTGGGGAGAGGCAGGGCGGTGTGAGGCCTGGGGAGAGGCAGGGCGGGGGGGGAGAGGCAGAGGGGGGTGAGGCCTGGGAAGAGGCAGGGCGGGTGTCAGCAGAGAGGCGGTCTGTAGTACCTTCTTCAGGGCTCCAGACGTGCTCCAGGCCTGCCTCTCCTCGGGGCTGAACCTGCCTGACAGGGCAGCCAGGGCCTGGGCGTACAGCAGGTTGTACAGCATCCTCACCACACACATGAAGTGTTCTACATGAGAAACAACACAAGTTACACACTGAACACCAACTGACATTTAGCAAGGAGCCTCGAAATCCACACAGTGCATTATGTATTTACTGTTTACATACAATACAAGTACATTTCTCGGGATATAGAGAACCAATTTGAGTTTAAGGGACCCTTTTAAAGGAGAGGCCCTTAAACAGGTGGATAAGCCTGTCTTGGGTGGAGCCCACTAAGACAGGTCTACTTGCCAGGGAAACGTCTCTTTCCCTGCTCCCTGTGTTTGAAAAGGTTCATCAAACACAGGGAGGTGATTAGCAGAGTCCTCCAGGTGGGAGGTGTGATGGGGGACAGCTCCTGGTTTGGAACGGACACTGACACAATGAGCTCCATTATCACACACACACACACACACACACCACCCACCAGCCTCCCCCCCTTTCCCAAGAGAACCCTAGTGACAGGTCCACTGCAACAGCTCATTGTCTTGTGTGACAGCGTTGCATTAAAAGCACACACAAACACCTTTACTGCCGTGAAGGACAAGGTGTAGGGCCATGATGGGGCCAGGCCTGGCCTCCACCCTGCTGTCTTCGCCCAATCACAGGCCTGGCCTGGCCTCCACCCTGCTGTCCTCGCCCAATCACAGGCCTGGCCTGGCCTCCACCCTGCTGTCCTCGCCCAATCCCAGGCCTGGCCTGGCCTCCGCTCCCCATGCCCGGAGCGTTAATGAAACACTGTTCACACCCGTCTCTCATCCCGATGTCGATCAAAAAAATCAATCCTTGATCTCACAATGAGTGCTGTAATGATGCTTATTTTTGGCTTTAATCAATTTGGAATTGAAAAAGATACAAAGCCTATTTAAAGGCTAATGAGACATTGAGTGCGGTTTTCCCTGGCAGGCTCTGAGGAGGTGTGTGTGTGTGTGTGTGTGTGTGGGCGGGCGGGCGGGGGGTTGTCCGTCGATAGAGGACAGCCTTAGCTGCAGAGACACGACATCACAGGCACAACGTCTCCCTGGAACAGCTCTGCTGTTGTCCTGCTCTGATGATGCTAGTGAGTTCCACCACGGCAGCTTTGAAGCCCTGGGCTTCCGTCACGTCCTCCGCTGTGGAGGTCTTTCATGACAGCGTCTGACAGCGTCTGCTCATTTCATGCTCACATCTTCAGGCTCCAGGGTTTCTCCTGGGTTCAACCGGTTCAGTCGTCACGGAAATGATCAGCTTTGTACGACCCCGTCCCCCGTTAAACGTGATTGCTGCCGTTTGGGCATCGGCAGGGGTGGCCCTCCCTCCCTCCCTCCACCCCTCCCTCCCTCCACCCCTACATCCACCCCTACCTCCACCCACCGCTTCCCTCCACCCCTCCACCCACCCTCCCTCCTCCCCCTCTTCCCTCCACCTCCTCCCTTTTCCTCCTCTTCCCTCAAAATCCACCCCCACCTCCACCACCCTCCCCTCCACCTGCCGTGAGGGGGCCTGAGCAGCAGGAGATGCTAACAGCCACTCCCCGTCTGGAGATGAAGGGCACGTGAAGGAGACACCAGGGCCCCGTCACCCTGCTCCTCACCCCCGGCCACCCCCGATAAGGCTGAGGAACCAGCCCCGCGCTGCGCTCGCTCATGATTAGCTCTGATAATGGCTCTGTCATCGTGGGCCTGGCCCCTGAGAGACCTACCCCCCACCTCCCCCCCACCTCCCTCACTCCTTCCTCCCTACCCCCCCCCCCCTTCCCCTAGCCCTCCCTCAGGCCTGAAGAACAGAGCAGAGAGAGATGGGGAGTGGAGGCTGCACCTTTGCGTAGCGGCTGGGGCATGGTCAACACGAAGATGATCAGGAGGGAGGGGACGTCTCGGAACAGCATGGGAACCTCAGGACGCTCTTCATCCAGGCCGCTGTGGAGGACACACACACACACACACAGTCATCAATACACACACACACACACACACACTCATCAATACACATGCATGACACACTGCATTTGATCCATAGATAACGAACCTTCATCGTAACATGTTATACCCTTGCACACTAGGTGCAGTGAGACTTAGTGACGTTTATTGGGGCATTCAAATGAGTACACACGACAGGTTCCGTCCACAACATGAAAGAATGTAGACCGTGTTTATTCATAAGAGCAAAGTCCTCCATGAAGATGAGGCGCAATTAAACTGGCCTAAACAAAGATCTACTTCCAGGTCTCCACTAGGACTCATCCACTTCACCCTCTCATGCAGCTGTAGAAAGGCAAAGCACAGCCCTCTCATGCAGCTGTAGAAAGGCAAAGCACAGCCCTCTCATGCAGCTGTAGAAAGGCAAAGCACAGCCCTCTCATGCAGCTGTAGAAAGGCAAAGCACAGCCCTCTCATGCAGCTGTAGAAAGGCAAAGCACAGCCCTCTCATGCAGCTGTAGAAAGGCAACGCACAGCCCTCTCATGCAGCTGTAGAAAGGCAAAGCACAGCCCTCTCATGCAGCTGTAGAAAGGCAAAGCACAGCCCTCTCATGCAGCTGTAGAAAGGCAAAGCACAGCCCTCTCATGCAGCTGTAGAAAGGCAAAGCACAGCCCTCTCATGCAGCTGTAGAAAGGCAAAGCACAGCCCTCTCATGCAGCTGTAGAAAGGCAAAGCACAGCCCTCTCATGCAGCTGTAGAAAGGCAAAGCACAGCCCTCTCATGCAGCTGTAGAAAGGCAAAGCACAGCCCTCTCATGCAGCTGTAGAAAGGCAAAGCACAGCCCTCTCATGCAGCTGTAGAAAGGCAAAGCACAGCCCTCTCTTACGTCTGACCTACTTCCTTAATGCCGCAGCAGATACGCTACATATTGTTGTTGACTGCCAACTCCATTTAAATGGCTTATTTCCCTCCTTCTTCTGACTGCCCACAGAGAGCTTGCGCTCGCTAGGCAGGATTTCATACGAGGTGAAAGGCACTTAGAGAATAATACCTTCCATTCTGAAGGCACTCTCTGGTTAAATGTGCAGTGCGAGGATGAAAACCGCTCCTACACGGCACCATCCCCATCCCAGACAGACAAACAGACACGTCACCATCCCAGACAGACAAACAGACACGGCACCGTTCGGCTATTCAATTATCCCAGACAAACTGAAATGACTCATGAATTAGTCCGTTTAGAAAAAACACAATCTCTCCATGAAACTATGTATTCAACATTTACACATCCTTTAAAATGAATGAAATAAAAGTGTGTCTAGGTCACAGTACAGGCCCTTCCCTCCCCCCTCCCCTATTTAAATAGAGCAACCAGACTGCCTGAGGACACCAATGACTGCAGATCCTTCTAATATCCCTAACAAGGTATTTTTAACACCAGAGTGGTCCTGTGAGAGTCCTGCCTGGCTGCTGGTGTTTCAGCAGTAACAGGTACGGGCGCTGTCTTCCCCTGCTAACAGGAACAGGAGAGCTTGTTAGCCCGGCTAACAGCGCTGAGAGTTATACGAGCGGTTCGCTGGCAACACTTCAGAATGTGAATCTTGACAATAGAACGGTATTGACCGCTAAAAGCACATTTGACACACACAAAAATAAATCCCCCTCACAGTCAGTGAGGCAGGGAGGGGTGAGGCAGGGAGGTGTGAGGCAGGGAGGTGTGAGGGCAGGGAGGTGTGAGGCAGGGAGGGGTGAGGGCAGGGAGGGGTGAGGCAGGGAGGGGTGAGGGCAGGGAGGGGTGAGGGCAGGGAGGGGTGAGGGCAGGGAGGGGTGAGGGCAGGGAGGTGTGAGGGCAGGGAGGGGTGAGGCAGGGAGGGGTGAGGGCAGGGAGGTGTGAGGCAGGGAGGGGTGAGGCAGGGAGGGGTGAGGCAGGGAGCGGTGAGGGCAGGGAGGGGTGAGGCAGGGAGGGGTGAGGCAGGGAGGGGTGAGGCAGGGAGCGGTGAGGCAGGGAGCGGTGAGGCAGGGAGGGTGAGGCAGGGAGCGGTGAGGGCAGGGAGGGGTGAGGCAGGGAGGGGTGAGGCAGGGAGCGGTGAGGCAGGGAGCGGTGAGGCAGGGAGGGGTGAGGCAGGGAGCGGTGAGGCAGGGAGGGGTGAGGCAGGGAGGGGTGAGGCAGGGAGGGGTGAGGCAGGGAGGGGTGAGGCAGGGAGCGGTGAGGCAGGGAGGGGTGAGGCAGGGAGGGGTGAGGGCAGGGAGGGGTGAGGCAGGGAGGGGTGAGGCAGGGAGGGGTGAGGCAGGGAGGGGTGAGGCAGGGAGGGGTGAGGGCAGGGAGGGGTGAGGCAGGGAGGGGGTGAGGCAGGGAGGGGTGAGGCAGGGAGGGGTGAGGCAGGACCCTCTGGTAAATGTTAAATGTCCTTTGGCTCCAGAGCGTGTTGTGAAGGCGGGCCGGCAGAGATGGCTGTACTCTGGCGGTACGCCGGGCGTGCTATTCCCGGTGCAGTGATTGTGACAGGGTCGTTTCGCTCTCTGTGGAGCAGCCGGTAATTTGCCAGATGCGGCAATTATTGGTATCTATGGCAACCACACACGGCCCCTACTCTGTTTTTAGCTCCTCTTTGTCTGGAAGGAAAAGCTGTTAGGAGCCAGGAGGAGATGGTAGTGTTTAGAGAGAGGGGAGAGTGGCACTGTGATTACCCTGGGTGTGTGTGTGTGTGAGTGCAAATGTGTATGCGTGCAACAAGACAGCAGTGCTTGTGGAGGCTGGAGGGCGAGGCTGGAGGAAGGCTGTGTTAAGAGGCAAAGGCTTGGGGTGGAGGTAGAGGCTGGGGGTGGAGGTAGAGGCTGGGGGTGGAGGTAGAGGATGGGGTGGAGGTAGAGGCTGGGGGTGGAGGTAGAGGCTGGGGGTGGAGGTAGAGGATGGGGTGGAGGTAGAGGATGGGGTGGAGGTAGAGGCTGGGGGTAGAGGCTGGGGGTGGAGGTAGAGGATGGGGGTGGAGGTAGACGCTGGGGGTGGAGGTAGAGGATGGGGTGGAGGTAGAGGATGGGGTGGAGGTAGAGGCTGGGGGTAGAGGCTGGGGGTGGAGGTAGAGGATGGGGGTGGAGGTAGACGCTGGGGGTGGAGGTAGAGGATGGGGTGGAGGTAGAGGCTGGGGGTGGAGGTAGAGGCTGGGGGTGGAGGTAGAGGCTGGGGGTGGAGGTAGAGGATGGGGTGGAGATAGAGGCTGGGGGTGGAGGTAGAGGCTGGGGGTGGAGGTAGAGGATGGGGTGGAGGTAGAGGATGGGGGTGGAGGTAGAGGCTGGGGGTGGAGGTAGAGGATGGGGTGGAGGTAGAGGCTGGGGGTAGAGGTAGAGGATGGGGGTGGAGGTAGAGGCTGGGGGTGGAGGTAGAGGATGGGGGTGGAGGTAGAGGATGGGGTGGAGGTAGAGGCTGGGGTGGAGGTAGAGGATGGGGGTGGAGGTAGAGGCTGGGGGTGGAGGTAGAGGATGGGGTGGAGGTAGAGGCTGGGGGTGGAGGTAGAGGCTGGGGGTAGAGGCTGGCGGTAGAGGCAAAGGCTTGGGGTGGAGGTAGAGGCTGGAGGTGGAGGTAGAGG
This sequence comes from Thaleichthys pacificus, assembly GCA_023658055.1. Classification (NCBI taxonomy): domain Eukaryota; kingdom Metazoa; phylum Chordata; class Actinopteri; order Osmeriformes; family Osmeridae; genus Thaleichthys; species Thaleichthys pacificus. The sequence continues at coordinate 2,731,731 of CM042867.1, forward strand.
ATGGGGGTGGAGGTAGAGGCTGGGGGTGGAGGTAGAGGCTGGGGGTGGAGGTAGAGGCTGGGGGTGGAGGTAGAGGATGGGGGTGGAGGCCACTCACTCTGCCTCTCTGCCGTGGGTGATCTGGGTGAGCCGGTTCCAGGGGTTGTACGCAGAGTCGATGCTGTACAGACGCATGTGCATGTTCAACACATGGAACAGCTGGTCTGGAAGACAAGAAAACACACACGTTACTGTCTTCTAAACATGTTAACACACACGTTACTGTCTTCTAAACATGTTAACACACGTTACTGTCTTCTAAACATGTTAACACACGTTACTGTCTTCTAAACATGTTAACACACACGTTACTGTCTTCTAAACATGTTAACACACGTTACTGTCTTCTAAACATGTTAACACACACGTTACTGTCTTCTAAACATGTTAACACACACGTTACTGTCTTCTAAACATGTTAACACACAAGTGACAGTCTTCTAAACATGTTAACACACACGTTACTGTCTTCTAAACATGTTAACACACAAGTGACAGTCTTCTAAACATGTTAACACACACGTTACTGTCTTCTAAACATGTTAACACACAAGTGACTGTCTTCTAAACATGTTAACACACATATTACTGTCTTCTAAACATGTTAACACACAAGTGACTGTCTTCTAAACATGTTAACACACGTTACTGTCTTCTAAACATGTTAACACACACGTTACTGTCTTCTAAACATGTTAACACTCCCTCACACAGACTTGGAATGGCAGAGGAGAATTGTATTTGTGTTGGAAACGCTTCATAAAAAGCATGTTAGGAGTATGACAGAATGGAAACACAACTTGAGCTAACGAGAGAGACTGGCCACTGATGACTGAGCAGGAGAGAGACTGGCCACTGATGACTGAGCAGGAGAGAGACTGGCCACTGATGACTGAGCAGGAGAGAGACAAAGAGAAGGAGTGATACAGGAGCAGATCAGATGTCACCCTTGTGAAAGGACGTTATGAAAGAAAACGTGTTCCCTTCTGGAACCATGTCTTCACTTTATCTTAATAGCTCAAAAACAAATTAACCTACTTTCCTGTTATAGCTGTGGTTCACATGAACGCCGATTAAAGCTACAGTGAAAAATGTGACTTCAGAAGAGGACTCAGCTAATCCTATTTTTAAGATTTTTTGAAAACATTCAAATCACGGGTTGAAGAACGAGAGCATGCCTGCATCAGATACCAGTACACCAAAACAGACCCAAAAACACACGCGTTACAAATCCTAACCTCTCGTGTCAACAACCCTACAATCCACACATACCATTGGATTTTCTGTTTGCCAGAGAGTTATGACACATCTGTAATGCACCAAAACAATACATTCACAACCAGTGCTGCAATATTGACTTCCATTTCAGACGGCTAGCCGAAACCTAAACCAACACTGCCCTCTACAGGTGGAATATGTGCACACCGCAACCACGCTAGCAGCAAAGCAGAGCCGACGGCCTCTGCTGTTCTGTCAGACGGAGTTCCTCCACAGGAGGGAGGGGGAACAGGACAGCCAGTGTGTCCCGGCAGCAGTCCCTGCCCCGCGGCCTGGCGGAAGCCCAGCGGCCCCCTGCCGGACCCCCCGCAGGGCACAGTGACGCCTCCCTATCAGTCCTCCATGCTGCCCCCAGCCTGCAGCTCCCCCCGCCCTGACAGCAGCATCACAGACGCCTTCAGCCCCCTGATATCCATCTGGCTCGGCATCCTATTAGAGCTCCCGCCACGTGCCCTGATCCTTTACACCCCCCCCCCCCCCCCCCGCCTTTCTTGTCATCCTTTCCGATTACAGATGTGTCATGTCTGTGTGACCCATGGTGGGCCCAGATTACCCAACAAAGCCCCCGCCTCCACCCCCCTCCAACCTCTGCCCCCAGCCACACCCCTCCACCCTCCGTGTGGACAGGCACTCTTTAAAATCGTCAACAAACTCAGACTCATCCTAGCGCGCTACCTTCTAGCACGCTACATCCTAGCACGCTACCTCCTAGCACGTTACATCCTAGCACTCTACCTCCTAGCACGCTACATCCTAGCACGCTACCTCCTAGCACGCTACCTCCTAGCACGCTACCTCCTAGCACGCTACCTCCTAGCACGCTACATCCTAGCACGCTACATCCTAAGTCTCCTTCTCAGACACGGTGAGATCCCGACACTGCTAAGCACATTCTAACCCTCGCTGCTCGACTGACCGGACAACTTGAAGGGTCTGCCGTGCACAGCTGATTTAACACGAGGCACTGCCAAGCCAGCCGCCCTCTCCAGCCCCCCCCCCCCCCCCCCCCTTCATCAGCTAACTGGCAGAAGCAGTGCCTCGTGGGATGCAGGCTCAGGATGCCCCCTGGGGTGCTGGCGGTTAGCGCATGTCTCCCGTTCCCCTCCATAACCCGTCTCCTATGAGGAAGGAACACTAATGTTCTGCAACTGAGTAAATTTGGCCGCCAGCACGGCTACATGGTTAATGTAGCTCAGAAAATGGCGTACCTCCAGCGTGAAATCTCTTTTGCCCCACTCAAGGATGACAGGCCATTCCACCGGGGCAGCGAGTGCTTCAAATTTATCGCCACTAAACAGACTAATTAAACAGACTGAGAAAATGGCCCTCGCTCGTCTCGTCACAAAGGAAGGTTCCGGGTGACGAGTGGAATCGTCTTTCAAGATGTGACTTTAAAGTGCCTAAAAGAAATAAAAACGTCAGAAAGTCGCAAACCAGCTCACTGTCTCAGGTAAACATTACAAAAAGCCTCGTGGGACGGTCTGCCCGTGTGTGCCTCCCCAGTCCACCACCTGAGGCTGTCATTAGCACAGCTGTGTCACAGAGGCCAGGCACACCTCCAGACAGCTCCGTCACTCAGTCTCCTCCCCCTCCCCCTCCACCTGGCCAGAACCTCGCATCACAATCAACTAAAAACACCACTTGACCCGCTTGTCCGCTTGGTTTAGCCAGCCGGCTCTCCCCGCCGGCTCACATGGGACCTCGTCTCTCCTTCGCTGCCACAGTTAATCGACAGTTTTACAAACGGTCCCTCGGTTCGCATGGACCAGCGCCTTCCATCTCAGCCGGACACCTCATTACAGCGAGGCCGACGGGACACAAGTCCTGCCACCCCCAATATCCCAACAGCCCCCATCACGGCCCCCATCACAGCCTCCCATCACAGCCCCCATTCGCGGCCCCCATCACGGCCTCCAATCAAGGCCCCCAATCACGGCCCGTCTAAACAGCACAGCCCTGGGGTACAGAGGACACCACCTGGCACGTTAGACCTAGATCTTTACTGGATACTGACACAAGTGCTTAAGCACACCAAGTCTCTAACCACTAGACTGAGGTTCACTGCCAGGCGGGTTTTTCTATTTCAGTCCAGTATTTCACATCCAAATAAAGTAATGAAAAACTTGAGTATTGAAAACAGTCAAGCCTCAAGAGAAAGAACATTCTAATGACCATGGCCCCGACACTGGCCCCGACACTGGCCCCGACACTGGGCCCGACACTGGCCCCGACACTGGCCCCGACACTGGCCCCGACACTGGGCCCGACACTGGGCCCGACACTGGCCCCGACACTGGCCCCGACACTGGCCCCGACACAGAGTTGGTAAAGGAGGTAAAGATCCCTGCAGTGACACAGATGGAGCCCTGTGATGGAGGTGGTGTGGAGGGACAGGTACTGACAGACAGGGCTAGGGTTAGGGTTAGGGCTAGGGTTAGGTCATGTTGGGGTCATGTTGGGGCTGGGGGGGGTACTGACAGACAGGGTTAGGGTTAGGTCATGTTGGGGTCATGTTGGGGCTGGGGGGGGTACTGACAGACAGGGCTAGGGTTAGGTCATGTTGGGGTCATGTTAGGGCTGGGGGGGGGTACTGACAGACAGGGCTAGGGTTAGGTCATGTTGGGGTCATGTTAGGGCTGGGGGGGGTACTGACAGACAGGGCTAGGGTTAGGTCATGTTGGGGTCATGTTGGGGCTGGGGGGGGGTACTGACAGACAGGGTTAGGTCATGTTGGGGTCATGTTAGGGCTGGGGGGGGTACTGACAGACAGGGCTAGGGTTAGGTCATGTTGGGGTCATGTTAGGGCTGGGGGGGGGTACTGACAGACAGGGCTAGGGTTAGGTCATGTTGGGGTCATGTTGGGGCTGGGGGGGGTACTGACAGACAGGGTTAGGGTTAGGTCATGTTGGGGTCATGTTGGGGCTGGGGGGGGTACTGACAGACAGGGCTAGGGTTAGGTCATGTTGGGGTCATGTTAGGGCTGGGGGGGGGTACTGACAGACAGGGTTAGGGTTAGGTCATGTTGGGGTCATGTTAGGGCTGGGGGGGGGTACTGACAGACAGGGCTAGGGTTAGGTCATGTTGGGGTCATGTTGGGGCTGGGGGGGGTACTGGCAGACAGGGTTAGGGTTAGGTCATGTTGGGGTCATGTTGGGGCTGGGGGGGGTACTGACAGACAGGGCTAGGGTTAGGTCATGTTGGGGTCATGTTGGGGCTGGGGGGGGTACTGACAGACAGGGCTAGGGTTAGGTCATGTTGGGGTCATGTTAGGGCTGGGGGGGGGGTACTGACAGACAGGGCTAGGGTTAGGTCATGTTGGGGTCATGTTAGGGCTGGGGGGGGGGTACTGACAGACAGGGCTAGGGTTAGGTCATGTTGGGGTCATGTTAGGGCTGGGGGGGGGGTACTGACAGACAGGGCTAGGGTTAGGTCATGTTGGGGTCATGTTGGGGCTGGGGGGGGTACTGACAGACAGGGCTAGGGTTAGGTCATGTTGGGGTCATGTTAGGGCTGGGGGGGGTACTGACAGACAGGGCTAGGTCATGTTGGGGTCATGTTAGGGCTGGGGGGGGGTACTGACAGACAGGGCTAGGGTTAGGTCATGTTGGGGTCATGTTAGGGCTGGGGGGGGTACTGACAGACAGGGCTAGGGTTAGGTCATGTTGGGGTCATGTTAGGGCTGGGGGGGGGGTACTGACAGACAGGGCTAGGGTTAGGTCATGTTGGGGTCATGTTAGGGCTGGGGGGGCTACTGACAGACAGGGCTAGGGTTAGGTCATGTTGGGGTCATGTTAGGGCTGGGGGGGGGTACTGACAGACAGGGCTAGGTCATGTTGGGGTCATGTTAGGGCTGGGGGGGGTACTGACAGACAGGGCTAGGGTTAGGTCATGTTGGGGTCATGTTAGGGCTGGGGGGGGGGTACTGACAGACAGGGCTAGGTCATGTTGGGGTCATGTTAGGGCTGGGGGGCTACTGACAGACAGGGCTAGGGTTAGGTCATGTTGGGGTCATGTTAGGGCTGGGGGGGTACTGACAGACAGGGCTAGGGTTAGGTCATGTTGGGGTCATGTTAGGGTTAGGTCATGTTAGGGCTGGGGGGGGGGGGGGGGTACTGACTGAGGCAGGAGCGCTTGGCTGCAGCACTGGCTCCTCCTGAACACAGGTTCCCCCCACGATGCACCAGCTCCAGCTCCAGGTTGGTCCTGAGGAAACACACACACACGTCCTTGTTAAGCAATACGTACAGCAGGCCCTGACGAACACACACACACACACACACACTCACGACACACAAGGTAGCAGGAGGTCCATTCAAATTGAGAAACGGTGAATAACAGTCAGACTTCCAAAACCTGTAATAACCTGCGATCAGGACTTACAACATCCAGCTGATGAACGGACAATCTAAACAAGTCACACAATCAGGTTACTGACGGCCTCATTTATGGTTTATTTACATTTAGCAAGATCCATACAAAATACAATCTCTAGTCAAACCTGTTATGCATCATGTGTTGCTTTGTATACATCAACACCAGACAGCATTTCCAAGGCTGAGATCTTGCACAATATGGACCTTTAGCATTAAATCTGTTTTTGTATATAATCCCAGCTGTGGATTTCCTATGCATAGCCAAACACTTTTCACGTCACATTTCAATTTCGACAGCCAAACGGTGATGAAATTAGGCAAAAAACAAACATAATAAATGGATCTGGGGAGCAAATAGGTGTTACTAAAATTAGACTGAACAAGATCTGTTTTTATTCTGCCGTCGACCCCAGCCTCCTAGGGGGGGCAAATCCCTGGGCTTCCTGTGAGAAAAAGCAATTTCACATAGATAATGCAGCCGCTCCCAAGCTCCATCTGGCTGCTGCTGATAACCCTGCCCCTGTGACAGAGGAACGTTCCACCCTGCCCCTGTGACAGAGGAACGTTCCACCCTGACCCTGTGACAGAGGAACGTTCCACCCTGCCCTGTGACAGAGGAACGTTCCACCCTGCCCCTGTGACAGAGGAACGTTCCACCCTGCCCCTGTGACAGAGGAACGTTCCACCCTGCCCCTGTGACAGAGGAACGTTCCACCCTGCCCCTGTGACAGAGGAACGTTCCACCCTGCCCCTGTGACAGAGGAACGTTCCACCCTGCCCTGTGACAGAGGAACGTTCCACCCTGCCCCTGTGACAGAGGAACGTTCCACCCTGCCCCTGTGACAGAGGAACGTTCCACCCTGCCCCTGTGACAGAGGAACGTTCCACCCTGTCCTGTGACAGAGGAACGTTCCACCCTGCCCCTGTGACAGAGGAACGTTCCACCCTGCCCTGTGACAGAGGAACGTTCCACCCTGCCCTGTGACAGAGGAACGTTCCACCCTGCCCTGTGACAGAGGAACGTTCCACCCTGCCCTGTGACAGAGGAACGTTCCACCCTGCCCCTGTGACAGAGGAACGTTCCACCCTGCCCTGTGACAGAGGAACGTTCCACCCTGCCCTGTGACAGAGGAACGTTCCACCCTGCCCTGTGACAGAGGAACGTTCCACCCTGCCCTGTGACAGAGGAACGTTCCACCCTGCCCTGTGACAGAGGAACGTTCCACCCTGCCCCTGTGACAGAGGAACGTTCCACCCTGCCCTGTGACAGAGGAACGTTCCACCCTGCCCTGTGACAGAGGAACGTTCCACCCTGCCCTGTGACAGAGGAACGTTCCACCCTGCCCTGTGACAGAGGAACGTTCCACCCTGCCCTGTGACAGAGGAACGTTCCACCCTGCCCTGTGACAGAGGAACGTTCCACCCTGCCCCTGTGACAGAGGAACGTTCCACCCTGCCCTGTGACAGAGGAACGTTCCACCCTGCCCTGTGACAGAGGAACGTTCCACCCTGCCCCTGTGACAGAGGAACGTTCCACCCTGCCCTGTGACAGAGGAACGTTCCACCCTGCCCTGTGACAGAGGAACGTTCCACCCTGCCCTGTGACAGAGGAACGTTCCACCCTGCCCCTGTGACAGAGGAACGTTCCACCCTGCCCTGTGACAGAGGAACGTTCCACCCTGCCCTGTGACAGAGGAACGTTCCACCCTGCCCTGTGACAGAGGAACGTTCCACCCTGCCCTGTGACAGAGGAACGTTCCACCCTGCCCCTGTGACAGAGGAACGTTCCACCCTGCCCTGTGACAGAGGAACGTTCCACCCTGCCCTGTGACAGAGGAACGTTCCACCCTGCCCTGTGACAGAGGAACGTTCCACTCCTCAGGCAATTTGCTGTTCACTGAACTTCAGAGCCAACAGGCAGCCAGACCATCAGAAAGGAGACCTCTGTCTGCAGGGTCCAGGGTGAGGGGAGCACAGCCCGGGGAGGGAGGGGGGACAAGGCAGGGGAAGTCTGGAGGAGAGGAGGAGCAGGTGGGGGAGAGGTTGGAGGGATGGCCAGGTAACATTACATTCAGGTGCTTGTAATAAGCATTAGTTAATAGGTAATAAGGCCCTTATAAGATGCTTATTAACATTAACATGGGTTAATAAGGCTTACTAACTTACTAAGGCCGTATTAGCTATTAGATAAGGCTCAATACAAGCACCTGATCTACAGGGCTACCAGAGGGCCCTCTGAGGCACTTCTCTGGGTGAGAAAACCGCTGCCTACACGAGAGTCATGTCACTTTAGGGTGGAAGGACTGCAAAGTGCCTGCTGGTGTCATTGTGTACACCATCAGGAGAACCGCCTCTTTCAGGATGGCTTGCTCGGCTCCGAACACAGGAGCAAGCAGAGCTGTGAAGAAGCACTCTGGGGAAGAAGAGGTGCTCAAAAGCAGTTGGACTGGGAGCAATAAATCCATACAGTCAAGAGTGAATAAAGGGCCTGGTGAGGGGTGGCGGAGCCCGAGTCGATACCGTTTTACTGCAGGCTGAATTGACAAGGCTGCTAATACTGGCTGGGAGGAGCGTTTCCAGAGCCGCCTCCAGCTCCTATAGCAGTGGAATCAGAGGTATGAAGAAAGCCAATCAAGGGGAAGAAAAAAAACTCTTCACAGAACTCCTGAGAAACTTTCTGAAGAAATAGGGAAAAAATGCCAAGTAATCCATACGCTCGCTGTTGGTACAAAAACTGGGTAATATCTGTATTGGATTTTTTCAAAGCCTGTTCAAGCGTTCGCCCTGGAAGCTAAGAAGTTTACACAATGGAAAAGTAACAAAACAAGAAGACGACTAAAGTGGGTCCACCAGGGTTTTTTTCTCTGAGGACAGCAATCAGGCTACGGGGCGGCATGGTAGCATCTGAAGGAGAGGGTTTTTCGTCGAGCGGGGCCACCAGGCAGGGAGTGGGGGTGGGGGTGGGGGTAGAAGGAGACCTCCCTGTCTGAGTGTGGGGAACACAAGTAGAGGGTCACTAGCCACAGGGACACGGCTCACTGAGAGATAACCCACAGTGACCACACCATCGCTCATACACCAGCCTGGAACAAACATTCAGAGGCACAGAGGCGCTAGTGCACACACACACACAAACACACAAAACACACAAAGCCGTAGTTCACAGAGACGAGACAGAGAAACAAACAATGTCTCGTTTAGTCTCTTGGCGTGAGACGGTTCTAAATGGAGACGTAGGCTCCATGCCAGGGGTGCATGAGTCATCCTGAGCGGTCCCAGGGGCCGGGCGGGGGTGACTCACCTTGCTACGGAGTACATGAAGAGGAAGTCGTTGTCAGGGGAGCCAGGGTTCCTGCCGTAGTCCATGTACTTCTTCTGGGTGGTGTTCTTGATGTCCTTGATGACCAACTCCATCTCCTTGCTCAGATTCGACTCCGTCTAGGAGGAGAACGTTACGATGAAGTGTCACAGGATCCAAACAACACCTGGGACTGGAGGATGCTAGGCTAATCTGCAAGCACAACACCTGGGACTGGAGGATGCTAGGCTAATCTGCTAGCACAACACCTGGGACTGGAGGATGCTAGGATAATCTGCTAGCACAACACTTGGGACTGATGGATGTTAGGCTAATCTGCTAGCACAACACCTGGGACTGATGGATGTTAGGCTAATCTGCTAGCACAACACCTGGGACTGGAGGATGCTAAATTTATCTGCTAGCACAACACTTGGGACTGGAGGATGCTAGGCTAATCTGCTAGCACAACACCTGGGACTGGAGGATGCTAGGCTAATCTGCTAGCACAACACCTGGGATTGATGGATGCTAGGCTAATCTGCTAGCACAACACCTGGGACTGGAGGATGCTAGGCTAATCTGCTAGCACAACACCTGGGACTGGAGGATGCTAGGCTACTCTGCTAGCACAACACCTGGGACTGGAGGATGCTAGGCTAATCTGCTAGCACAACACCTGGGACTGATGGATGCTAGGCTAATCTGCTAGCACAACACCTGGGACTGATGGATGCTAGGCTAATCTGCTAGCAGTGTGCGTCAGCACATTGAGGGGACAACATGAGAGATGACCACAGCAGTGTCATCCGGAGATGACAGATGGTTAGATATCGGTTGGTAAAAATGAGCTCAGATTGGAGTCATTTTGAACCCTTCACTGATTTCCTGAGTCTGTCTGTCTGTCTGTCTGTGAGTGAAGATGGGGATTAGGAAAGTGGAAGAGGTATGCAGGAAGTGAGGTATGCAGGAAGTGAGGTATGCAGGAAGTGAGGTATGCAGGAAGTGAGGTATGCAGGAAGTTAGGTATGCAGGAAGTGAGGTATGCAGGAAGTGGGTAAAGGTTTATCTGCCTTACAGTGTGACTGCTTACTGGGAAAAGGCCCAGAGTATCCTGCTGGTCCTCCACCTCCTTGACCAGCACGCTAGTGGTCTTGCTGCTGGGGGCCCGCCAGGCTCCGGCCTCCGTGCCCCGCCCCGGACGGCACGGCAGCACGCTGTTGGCGAACTGGCGGCACAGCGGGCAGGTGAACTCGCCCTTGTCCACGGAGAAGCCCTGCAGCACCTGGTCGTTCTGGGGGGAGCAAGCCAAGGCTCTCAGTCCACACGGAGAGCATTCGTGAATAAGCGTGATGGTTGGGTGAAGAGGTTTTCACCACATTAGGATGTAACCTCCACTCAGACTCACCCTCAGAGACTCCATGTAGGACTTGTGGCAGTCTATGTGCAGGGTGTGTCCACAGGTCTGCACGTACACGCCCCCGTCCCAGCCTATAGACACCGACTGCAGGCAGGAACTCTGAAACCAGAGAGAACAACACCTTAACCACCACCCACGGGTTGCCAGGTCAAGAAAACCCTCCCTATAGGCCACGCTCTCAAAAGACGTCCAGCTTCTCCCCGAGTGGCAGCAGAGGAGATTGGGCTTCTCCTAATGCTGACTGAACTCTTCACGGCTGGGACTGGACATGTCGAGGTGGAGAGGGCATTTGGCTCTGCTAGGAGCTGTAAATCCTCCATGTCCTAATCCCTTTCTGCTGGAGCAAGCAGAGACAGGGGCCGGGGGGGGGACTGATTCACCTGAACCTCAGTCAGGACAATGTGGGACACCTGACAGGATAGGAAGCCCAGTCTGTCATGACTGAGTGTGAAAGAGGCTTAGGGATGGAGAGGGCTGGGTTGGAAACGCTAGCTCGAGTGCTACATGGATCCTTTCACTTGGCAGGTCAAAGCCAATGACAATGGGAGGAGAGGCACGAGGGGGTGGGGGGGGGGGGGGTGGGGGGGGTGAGAAAAGCTAAGCAGAAAACAGAGTGAAAGAGACAGCGAGAGAGAGAGGCAGGCAGGAAAAACTGAAGGACAAAAAGTCAGGCAGAGTGGGCGTGTTGTGGGAGTGCGTCAGAGAGAGAGAGAGAGAGAGAGACACAGAGAGAGAGAGGGACAGAGACACAGAGAGAGAGAGAGAGAGAGGGACAGAGAGACACAGAGAGAGACACAGAGAGAGAGAGAGAGAGAGACCTACATCTTTGAAGAAGCGCTGCATGAGGGTGAGCCTGACGTCGTGCGCCGCGCCGCACGTGTCGGCGGGGTAGACGTGCTCCTGGTCGCAGGTGGGCAGCTTCTTCGCCTGCTCGCCCCTGCAGCGGTGGCCCAACACTGCACAGCAATCAAGGAACACAGGACACGGAACGCCTTTCACTCTCACTCGTTACAAAATGAATAACGAGCTCTCAGGCGCGCTATTTATAGGTTACGCATAATATTTACATAAAATAAATCAAGGACAGTGAGTGAGACGGGAACATGTGACGGGCTGGGGCCTGCCGGCGATCCTACACAGATGTTTTTCCATTCCACGTCCGAATGGAAAAGCGACGGCTGATAAATCAGACGCGGTAATGACAGCTCATTTCCAGCAACGCAGTCGCCGTAATCAGAGGCAGTGAAACCATTCTGGAGAAACGCCCAGCTGAAAATGATTACGCTGGTCTCCCGTCTGAGGAAGGGCAATGTGACAGCGTGAAATAATGAACCTTTAAATTTGTCACTTACGATTGTTTACATTGTCTTTTGATGGCACTGTGCGGAACAACAGGTGGTAGATTACGTAAGGTGTACTCCCTGACCTTGAGGAGAGGACTGCGCCGAAAACGACTTATTACTCCGCTAATTGCTAATCAAACACAACGTTTATTTTCGTGACAGTGAGTGATACTGCTCCATTCGCAAACACAGCACAGAAATTACCTCCACGCAGCAAACCGCTCTCGAGCAACGCAACCTGGGATCAACATGAATGATGAACGACCCAATTAAAACAACAGCTAACCTGCCTATTAAGATGAGCCGTCCAATATGGCAGAGTTAAGCTTCCATGAATAACTATTTTGGTTTAATAGGCTGGACCGCTGATAGGGGAGTAGATTCTCATATCTGTGAAATACACGACCTGTTCATTTGATTCCCCCCTCCTGCTGTTTCATTAGCTGCGTGTTTAAACAGAACTACAAATCAGGACGGCGGTGTGAACAAAGCCAGGCCGTGTAGCCCATTAATCGAGGTGCGTCAGGGAGCGCGGGGGAGTGTGGGTAGTGTAGTTCCTGACCTGAGGAGGCCTGGAGCAGGACCACCAGGCCTGTGGGCCGATCCTCTGTGGAGGGCCCGCTCTGACCACAGATCACACAGTCATACAGGACCTCCGACTCCATCAGCTCGGACGCTCCCAGGTCCATGGCTGCTTCAGTCTCAGGAGATTCTGACAGGGGAGACAGAGGAAACGCGGGTTTACTTTGCAGTCCGTACGAAGCAGTTCGTCAACATGCAGCACCGTGCACATGTCTTAGGCAGCCAAGGTTTTTGACACGAATATTGTGTCTTCATTTATTTCTTTATCATTTTGTCTTCTGTATTTTTGGGGCAGTATAAAAGTGCAATGTTGAGAACAGTTTCGTGTTTTCATTTAATTATTTCTTCATGTATTCTTGCTTTAGAATATTTGTAATGGTGTGAGTAACCCTTTTGCACAGTTCTGCAGGTTCGGGTGTACTGTTGTCCAAAGCTGTATGAAAACATTTAAAATCAGGCTTTCTGATCTGTTGACATAAAACTAACTAGCTGGAGTTGGGGGACAACCACATCAGAAGAGGAAGACGAGCTTGACAAACCATGTGTAAAGAAAATCAAGAAAAACTGAAACCCCCCCCCAAAGCATTAGGCGGTAATGCTGTGTGAAGCTCTCCTCCTCTGGGCAGGGTAAAACACTGAGGCGATAAAGCTCCATTAGAGTGAGAGGATCGTGGTCACTCCTAGATACACTCGCTCTCAGGGAAATAACACCAATTAGGTCGTTCTTTCCTACTTCACACCAGCTCGATGACAAGCTGTGTTAGAATGACGGGCCTGGGCTGCTAGAAAAAGGGGGATTTTTCTAAATGGTCTAATAAAGAAAGGGTTCAAAGGGTAGCTATTAAAAGAAGTAAAAGAGTCCCTTTATCAGGACAAAATAAGGTCTCTTCCAGCTTCGGTCATGTTTCACGAGCACTCTGCCTTAGCTTTCCTCGAAAAATCCCTCCCTATTCTGTGGTGCACAGAGAAGAATTATTTGGAGAGCCTGGCTGTATCAATATGTACCGTAGAAACGCAACTCAGTTCCCTGCTTACTGACACATCGCCAGAAATTAATTACTGATGTGAAATTAGTTTTAAATGTTAAAGACTGCGTTCTATGTGAGCAGTAAATATCGTGGCGAAATGTCAACCTGTGTTGGAATTGATTTATCGCTGTTTTTTGGACAAATGTGATCTCGAGAGAGAGAGAGAGAGAGAGAGGTGGTCGTGTTCTGGGGGAAATGGAAACAGTTTGCGTTAGACGTCAACGCAAGAGCTTTAGCCTTGGGCTATCAGTGTACCCAGCCACTCTGGGTAAGGTGTGTGTGTGTGTGTGTGTGTGTGTGTGTGTGTGTGTGTGTGTGTGTGTGTGTGTGTGTGTGTGTGTGTGTGCGTGTGCGTGTGTGTGTGTGTGAGGACGCACAGGGGACAAGGGCTCCACTGTTACTATAAGGGACTTGTGACATTCATGTTTTTCCTTCCTCACACAGACGTGATGACGCCTGCAGTGAGTATAGACTTTGATTGCTTTTTGTCGACTGGTGTTTGGAATCACAGGGAGTCTGAGGTGCCTTTATATGCCACACTGGCCGCACCGGAGGGTCTGTCTCATTTGCATAATATGAAAGATTATTTCTGTATACACATTAACCTCAAAGTCATTGTCAAGCACTGAAGAAAAAAAAAGCCAAGCCATTTCTGGTCAAAGCAGATGCTCACAACATCTGTTACTACTATACACGAGTCAAATCCATAAATGCTCTGAAACTATTATGGCATCCCAAATCCCATTTCTGGTATACAAGCAATCCAACAGGACTCCCTCAAGTGGCACATGACCTAACCTGCAAGCCACACTAGAAAACAACTCAAAAGGGGACATGAGCAGAAGCTAGGGCATGAAACACAAGACCCTGTTTACAGCCTTATCTTGGCTTTGCCACAGAGCATTCAGCTCTGAAGCCAAAGAGCCCAGGAGAGATTCATGTTTGAACAGATGCTTCTGCCGTCGGACCAATCTGCCTTGTTAAAATTCCAGAGCAAATATTTATATCCCCTATGACCTTTGATTCAATCTGGGGAAACAAATGTAGCTCGCCAAAAGACCTGGGCCCATCCTTTAAACTGATAAGATGGAAACACTAATGTAGAAAAAGCTTCAGCACGTCAGCTGGGACACGTGCTGACGGATGAGGCTGTTCACACACACACAGCTCTGCAGGGTCACACACACACCCCTCTGCAGGGTCACACACACACTCCTCTGCAGGGTCACACACACACCCCTCTGCAGGGTCACACACACACACACTCCTCTGCAGGGTCACACACACACTCCTCTGCAGGGTCACACACACTCCTCTGCAGGGTCACACACACTCCTCTGCAGGGTCACACACACTCCTCTGCAGGGTCACACACACACACACACACACACACACACACACACACACACACACACACACACACACACACACACACACACACACACACACACACACACACACACACACACACACACACACACACACACACACACACACACACACACACACACACACACACACACACACACACACACACACACACACACACACACACACACACACACACACACACACAGCTCTGCAGGGTCACACACACACACCACTCTGCAGGGTGTGTTTGGGCCCCTACATTTCAGCTGCATCTTCCAGATCTGGAATATAGCAGATTTTACTGACTCAGTAGCCTGGAACATAATCTGTAAGTAGAATTCTATTGGTAAGGGGGAGGGGGGAGGACTACATAACCCAGGGGCCAGGTGTCAATTCAGGCCTGGGACATTTCCTGCATGTCCTCCCCTCTCTCTCTCTTTCTGCATTCCTTTCTCTCTCTCTCCAACAGTCTCTATCAGTAAAGCTGAAAATAGGTTGAAATAAAAGTATCTGTAAGGGGCCGTTTCTGACTTCCAGGCTGGTGGAGGGTCTGTGAAGCCGGCAGGCTGGAGCCAGGGGGCGGTGAGGAGCATCGCCTGCCCTGCAAGCTGGAGCCAGGGGGCGGTGAGGAGCATCGCCTGCCCTGCAGGCTGGAGCCAGGGGGCGGTGAGGAGCATCGCCTGCCTTGCAAGCTGGAGCCAGGGGGCGGTGAGGAGCATCGCCTGCCCTGCAAGCTGGAGCCAGGGGGCGGTGAGGAGCATCGCCTGCCCTGCAGGCTGGAGCCAGGGGGCGGTGAGGAGCATCGCCTGCCCTGCAGGCTGGAGCCAGGGGGCGGTGAGGAGCATCGCCTGCCTTGCAAGCTGGAGCCAGGGGGCGGTGAGGAGCATCGCCTGCCCTGCAAGCTGGAGCCAGGGGGCGGTGAGGAGCATCGCCTGCCCTGCAGGCTGGAGCCAGGGGGCGGTGAGGAGCATCGCCTGCCCTGCAGGCTGGAGCCAGGGGGCGGTGAGGAGCATCGCCTGCCCTGCAGGCTGGAGCCAGGGGGCGGTGAGGAGCATCGCCTGCCCTGCAAGCTGGAGCCAGGGGGCGGTGAGGAGCATCGCCTGCCCTGCAAGCTGGAGCCAGGGGGCAGTGAGGAGCATCGCCTGCCCTGCAGGCTGGAGCCAGGGGGCGGTGAGGAGCATCGCCTGCCCTGCAGGCTGGAGCCAGGGGGCGGTGAGGAGCATCGCCTGCCCTGCAGGCTGGAGCCAGGGGGCGGTGAGGAGCATCGCCTGCCCTGCAGGCTGGAGCCAGGGGGCGGTGAGGAGCATCGCCTGCCCTGCTGGACGGCCACAGACGCAGGGCTAACTGGTACCCACCAGCCCCGGGCCTCACAGCAGCTCCGGATCACAGGGAACATTATTCATCCACTAACCACAGTGTGTCAGGGTGGCCCCTGGGAGCCCGGCGCCACCATTAGTGCTGTGATCCGCTGTGCCCTCAGCCAGCACGGCCCCCGGGGCCCCAGAGGAGCGCTGCCCTCTCAGTCCTCCTAACCAGCGGCCCCCAGGGACCGGGCCAGCTCAGGGCCGCTGTCACCTTGCCACACTCAGGCAGGGCACTGATGGCTATATTTGAGCCCACAGCTCCTCCTCTCCTTCAAGGACTCAGTAGAACAGGTGCACAGTGTCCTCAGAAGGACGTTCAGAATAGGGGGCCGTTTTAGTGCGTGCTTATGAGTGGTAACATGGTTTTATAATCTAATCTAGTCTAAAACGTTTTTAAAAAATTCACCCAAAAGTAGCACACAAACGATCAAATAAGTGTGTTTTATGTCTGCCTCCCGTGCTCTGAACAGCTAGCAGAAGAGGAAGCTCTGCTGCCTGAGCTGTGGGTTATGAGTGATACCGCTGGACTGCTGGAGCCTGTTCTTACCCACGTCCATGGCCGTCTCCATGAAGCTCTTCTGCCTGGAGGCAAACTCAGCCAGCAGCTTCTGCTGCCTCTCCCGGGCTCGCTGGCGTCTGGAAGGGAAACACACGCCCACGTTAAGACACGCCCACGTTAAGACACGCCCACGTTAAGACACGCCCACGTTAAGACACGTCCACGTTAGCGCTCGGACCAATCACGCTGGAGCGAGCCGTGCCCGACGGCCCACCCCCGGATGAACGCTCTGGAGGACACCGTCGCCGCATGACCACGGCATCATGCTTATCCACGGGGAGATCATCGCCATAGCAACAGCTTCCATGGGAAGTGTCTCTACAGTGTACCGTATTTAGAAGGTTTAACAGAAAAGTCTCAGTGAATAGCCCCCCCCCCCCCCAGGGCTACAGGTACACTAGCTGACACACAAAACAAGCGTCCCACAACTTCCACAAGGTTACATGTGGGCGTTAGCTAGCCGTTGCTAGCAGCTGAAACAGCAGCCGGTGCAGGCTGGAGGGGCGCGGGGGCCGACGGGAAATAGAGACCCTTAATAACAGGACGTAAACGAACCCTGACAGGAGGGCCACAGCGCTTACACCCTGACAGTCCTGGGCGGGGGGGCGGGGGGGGGGGGGGGGGGGCTGGCGGCGCACCCAGTTGGCCGTGAGAGAGATCTAACCCCCCCCCCCCCCCCCCAGTTCTTTCACTGCTATTCGCTGGCTGTGGGTGGTTGCCGTGGTAACGGCTGCAGTGCTCACGCACGGGAAGGATGCCACCTTTGTCTTTGTCGGCAGGTCGAGTCAACCTCAAAAATAGGTCATCATGGAGCGCTCATAGCCCATTTCATCATCGTTAGAGGGGGGAGGAGACAGAGGGGGGGGGGGGGGGGGGGGGGAGAGGAACCACCAAATCACATCGGATTCATCTTCATTGCGAAAACTGACAATCTCCAGTCTGCAAGAGAGCGCTGGTTTGATGCTGAATTCAAAAGGTACGGGCTTGGAGCCATAGTTGTACCAGCTACATCAGGAGAGATATGGGCCAAAGGCCAACCCTTCTTTTACTCTCAAGCCGGGTTTCTGTTATCACAACCTCTGGGTCATTTCAGTTGTATCCTTTATGGCACTGAAAGGATCTCACTGACAGCTTTCATCTGATCTACAAGTCATATTACACCACTTTGGCTCCAAGCCCTTACAATCTACCCTTCTCTGAAGGAGCCCTCGGACAAGAATGGATTCAATGAATAAATATCACGTCGTGGCAATTAATATAAGCTAATAGGAGATCACGACTCCTAATGGCTGTGTTTAGGTGCAGTCTAATGAGTGATAAACAGAGCCTGGTCATAAGGGAGGTTGTGACAGTACTTCCTGCAGACCGAGCCCCTCACCTCTCCTCCTTGTCCATGGTCTTCTTGTCGGAGGGGCTGTTCTTCTTCGGTGGTACCGGAGGACACACCTTCCCGCAGATCTCCTGGATGCAGCGCCTGCTCTGGCGGCTGCGCGTGGCCGCCTTGGTGAGGATGCGCTCGATGGCGGTGATGCCGTCCCCGTGGGCGTGGCGCCCCGTGTCCATGTCCTCCAGCCAGGTGGCGGACAGCGCGCTCTGCTTGGCCGACAGCTTCTGGTGCAGCTTGATGAGCAGGGACACCATGCTCTCGCGGATCTCCAGGATCTCCGTGACCAGCTGGGGGGGCGTGCCGGGCGGGACCCAGCGGGTGGACGAGCTCTTGGGCCGGGCCGACTGGCTGGCCTCGGTGCTGCTGCGGTTGATGATCTCCTGGAACTTCCTCCTGCGCTCCGCCACCAGGCTGAAGACCTGCGCCTCCCGCAGGTTCTGCACGACCACACACACACACACACACACACACAGAGGTCATGTCAGGGCAGATCCAGGACCACGCTTCCCATCATCCCCCGGGGCGCTAGGAGGTCGGGCTGAACACCTGCGCCTCCCGCAGGTTCTGCACGCCAACGACACACGGCACAGGAAGTGATGTCACACGGGGCAGGTCCAGGACCATGCGGAGGACACCATGCACACGCACACATCTCCAAATCATCTCACAAACCATGGCTGTTTAGTAGACACAGAGATGGAGGGAGCAAGGAGGAATTGCTCCAGTCATCATCTTTCCTTCTTGTTCCCCCCATCCTAATCTGAACCGTCTCTAAACAAGAGCCTGGACAGGCTAGTGGGTCCCACACACACACACACACACACTCACTCACTATCTAGTGAAATTACAACTTCACTGACAGCCCATCCAGCCCTGATGCATCCCGACTCTGACGATAATAATATGCCAGTCCTTCAGTTTTAGACAGGCCCGGCACACATATCAAAGTCAAATTAAATTCCCATTATACAAATCCAGCTGACTTCTCAAGTACCTGTCCTGAGAGTGCTGGCTCATGCTCATGGAGAACATTTCAAATCATCCTGCCCAAACCCAAGACAAGTCTTTGAAGGATGGCAGTGACCTGACCCAGCCTGGGAACCAGGCCGCTGTTAAATAACATACATCATACAGCCCAGTCACGGCACCATCCATCACACTGACATGCAGTTAAAAAGCATTTACCCAGGCTCACATTATACACTGAATTAGTTTCAGCCGTTGAGGGGGGGGGGGGGGGGAGGCCCATCAGAGCACAGCAGTGTAAACAACACAACACACGCACACACACACTAAACACACCATAGGAGACTTTCACCGTCGTATCAATATAGCGACAATTACATAGTAAAACACACAGGCATATAAACACACACACAGAGGAAAAGGAAAACAATGGTTTGGAGAGGCCGATGCCACCAGAACAGCACACCACCACCAGAGTCTGTGAACACAGACCATGTCTGGTTAGAGGACAGGAGACAGCACACTGAGATGCAAGAGGCTACCTCTCTCCAGTTCCCTGTCAGCCGTCTGGAGTTCTGTGGGACGAAAAGCAACCAAAACGATATGCACAGGAAGACTACTTCTAGAACATACAACCACCTTCACCTCAAATTCCCTCGTTTTCACGGAGGTGACACGCTGAGCACTGCCCCTTCCACCAGCACATTACAGGCTGTTTTCTCAGACACAGATTAAGCCTTAGTCTAGGACTAAAACATCGAATTCAATAGAAAACTGCATTGAGCTTGTTTGTTTAGTCCTAGACCAGGTTTAATATGCGTCTGCGAAATCAGCCCTACATGTTGTAACCTCCATGTAGAGATACGTAGCGGTTTCTACAGTTCCCCCCTGTGTCCCAGGACTACAGTTCCCCCCTGTGTCCCAGGACTACAGTTCCCCCCTGTGTCCCAGGACTACAGTTCCCCCCTGTGTCCCAGGACTACAGTTCCCCCCTGTGTCCCAGGACTACAGTTCCCCCTGTGTCCCAGGACTACAGTTCCCCCCTGTGTCTCAGGACTACAGTTCCCCCCTGTGTCTCAGGACTACAGCTCCCCCCTGTGTCTCAGGACTACAGTTCCCCCCTGTGTCCCAGGACTACAGTTCCCCCCTGTGTCTCAGGACTACAGTTCCCCCCTGTGTCCCAGGACTCCAGTTCCCCCCTGTGTCCCAGGACTACAGTTCCCCCCTGTGTCTCAGGACTACAGTTTCCCCCTGTGTCTCAGGACTCCAGTTCCCCCCTGTGTCTCAGGACTACAGTTCCCCCCTGTGTCTCAGGACTCCAGTGCAGAGCGTACCTGGCCAAAGGTGGAGGCCTCTGCGCTGGTGCTGGGGGGGGGCTCCTTCTTCACCTCCGGGGCCGTCTCAGGCACCCGCACCCTCACAAAGTTGATGACGTGGTGAAGGTTGGTCAGCAGGTTGGTGCCGGGGAACCAGCTGTCGTGGCAGTGCTCCTCGATGCAAGGCTCCTGCAGCACACACACACACAGGGGACACACACAGGGGACACACACACAGGACACACACACACAGGCCGTCACCCGACAGGAACTACACCGGGAACAATGACACTTCAAAAATGTTTGGCTTAAAATAAGTAAATAAAACTGCGATATATATAAAAAAAATAAAAATAAAAATATGATGTGATATTTAGGCCTTTTAATAAATGTTCTTAAATCTAATAATCCTTTACTTTGACACAAGATGATCCATCTTTACCAAATAATACAGCATCTTAAAAAAAAAAAAGAAGCTTGCTTTATCTGAGATATGACTGCAAACAAGATTTCAAACCTCTTCAATTAACAAGATATTCAAGACGCATTGTCTAAAAACAAGAACGTATATCTCACTGAAATGTTACTTATCGACAAATATACTTGGTGAGATTTGGATGTTTTGCAGTGAATATGCTTCAGTCGAGCCTCAAACCCGACCACAACATCGGGGACGCATAAGAGAGATGATATATGTGGAACATCCTGAGGAATCTTTACAAAGCAGACCCAGGGAAATGAAACACTGCTAACCAAACCCAACTGCCAAACCCCCATAATGTCCCAGGGTTCACCTCCTCCTCCTTGTCCTCCTGCACCATGTTGTCCAGGCCCAGCTCGATGAGGTAGAGCACCATGCACAGGACGTGCTCCGACATGTTCTGGTGGTCCATCCAGATCTAAACCCCAACCAGACCAGTGGTTAGAGACCGGCTGACTGCCTGGCTGACACAGTACGACGGGACGAGAGGTGGTGTTGAGACGACTCACCTTGTAGAGCAGCGTGAAGATGACAATGTGAAGGGTTTTGCAGTGCAGCAGTCTGGCCAGGCCTTTGTAACAGGGGTGCAGAGGGGTCCTCTCCTTGTAGGGCGGCCACGGGTTCCCTGTGTGCATCCCTGACTGCTTCAGACTGGAAGGACCAAACATTTACATTTACATTTAGTCATTTAGCAGACGCTCTTATCCAGAGCGACTTACAGTAAGTACAGGGACATTCCCCCCGAGGCAAGTAGGGTGAAGTGCCTTGCCCAAGGACACAACGTCATTTGGCACAGCCGGGGAATCGAACTGGCGACCTTCAGATTACTAGCCCGAGACCCTCACCGCTCAGCCACCTGACTCCCCTCCCCACCTGACTCCCCAAACAACACACAACCCATTCCATATGGTCAATTCATCAGACGCGGGCCCACATAGATCGGCGCGACGCTGGCCCGATGATTAGGGTGACGCTGAACACTCTGGAGAGCGAGTGTCTCCACAGCAGACAGCGGAGCAGGCCGCGGTCTGGACAGACTCGCACTCTATTAGCGATGAAAGGAACGTGCTTACATCAAAACGGGGCCGGCCTGACAGGCAATCCATCACATTCAAACAGTGTGAACAAGTAACACAAGGCTGATATCACAGACTGCACGAGTGGGGGGTGGGGTGGGGGGGGGGGGGGGGGGGGGGGGCGCGCGCAACTTCACGATGTTTCAAGGAGAAACATGCTTGTGTGTCGAGCGAAAGCTTCGTCAATGTCAGAGCGATCCGGGGCGTTTCACTTTCCAGAACAAGTGTGTTTCTAACACAGGCCGTACGGGATGAAACAGCAACGTTATTGTGGTTGAGTTGAAGATAACGTATTAAAGAGAAACAGAGAATCCATTAAGCAAGTAATCTCCCACCACCAGTGAACTGCCATTTCACCGAGACGAGAGCAGGCAGGGGTGGGATCTCTCGGCTCTCCTCAGTCTGCCCACTTATCCCAGAGATCTTAAGGAAATTAACCTCACTTGCTATCTCCTTCACCCCAACAGACAAGTTTGTCTTCTCTGGCTTCTAAACTACATCTTACAAGGAAGGATTTCCTCAATTCTATTACACTCTGGCTTGATTTATCGATTTTTTCCTCGACAGCCAACTAATTGGAACCAACATATGGGGCCAACCCTTCTTATCCAGGAGCGGGGGGGGGGGGGGGGTGGAACAGCCACCCTGAGCCTCAGGACCAGAGTGGAGGGGGGGGGGGGGGGGGGGGGGCGATCAGGAGGGAACAGCCAGCCTGAGCCACACACACACACAGTCAAGTTAGATGGAACAAGACCAGAGTGTTCAATCCTGATGAAGACCATTCATGTGTTTCCTGTAAATCTGTCTGTGAATCTGTCCTGGCCCTGCTACACGGCACCCATTTTCAAGAAGAATTCACTCAAAAATAAAATAAAATGTGTTCACTTACAATGCTGAGTATCTGTCCATGGCAGACTGGACGTCACGCCGGTAGACGGTTCTGAGGATCACCATGATGGGGTCAAACTCCTTCTCCCACACCTCCGCTGGCAGGGGGGGGAAACACACATCTGTTTAGTAACCCCGGCTGATAAGTCACAACAACAAAAAGATATTCCTCCAGTTCAAAACGTGGTGTTAGGCTGCCCCCAAGTGGCAGACCAGCTCAGGTCTCCCCCACACACGTCCACCCACACTTACCCTATGACACAAGCAGTTTGCTGCCTCCTACAACCAATTGTGTGCAAGTCAAATATTCTCAACGCTTCAACACATCTCTATCCCACGCCCGCCCACAGAACAATCACATCAGCTCCGCCTGAGCTGACCGCCACGGCAACCGTGGAACAATACCACGGCAACGTCTTTATAATTAGAACCCGTTTGAGACTGGCCCGAGGCCAGATGGGGGTGACCTCTTGTACGCTTCAATCTGCTTCAGGATCACAGGGCTGATATGAGGAGGACGGAAGCTAATGAGGCAGATCCCTCTCTGCCATCACAGAGAGACCGTTTCTCATAACAGCCACCGACTTCAAATACCCTGGGGTCTGGGGCCAAGGCAATGCCCTATGTTGGGTAACAGAGAGAGACTAAGGGTTCGGAGGACGGGACTACTTCCAAACACGAGCACAGCAGGGAGTCTTCCAGAGACACCATAATCAAATCAAATCAAATGTATTTGTATAGCCCTTTTCACACGCAAGCATGTCACAGAGGGCTTCACATACGCCCATAGAACTGCCCCTGGTGTGCTGTAGTGGTGTGAGCTGTGCAGCTCTGGAAGACCAGTATTGGTCCTTGTTCTACAGCCCACTGTACAGCAGAGATGCCCTCTTCAGACAGAGGAGGGCAGTAGTTCTGTCTGACATCAAGGTGCTTCACCTGTTGATCTGTTACGAGGTTAAGGACAGCTAGCACACGTCACCAGCAATGTTCCCTCAAAAAAAAAAATCCCGCACTGAGCAAATAGAAATCTGTCTATTTGGCCCTAATATCAGGCCCTGTCTGGCAGCGTGTGGAGGGGCTGTAGGGGGGCTGGACTCAGTACCTTTAGGCGTGTACATGCCCTGCTGCATGGAACCCCCCGGTTCAAACACGGGGGCTTTGAAGTCCGCCACGGCCGACAGCATGTCCTCGAAGCTGCAGCTGCCGGGGACGATCCCGCTCTTGGGGTTGGGATTCTCAGGAATCTGCAAGCGTACTTAAGGAGAACCGCGGGAATTTCTCATCGGGGATTAATGAAGTTGTATCTAATCGAATGTACGTCTGTACGGTATACCTAATCATAATTAGCACACACACGCTATAGCGCTTTTCTAATACTCAAAGTCGCTTTACATGTATGAGGACAAGCAAAACAAGACAACAGTAAAATATAAAGACAAAGGATTGAACAAAACAGACAAACAGAATATTATAAAGAAAAGTAACATATAAGTGTAACAGTGGAGGGGAGGGAGCAGGGGATGTTCAGGTGAAGGCGAGGTTGAAAAGGTGAGTTTTGAGGGATTGTTTAAATAGTGCCTTAATGTATATTAAGGCCAAACATATGTATGTTTGGCCTTAATATACATCTCCCACATTTATACATTATATAATTGTGTGTATATACACATATTCATGAATGATATGCCTGCATGGGGCCAGGGTGTGCTGTAAGTGAATGAGACCGTGTTCCTTTGCGACAGGAAGTGGTGGAGGATACGAGGTCGAGCAGGGAACTGTGGGTGCGGTCGTTCATACATAGCTGAGAGACCATCTCTGCCCGGAGGATCTCATCATCTCCCATGCCTGTGAAGAAGAGAGGCCCAGTCAGGACAGACACACACACACACACACCAGCGCCCCAGTCATCACACACACACACACACACACCAGAGTCCCAGTCATCACACACACACACCAGAGTCCCAGTCATCACACACACACACCAGCACCCCAGTCATCACACACACACCAGCGCCCCAGTCATCACACACACACACCAGCACCCCAGTCATCACACACACACACACACCAGCACCCCAGTCATCACACACACACACACCAGCACCCCAGTCATCACACACACACACACACACCAGAGCCCCAGTCATCACACACACACACACCAGCGCCCCAGTCATCACACACACACACACACCAGAGTCCCAGTCATCACACACACACACCAGAGTCCCAGTCAGGACAGACAGACACACACACACACACAGCAGCTTAGAAGGGAATCACCAAGCCGGTGGGTGATGTGGCTTTGTCACCAAGCCGGTGGGTGATGTGGCTTTGTCACCAAGCCGGTGGGTGATGTGGCTTTGTTCCCAATGTGATTTCATTCACGCCCACCCTGCCGAGTCACTCCTGTGAAAACATTCTGTTCTCTAACAGACAGATGCTTCTAGAACGTACCGAGGTGGATGCGGAGACTGGATAGGATAACCAGGAAGGTCAGAGCCCCCTCCAGCATGGGCCTCTCCTGCTCCGAGTCCAGAACAGCATTCTGATGCTGAGACGCCATGGTGAGCAGGTCGACCACCTTGAACCTGAGGACGGGGGAGGAGCCAGGCTTCAGACAGGGCCTTTATGTTAGGTTACACTAAGGGGGAGGAGCCAGGCTTCAGACAGGGCCTTTATGTTAGGTTACACTAAGGGGGAGGAGCCAGGCTTCAGACAGGGCCTTTATGTTAGGTTACACTAAGGGGGAGGAGCCAGGCTTCAGACACGGCCTTTATGTTAGGTTACACTAAGGGGGAGGAGCCAGGCTTCAGACAGGGCCTTTATGTTAGGTTACACTAAGGGGGAGGAGCCAGGCTTCAGACAGGGCCTTTATGTTAGGTTACACTAAGGGGGAGGAGCCAGGCTTCAGACAGGGCCTTTATGTTAGGTTACACTTTTCGAGGTCGAGTAAATAGAAAAGTGGTACCTCTCGAATACAGAGGAGATGAAGTAGTCTGGATCGAGTCTTGATGCACAAACCTGGAAATAAGCCATTTAATTGTGCTACATTACTACAATACTGACAATCGGAAAATGAGGCAGGTTGAAAAATAGAAATCTTCAACCTTTAAAATATAAAACCTTTTACTCTTCTGGAAATCATCCTTGGGTGTGTGAAAGATGCAGTATAAATGTGAAACTCATCATTATTACAATGAAGTATAGTACACCGCTTTAGTCTCCGTGAGAGAGTGGTGTGTCTAGTCTACCTGGAGCAGGTAGATGTCTGGGTCGATCATGGAGTTGCAGAAATGAGACTGGACGTAGGTCATGGCCTGTCCTTTAATCTGCAGGCCGTTCCTCACCCACATGTTGCTGTGGACCTCAGACAGGCTCGCCTAGGGGGGGAAACAACACGCTGTCAAGCTCCATCTCTAACAGGGGAAGTGACTCTGACAGGGCACTGAAGCCTCCAGCGCTGCACCTGAATCTGAAGAGGATGGACCATGATCTTCATCAGCATCTCCTGGTCTGGGAGAAGGCTATCCAGGTCCAGGCCCTGGCACTTCACTGCCTGCGGGGCGCAAGAACCGGACAACACACGTGTCAACATTACACGTTTAGGTCAGGCGTGTCATATGTGTGATAGCATGTTGTGTATTCAGAGCCAGGTTATCAGAGTGATACTGTTCCTAGTGAGGGTCATCTCATCAGACTTGCCTTGCTGAGGAACATGGCATAGTAGCGGTGCAGTGGAAGGTGAAAGGTCACCTGGTTTGGAGCCGGCTGGAGAGAGAGAGAGAGACGACAGGTCAGAGGAGAGGAGGAGGAGAAGGAGGAGAAGGAGAAGAGGAGGAGGAGAAGGAGGAGGAGGAGAAGAGGAGGAGGAGGAGGAGAAGGAGTAGAAGAGGAGGAGGGGGAGAGGAGAAGGAGAAGAGGAGGAGGGCTGTTTGTCAACACAGATGCAGACACAGTGTTTTCCTAAAAGGGGCTCCATCTCAGACCTACCTCATCCACAAAGCCGATGGCATCGAACCAGATCTGCAGGGTCTCCAAGCAGTAGCGTACCACTGTTTTAGTGTATTCCTGTGTCTCCTGCACACACACACACACACACACACGTGAACCCAATGTTAGGAAGTCATCAAAACAATCCAACAACACAGAACAAGAGCCCACGTGGTTGATAAGCAGAGCGCTGACGTCCACGTGGTATTTGTATACATGACGTGGACGTGAGCACACCAGCTCTATGTGAGGAGAGGAGGGGATTAGACTTACTTTGACTTTGCAGTGTGTTAACAAGCCCCACATGGGCTGTGCACAGGCCTCCAATTCAGCTGCAAAGGCCGCATAGTACGTCTGGGACTCAAACTCCACGTGCTCATTCAACTCCCGCTTATTCAAGTTCATACCTAGAGGGAACAGGAGGGTTTCAGGGCTCGCCACTGCATTCAGGAAGAGTTCTGGTTGCTAGGTTGTGGGTTTATTTACACGAGCTACCTCGGAATCTCAAACTACGAAACGTGCAAACCTGTTAACCATGTTTCCTTAAAGCCAGCTCAAATGTGTCATGAGAGGATCCCTTGTAAGCAAGGGAAGCGCTAACAGCACATGCAATGACATAGTGGCACTCTGCACCGAGCCTGAGTAAGGGGACACTCGGGTTCACAGTATTTGAGGTTGAGAGCTATTTTTAGAGCCGTGGTTGACCACACATGACGGGGTGCAACACACTCTGCTAACACAGAGCCAGGGAGTCCCATCTGATTCATCTCTATTAGTGTCACTGTTGGTGTCATACGGCAAGTTCCAAATCACAGTGAAAAACTGTGTGCCAAATATGGATTTTGCAGGAGGAAGACAAGAATAAATCCATTCCACAAGCAAACAGTTTGGTTACTATTAAAATGAATATCAATGTGATGCAATATTCGAGGTTTAGATTCAGACGTCCTCTCCTGCAGCCATGACTTGCACTTCTTTATCAGCGACATTATCAAGTGATACAGAATCACTGAAGTTGTATCATATCAATTACATTGGCGCATTAACTGTTATAATCTGCTAACAATGAATCCTTTTCAAGACATGACTCATCTTGAACACAGCGAAACACCCAACAACAATTCCTGACTAACAGGTATGGTGGTTACGTGTTAGCAATGCTAGTTAGAAAGGGTGAATCACTGTCATATCAAAAACAATATGTCTACCAAAACTATGTCAATTCAGACACTTCATTTAATAAGGATTTCAATTTACCTTGAAAAAAGGACACGAATGTCATCCACAGCATGAGCAGGGAATGGTCTTCCAGGAACTTCTTTGCTACACTTTGGTGTGAGAGAATATTGATGAAGTCGCTAACTAAAGGCCAGTAGGTGTTGTTCTTCAGCAGAGCCTCTCCACAGTTCACCACCACGTGGCGACTGTTCTCTTCATCTGAGAGAGAGAGAGAGAGAGAGACAGAGAGAGACAGACAGAGAGAGCCACAGAGACAGAGAGAGACAGATTGAGAGAGCCAGAGAGAGAGAGAGAGAGAGAGAGAGAGAGAGAGAGAGAGAGAGAGAGAGAGAGAGAGAGAGAGAGAGAGAGAGCCAGAGAGAGAGCCAGAGAGAGAGAGAGAGAGAGAGAGACAATGGGCAACAGGACAGAATCATAAGATGACATCAAACTAGATTTCTATCAATATTCAGTGTTTCTCTAGCAAACAAAACCAACACACTCTCCTTTAACGGACAAATCCCACAACGACAACCTTGATTTAATATTCTCAGATAAACAAAACCATTAACAGCCTCATCCCACATGTAAAATCCTGAAAACCTGCTGGCCGTTCCAACACAGCTCACCTTGAAGTTCACTTTTGATAAGGCAACTCTCCATCATGTACAGGAGCACAGTGACCATGATGTCCAGCAGCTGGCACTCCTCAGTCACGTGACGCGCCAGCTCCTCGTTGCTGAACAGCTGGACACTGATATGGACGATCCGATTGGACATGGTGTCGGACTCATGGCTCTTCATCAGTGTCTTCATAATGAATGCGTAATGTTGAACAAATGTTTTCGTAAAGGTGATCTAAAAAGACAAAAGAACGGGGGTAATGTGACCAAGAGACCACTAGAAACAAGGCTTCAATCCGCCGCCAAATGTGGTTGCTTAAGAAATAATTTACCGATGTCGGTAAAAAATAGCATGTGATGAGTTGATGTTATCTAAACATTAATTCATTAATTCCAGGATTGTTCCACAATACTGAGGTAAAACATATTACAATACTAACAATCAGAAAATTAGGCGGGTAAAAAAAAAAAAAAAAAAAATTTTAAATCTTCATCCTTTAAAAAAATGTAACCTACCTTGTAGTCTTGGTCTGGCAGCATGTTAAGTAGGAAGGTCACCATCTTCTGTGGAAACTCATACTTAATTGTCCAAAACAGTAACTCCTCCAAAAAGCATTTGTGTTTTAGAGAGTCCATTATGGATGGATCTTTGGACAACAATGAAAAACATATATTAGTACAACGACTTACCAGTCAAAAAATACCAGTGAAAGTCTATGGCGGCAGCCAAGCCTACCTTTGGTGGTACTGCTGAGTTTTACCCTCTTCCTCTGACCAACACACTGACCGCCATCTTGATCCTCCTTTCAACAGACAAACAGAGAAACTCATCAGCAACTAAACTGCTGGAAATACATCTAGGGCAGCCACATGACCCATTACTCTACTGCTTTTACATTTGGAGAAATGTTCAACTAAGAAATGCTTGTGTATAGTACGCATACCTCTTTATTTGAGTCATCGGGGCTGGCTGGTGCTGTGGCCCCTATGAGGGGAACAAACAGGAACAACATTTAGCCCCTCAATCCCATATCATGCCCTGTTCTCACAGAACCATACTGATCATGTCTGCCCTCGTGTGTTAAGACTGGAGAGACACTACGGTACCTAGGAGCCCCAGAGCCCCGGCCGTGGCCCCGGCCTCGGCCCCAGCCCCGGCCTCGGCTCCTGGGGGAGGTTCTGCTGCCCCAGCCTGGGCCCCGGCCCCGGCCCCAGCCTTCTCCTCTGAAGACACCAGGCCTGAGTTCTTCAGTGCAGACAGGTACTTCTCGTAGTTATTTTTAGCATAAACATTGTCTTCTTGACCTTAAAAGAATAGGAAAAGAAACTTGCTGGGTATTTGTTTAACCAACAGACAGACTTAACAACCTTAAGAATAATGGCCGGTCATCTCGTGGACATTAAACAGGACCTGTTGTACACAAAAACTGTAGCAAGTCCTACAACGAACAGTGGTACAGTATCCTGAGCCAATCACAGGTGTAAATGTTAAATGCGTACCCATGCTCAAGTCCTTGAATGTTTGCTGATTGGTTAAGATCTTTGTCAACACCGTCCTCATGGCCCCACCCATCTTCGTCAGGTCTTCCAGGAAGGAGATCTGTGGCTCCAGCTGCTGCAAGACCTTCTGCAGATCCCTCTCCGCTGATGTGTCTGCAACAGCAGGATAAGAGATACGATGTAGGGACTCTGACGTGGTAAACAAACAGGGTGACCTCAAAGAAACCAAGTTACGCAAACCACATCTCAACAACCAAACAGCTTTCCTGTATGACTCTGCTGCACATTGCTGGGTGACAGGGGCTTACAAACATCCTGTGGAGGTTAGTTGTTGAACAGTCATTCAGTCACCTGGTTCTGTGTATCCATCCCTTAGGTACTGTAGGATACATATGATGAACCTGGGAAGGACCGTCTCTGACATGAGAAGTAAGTCTCTTGGCACTGACGGAACATTCTCCCCTGTTCTTAACCGATGCCTTCTGCAAAACCTGCCAGGAAACAGCAGACAGGTCCCCATATGTCAGTTCAAACCAACACTTTAAAATTCTGTTAAAGTAGAGCATTTAAAATCTCATGAAAAAAAACATATGCATACATTGGATTGCTATGAGGTCCAGGCCAATATCTTTGATCAGACTACAGAATGGGTAACTCCCACAGAATAAATTTGGTGCGTTGTATAGTTAAGACTGATCTGTTAGACCGGAGCGTACTTCCAACCCCTATAGTGCCTACGAGCTCTAAGCAATAATTGTGGTCAATCATGGTATAAGCCACCTGACCTCAGCATTTGTTTAACGTTAAACCCAACAACTGCAATCATGCACATATTGACTGTAATATGCATTAACAACTACAGTTTTTGTTTGTGTATGAATACCTAGATAAAAAAAGATTGCTAGCCTTGCTAATTACTGCGGATAGGCTAACTGGCTAGCTAGCCAGGACCTGTCAAACGGTACTGTTCTGTTTCAGGGCTTGTAAATAACTCACACGTTAGCTAAACAGGTTGACACATGCTCCCATCTATGCCAACTTACGTTACAAGAACGCTGCAAGAAGTTTGTGGCTTATTACTTAGCTTGTTGTATTGTTATTAGGTAAGTTAGCTTAGCTAGCAGCCTAGCTAGCTAGCACTGAGGACTTACCCACTTTCTCGCATGACATTACTGTCTCCACAGTCACAGGCCCCACCAGCCTGGCTTCTGAACATATTGAAATCATGGCCCGTATGATCACCGTTGTTAAAGCATTCAGCGCAGAGTGACATGCACGGTGATATGCCACAGGTCCGACAGCGATATGCCACAAAATTGGCTGTCCAAACCAAGCCACAGAGAGTAGCGTTGTCATAGGACCGGACCGTTTTGCAGAACTCTTCGAACCCTTCTCCTCCTGCTATTAGACATTTACACCAGTCCAGAGCCTCTGTGTCGGCCGCTGGTTTTTCAGGATTAAGAACACAATCAAGTAGCTCCTGAAGCTGTCGGACACCAGAGCTATTGTCAGTCCGATTAAGGTCTGCCTTTAAATGGGCAGCAGTAGCTTTCTTGTCCCGGCGTAGCAGCGACGCCGCCATCATGCACTCTTGCTTGTTGTCCACAAATTTATTTTTGTTGTCTTGTTGCTACGTTCTCGGGGATTCTCGCGATACCTGTCAAAGCGATTGTTACAGACTTCCAAGTTCGGGGTTCAGAGTATCAGTGGTTCAGATGTCTTCAGCTAGACTTCCAAGGTCTGTGACTTGCTGCATAGTCTTGAATCAAACGACACGAAATGAAGTGCTGTGAAATGTCAAACTATATATCACTCTCACCACACATACGCGCATACACGTACACTCTTTCTCAGCAATGGCCATGAGACTACAGACTATATGCTTTACATTGTCTATTTTTAGTAAAAATCCATTTTGATATAATTCATTAAAATGATTTAGTGAACAGGTTGTTAGTTTGTTGGAACAGTAGTATACTTCTATACCGCTAGTAAGTAAAGAGTAATAGCTTTGTCTTGGTCAATAACCATGGACTTACATAAGGATATGTTTTAGAATTATATCAAAGAAATCCATTAAATCAACACCGATCAGTCCCACCGGTGTTCTGCCCCCAGATGCACCCCCGCCCTGAAAAGCACCCCCTTCTAGGAGCATGCGGACAACACTGGGAACACAGGGGTACAGATTTCCCTGGAGGCCTGAGGAAAGTGGTTCCCCCCTGTATATTACAGTCTGGCCATTTATAAAGCAATACAGTGATGCTGGTATGTTATTGTGATCATTATGTATAACAAGTTTCATCTATACACAAGTCTTTTAATGCCATACACCATGTGTATGTACAGTTTGACAGGTCTGAAAACAGAATGGTCCATGGTAGGTGGGAGATGATTCTTTTTTCATTTATTTCTTTTGATACATAGAGGTTTTAGTACTTGTCTTTTATAGGCTATACTTATGTGAACCTTTGGTCCGGTTTCAGGACAGCTGATATTCTGGATCAGAAGGCTGTTAGTTTTGGACTTGTCGTAGGGTAGTAGCCTACCCTACGCTCAGGTTAACTGCATTAACCCTTGTGCTGCCTTCATTGTGACCCACCGTTGTATTGCGACAACTGATACCTGATACAAAAATAAAGTGAAGCATTTTCTTTTAACCTTCGCGATGTCTCTGGGTCATGTGACCCCCCGCCGTGTTGGTGCAACTTTTCCCAATAGCATATGCCTGTAGAGCCTGAGAGCTGCAGTTTCAGGACCGCAGTTCTAGGACCCTAGATTTATCAGACAGCGCCACCTAGTGAATTGGATGACAAAATATACTATTGAGTGTCATAAGATAGGCTATTTGAATGGTTTGAGAAAGGCAATAATCAAGGAAAACTCTGGGGACATGGTTATCCAATTTGCTAGGTGGCGCTGTCAGATAAAACTAGGGTCCTAGAACTGCGGTCCTGAAACTGCAGCTCTCCGGCTCTGCAGGCACATGCTACTCACTTTTCCTAATACAATGTAATAAATGTTGTTGTTGTAATAACCTGATCATCAGTTATTTTGATTTTCATCACTTGTTTGTATTTTTCTTAAATTTGAAATATGTGTTTTTTTTGGAAATGTAACTTGATGTAAACAAAAAAACTAACATATTTCAAATTTAAGAAAAATACAAACAAGTGATGAAAATCTAAATAACTGATGATCAGGTTATTACAACAACAACGTAGATGCGTATAGGGGAGGGAATGTGAAGGGGGGTATATCACATGATATATCACGCTATATCACTAGTTACCACTAGGAGGAGCCCTCGCACTGTTTCCAGGTTGTTTGACCCACCACCATGTTGTGACAACTTTTCAGAATACAAAAATAAAGTGAACATTTTATTCCTGGCGTTGTCTGCCTAGTCTATTAAACCACTCCAGAGAGGAATTGTGTGTAATCACAGCTACAATAATTTAACTTTACACCGCTTTTCTAAACCTCTCGTTTCCGATGGGCTCTTAGAATGAGATTCCAGTGAGATTAACTAACTAGTTACACATATATACCTTTAACACTACTTTGAGCAAGTAATTTAACACAATT